>CM076899.1:23454667-23977412 GCA_039519145.1 Kokia cookei | reverse complement strand
TTTTATTTTACTTATTCGTTGTCTATATGAGTTGATCTCAACAGTTATAATGAAAAGAGCAAAAGATATTTATTGAATATGGTACTACTCATGGAAAATTCAACTACCATGATAAATGTGAGAAGAAATTAAGAGATAATACTGTAGCTAGGTGTTGAAAACATATGTTGGTAAATTTCATGGAAAAGCTTGCAATTTAACAACTTTGGTCATCAAACATTAATTACTTGTACAATTTTTCTTTTATTTCTTATCCAAGAAAGTGGCTATTTTGAACATTATTATTAATTTCCTTTCAATTATAATAAGAACACAAAGAAGGTCTTTCATCATAAAAAAAAAAAAAAAATCATAGTAATAGGGATCACATGTGATGATCTGATGATTAAGAGTATTCACTGTTTCAGGTATGATCTAAGTTTAAACCGTATTAATCGTATTTACTGTTCAAACTTTGTCCTGTTATTATAATTCACAAAAAAAATCAAAGCAAATATGATCCTCATTTACGATCACAGAAAACACTTTAGAATTTTGAGGGTTTGATTGTAATTTAATTTATTAATTTTATTTAATTACAAAATGAAAAGGTTGTCACCCACAATATGAGTATCACACTCACCTATAGAATTCTGGACCACTTTGAGTTTCCTTTTCTTATAAAAAAAAAATATCTATCCATTATCACATACTTAAATTTTAAATTTTATTAATTTTGTTCTCATTATTATTTTAGTTAAATTTAGTCAAAAAAATTTATTTTAAGTTAAATTGTTGTGAATTTAGCTAAATTGTAGTCTAAACCATTAAGAATTTAATTGTGCTTGTATGATAATTATATGGATTATTAACCTTTTATTTTAAATTTTACATGATTTGGTTAAAGGGTGGCTCAAATTATGAATAAAGTTATTGAAATCAGTTACAAATATTATGAAGTTATTTGTATTAAGATTTAAATTGTATTTTTTTTTCTATTCAAAAAATAGGTAAATTGGACCATATACATTAGATCAAAAAGTAAACTGTTCTTTCTATTAAAAAAATTCATTCATTTCCACTGTTAAAAATCGGTCTTTGTACGTTAGTATGAAGTACACATGACACGCCACATGTAACTGTCTGAATATTCCGTCAACTATGTTAATTTTTAATAGTGATGAAATTTTTAACAGAATGATCAGTTTACTCTTTGATCTAACGTGTAAGAATCAATTTGCTCTTTTTTTTTTAGTAAAAAGAGCTGAAAACAAATTGACTTTTAGTATAGGAATCTCCATTGTATTGTTTTAGTGGTTTGTAAAAAAATTAAAGATAATAAATATGTACTTAAATAAGTTGCATGACGAACAACGTGTAGATTATGGAGGTGTTCAATCGGTTAACCAACCTAAACTATCATTAACCGAATTAACCGACCCTTTTAAACTCTTAACCGTTAATCGAACCGAATTTTTTTCAAAAAAAATTGATCGAATCAAACTTTTTCGGTTAATTCGGTCGGTTAACCAAATTAAACCGATCGATTTTTGGTTAAAATAAGTATAAAAATATAAAAAAATACTTATATATTATAATATTATTTATTAAGTTTGGTTAACCGATAGATTTTGAACCGATTTAACCGTTAATCGAATTTCAAAAAAATTATTAACCAATTCCCAACTGAATTAATTCGATTAACTGACTAATTAACTGAATTCGATCAATCAACCGAATTAATTTGGTTTTACCTGAAATTTACACACCTCTAATAAATTAGGTTATTTTATGAATATTTTTTAGGAATATATACATATTCCCAAATGGTGTGGGGAATATATGATGATTGAAGAAAAGAGGGGCCATATCTTTTGACTTTCTATCCATGAAGACTGGAATTGGTTTAATTAAATAATAATTAAGATTTAATTTCTAGGCTCCATTCATGCACGTAACCAGCCGTAAAAGCCACCCCCCACAAACCCCACAAACAAAAGTGTTTTAACATTGTTGCAAGTTAGGTTCTATAAAATCAAAGTAGTAGGTTTAGGTTTTTTCTTTTGAAGCTTCCACATCATTCCTCAAAACCTAAAAGCTTCCAAAACAAAAACAAATTATCATTATTTTTTTTAGTGAATTACAAACAGTGATTAGCGCGATTCGAACTCAAATCACACCGAGAACAATGAACATTAATTATTACTTTTTCTTTTTATATGAAAGAAGAGAATTGTGCATTATTGGTGAATGTCCCATACTTGCAAATCATGGAATTTGACTCCTTCACAATCCAACCTTGATGTTTTTATATTCTTACATTCCATCCACAATTGTCTTTCTCACTTTTATATTATAATTTATTGTTCAAAGATGTCACCCATTTTTCACATTGGTTTTTGGGTGTCAACATTAATTATATGGATCATCCAATATTCATGACCTAACCTTGAAATTTTAGTGAATTCTTCATCTTCCTTTTCACTCCATGCATTTATTGCTTGTGGCTAATGTTGTTTGATTTTCTTTATAGCTAGACTCATGACGATGCCTCTTCCTAATTATCAATTATATTTTAACATGGAAGTTAATTATGATCTAATCCAAACATAGTTGATAAATGGAGAGGTGGATGGTTTGGTAATAATGAAATAATCGATAAAAGTACAATGGAGGTCCCTATATTAGGAGTCAGGTTGCATTTTACTTTCTCTATTCAAAAAAATGGGTAAATTAATTCTTGTACATTATATTAAATAGCCAATTGGTCCTTCTTGTTAAAATCATATCCATTTGTATTGTTATAAACCGGTGTGATCGACGGAATAACTAGGCAATGACATGTCTCTTGTGTCATGTGTACCCTCATGGTACTGTACAAGAACCAATTTTTAACAGCAGAAACAAATTAAATTTTTAATAGAATGACTAATTTGCTCTTTGATCTAATGTATAAAGACTAATTTATCTATTTTTTGAGTAGAGGGAGCAAAATGTAATTTAACTCCTAGTTCAGGAGCCTCCATGTTATTTTTATTGAAATAATCTTAAAACATGATAAAAATAAGTAAAACAAGATTAACTTGAAGATAATCTCAACTCATTAATAAAGTTAGAATGATAGAATTATTCGTTGCATCATAGATCAAGATTCAAGTATTGTGTCACTCAGCCCCATCCCATCTCTATATGATGATAAGAAAAGAAAGAACAGAAAGGAAAAAAAAACTCTTTCCTGTTTAACAGATTCAAAGTTCAAATCTCAACCATTACTTTCCAATTTGCCGATTACAATCTCATATATAAAAAGTAAACAAAAAATAAGAAGTAATAAATAGTAGAATGATGGGTGGATATGTGCAAGCTTTTAGAAAAAAAAGGGTTATCATCAATCATGGTGGTCAAAAAGTTGTAATTAAATGTAGAGAAGTGAGTTTACCAAATCTTCACACATGATCGAGAGCAAAAGGATTTAAGATGACAACTGAGTCCAAAAAGTTTAAAAGGGTGGTGTTTGTGTAAAAGGAAATTGAATGTGAAATTATTTGCAAAATTGTCAAACATTACTCGAATATCAAGAAAGGATGGATTTGAATATTGAAGAAATTGGAGAGTTTCACATTTGGGTGTTTTAGTTGGGAGATTCACCTATATCTATCTTTCATTCCTGTAATAATAAAAAACAGATGGTCTAACTTGTAGGCATCTGTTCATTGGTTTCTCCTACAACTTTGCTTTTTTGAAGTATGCATGCATTGGAAACAAATTCCATCATTTTTCATATTTCAAATGTTAAAACCATTGCATTATTTGCATATTTCTCATTTGAAAACATGTCTTTGATTCCATAAACAAGGCTGATGAAATACCAGAAGCCTCCAAAGCTGTTAAAACCTTCATGCATTTATGGAGATGAAACATAAATAAAAACCAAATTTGGATTTCTGTAAGATAAAAGCATTTTGGCATCTTCCATATGAAACTACTATACTATAGTTTCTTTACTTTGTAAAATCGTTTAGACAAATGATTCTTAATTTTGTATTAACATTGTTGGCTTAGGTCCTTGAAAGAGAATCCTTAATCTAATGAAGTTAGTAATAGTAGCCACTAGGAATTGTTCATGGGTTACTCTCATAAGCATTAATGTACCACATATTTTCACTTAATATAGCATGTTGTGGCATTTATAAAATAAAAATAAAAAAGCAAACCCAGCACTTGTTTCTTTGCTAGGAAAACAAGGAGCAGGTGCAACATGAAGCTAAAACCAAAACAGACATGGAAAGGATTCTTAGTATTTGACAACCAAAATTAGCGATGCACCCAAATTGGAGAAGAACATGGAAAGCCACTTATGTATCCCTTGTACAACATGAGAATGATCGAATTCCATACTTCTCTAGCTGCCATAAAGTGATAGAACTACTGATTGCATGCCCAACACCATTTTTTTTTATATAAAGAAATTTATTTATTAGAAGAGAAGAAAGCAAAACATTTTGTGGACAAGCCTAGGAACAGCTAGCCCCGTAGCATTCTCAGGGATCACAGCATCAGGCGAATACGAGAATTTATGCATTCCCAGAGGTAAACCAGTAGCATACTTCGCTAGACCATCTCCAACTCGATCACTTCCCTAGTACACATGGGTTATGGTCACAGCCCAATCCCGTTTAAGCATCTCCCAAATAGCTCTAATGGTCATATGTGGCTGACTAGGAAACTGATTTAAATCATGAAGTTGCTGCACAATCTCCAAACAATCAAGTTCCCCCGCATCCATAATTCCAAAGAAATTTATTAAAACCAATATTTCTGCAATCTCCAAACTAATATGTTCTATAAAGATTCTTCTCAAGAAACGGTTCCATCCTCTAAACTTCAAAATTAACATACTTCTTAGTCCAAAAAATAAAAAATTAACATACTTTCGGTTGTTGACGAAACATTTTCATCCTCTAAACTTCTAAACATTTTCAGCGATTCAATTTAGCACAATGCACAACTAAATGGTACCTAATCAGAGCTCTTTACCATGTTCTTTTTCCAACTCAAAACAGAATGGCAACAATGTTGTTGTGGAATGGATGCAGAGTTAAACAGAGCTCTTTACCATGTTCTTATTCATCAACTCTGTCTGAACTCATCCAACAACACATCTTTTTATTTAAACCCAATCCAAAAAACCTTTAACTCTGCATTGAAAATGTTTAATGGGTCTATATTTTCTGAGGTATTTTTGAAAATTGAGAATGCTGGTAAGAAGTTTGAAAAGATTTATTCAATGGTGCTGATAAAGGAGAATAAATTTATGGAGGTGCAAGATCCTTATCGGTTTCGACTGTTAGTAGTGCCATTCACTCTTGAGAATCTACCTTTAGCCAAGTTTACCCTGACACTAAGCTTGAGGACAAACTCTTTTTCTAGGAGGAGAGTATTGTTGCGGATGCTGAGTAATTGTTAGGTATGATTCTTAGGAGAAGTTATTAGGATAATACTCTTGGAATAAAGTTGTTTCCGTCTCCCTTTGATGAGCTGAACTATCAATTTCAAATACACCGTTGTGAGATATCTCACTTAAAACATGATTCAATTTGCTAGCTCAAGCCTCATAAGATAGTTAAAACTTGTATTACATAGATACTACTTGATAGCAAGAACCGAGAACAATCAAGTTAATCAAGACTCATCTTAAGTAGCTACCTGGTATCTTCCATTTTTATCCATCTACATGTAAAGCTCCAATGCTCTCTTGTTAAACTTCTATTTCTTCGATACTCTGTAACCACACCATCTTATACTGATCATAATCAACATAGTGTCATTGGCTAAGCTTACTAATTCATTGAAATAAAAGAAAAGAAACTAAATATGAAAGGGCATCCAATTTTCCAGGCAAAACCACCTTCACAGGTCAAAATACCCCAGAGCAGTGGTGTCAATGCGAGCGCCTAGGAATGCCTATGTGCTAAGGCGCAGTGCAAAAAAAGCACACCTCACTAAAGAGCTGTTCCGTTCTCCTTTTATTTTTTATTTTTATTTTAACTTATAATTACTGACCTAATTTTATTATACTAAAACCTAGTTAACTCTTAAAAGTAAAAACTTTTCAAGAGAAGATGAAGAAAATTCACAGCTAGTTTTTTGTGATGATATTTAATTTCGTTCTTATGGTGTTTTATTTTACAATACATCGAGTAAATTATTAAACTTAAACTATTGAAGAATATTTTGAATTTATAAATTGAACTATACTAAAATTTATCTTTCTTTTACTATTCAATTAATACTTATTAATTATTAGTTACATATGATTTATATACAATTTGCCCATATATATTTATATTTATATGCTTGCGCCTTGGTTTACTCAGGAAAGCACTTTTTTTGCGCCTTGTGCCTCAGGCTATATAGAGGTCCTAGCACCTCGAGTGCGCCTGGCGTCCTTGACAACATTGCCTTAAGGTAACTTAAAATGCACCAGGAGTGCAATCAATTGCAAGAAAAAGAACATAACATGCAATATCATTAATCAAGATCCAAAAAACACTTGCAAACAATAGCCATCACATGACTGTTCATAGTCTTAATCAAACCCATTTCTCGAGGCTGTACCTCAACATGAACTCCAGGATGTTTGCTGTTCTCAGTCTCCCTATAATAATACATATATAAAATATTCTAAACCATTAGGCAAGAACAACCTAATACCTTTTCCAAAATCTTCAAAATGAACAGAATTTAATGGACTAATGGACCCCAAAATAAAAACACAACAACGGGTACATTCCAGATTCCGTTTACTTTTCAATCAAATACCACAGGAACCATAGACCCAAAGGAATTACTCAATGTAAGACAAGAAACCAGGTTCCTTAAAGGTACCGATAATGGAGTGCCAGAAATGCATTAATTTCACAATCAACAAGGAAGCAAAAAGAAACACCTAAACGCTTCAATTCAATACTAAGACCAAGCATGAAATTTCTATTGAATATTTAGCAGCAAACCCCTGACTAAATCAAAACTTAACCTGCTCAGAACCCCTAAATTTTCAAGCTTTAAAATCCGTAATATAAATTCAAAGAACCCATCAACAAATAATGAAAAAATGGGAAAAAAAAAATCGATTAAACCCCACCCCCCACCCAATCATAGAAAACAAGAAAAAGAAACGAAAGATAGTTTAAGAATTAGCAGTTTTGGGAATGAGAGGGATGGATCCGGCTTGTTTCCCAGACTGTTTCAACTTGACCTCTTCTTCATGGATCTTCTGCATCTGCAGCATCCTCTACGTGACGAGCTCGTACTCGCACTTCTAGTACGAATGGCATTCGTTCTGTCATTTCCAGGGCAAGTAAAACTCCGCTTGCCGTCACTTGTTGAGTACCAAGAGAAGGTGAGCGCATTGGTCTCTGTATGGTATGGGGGCCTTGTTCTCCACCATCTCTGCCTCTTTTGCTATCATCTCCTTCGATGAAACCTTGCTTTTCTTTTTGTTCGGGAGTTTTTTACCTAACATGATTTCAGATTAAAAATATGGTAAAACAGTAATATAACTGCCGTAACTTCTTTTTTTCCAAGTATTTTAAGATAAAATATAGGTCTAACTTTGCTCTTAGTCCTTCCATTCTTTGTACTTTTGAAATTTAATCCTTTTATTTTCACTTTCAAGAATTTAGTCCTTATACTCTTTTAATTTAATGATTGAAATCCAACTGTTAACATCTTCAAAAGAATTTTGGTAAAATAGATTACGTGATATTTATAAAAAAAACAATTATTTACCTTGTCAGCTCCAAATCATGTGAAAGTCATGTAAAAAAAATATTTGACTTTTTTTTTTGGTGAATGAAAAATATTTGACTTTAATCTTACTTCTTCTTAAAAAAGCTCAACCCCAAATTCATAATTGTAAGTCTTACTAAATTTAATATTTTATTTTCTTATTTAACTTTTCATGCATCTAATATCAACCACATTATCATTTTTTTTAATTTTAAAAATGATACGTAATCTAATTTAATCTAACCTATTTAATAATCAAAAGAATAGAGAAACTAAATTCTTGAGATTAAAAGTAGAAAGGTTAAAATTCAAATGTGCAAACAGTACAAGAATTAGGAGAATAATTGGAACTAAAATATAATTGTAATAAGTTTTTTCATGTGTGTGAGTGTGTGCTTTGTGCATTAGGAAATTTCTACATTACGAGGAAATGAGAAGGTATATGGTTGTTAAAAAGTAGATATGAACCACAAAATAAATGTATATTTACACATGATTTTAAAGAAGAATCTATCAACAGAACATTACCAAGCATCTAGTTTGGATGTAGTTGTTGAGAATGTAAAGAGTGCCCAACTCTTTTATATATAAAAAGAAAGGGGAAAATACAGGAATAAACCTTTGAAAAGCCTCTTTGTGTCCTTCCTATATATACACCATGTTTGCTTTTTTGGTGTATACAATGGAGCAAGGCGTTGATAAGCATGTTGATTTGCAGAATTCATCTGCAAATAGGTTGGTACCAATGGCTACTTCAATAGCCTCTCTTACTAATGATCTTTTTACTGCATCATGTTCGATGAACGCTTCATACATAAATCTGAAATGAATACTTTTTTTTTTTTATAGGATGATTGGCAAAGTTGCAGTTGTAACTGGTGGTGCAAGAGGGATTGGAGCTGCCACAGCTAAATTATTTGCTGAAAATGGGGCTTATGTTGTCATTGCTGACATATTGGATGAAGCAGGGACCATGCTCGCTGACTCCATCGGAGCTCGCTACATTCATTGTGACGTAGCCAAGGAAAGCGATGTCGAATCAGCTATCCAACTTGCCATCACATGGAAAGGCAAACTAGACATACTGTTTAGCAATGCTGGCATTGGAGGCACTGCAAGCAGCATAACCAACCTTGACATGGAACAAGTCAAACATCTGGTCTCAATCAATCTGCTTGGCAATGTACATGCAATCAAGCATGCCGCACGGGCCATGCTGAGATGCAACACAAAAGGTTCCATCATATGTACATCGAGTTCCGCAGGCATCATGGGAGGGCTAGCGTCTCACCCTTACTCTTTGTCGAAAGCTGGTATCGTCGGACTGATGAGAACCGCGGCATGCGAGTTAGGTGCGCATGGGATTCGTGTGAACTGCATTTCTCCTCATGGTGTACCTACAGATATGCTCATCAGTGGTTATAGAATGTTCCGGGGGAACGAAACAACACCCGAAGAAGTGAAGAAACTGGTCGGTGATCAAGGGAGTCTATTACGTGGGAAAGCTGCAACTGTTGAAGATGTGGCCCAAGCTGCAGTGTTCCTTGCCTCAGATGACACTGGATTCATAACAGCACATAACCTCGTTATCGATGGCGGATATACATCTGCTATTAGTTCACTGAGTTTCATCTACAAATAGTAAAGAATTGGTAGAAGAAAAAAATAAAACAAAGACAAACTTTACCTGATATGAATTTTGTAGCTTTTATTGCTAAAAACACCTTCAATCAAACCAAAACAGTTGTACTAAATCTATAATAGTATCAAATATTGAGAATCAATACAGAAAGCAAAGATTGTTACTTTAAAGGAAGCAAGTCTTTTCATCCAACAAGATGCAAACAGCTTAATCCGACATTGAAGGATGGCATATAATTGAAAACCATGCAGTATATATGTACAATATGCGAGAATCAGCTAGAAGAACGTAATCCAATAAGATAGAAGACAGATGGTTTCCAAAGTGGAAGGATGACCCTGTATTGAGATGCATATAGTTTTTATCTATAACATTTCAGCTTAATTTCTCTCCATATGAGAAGGAACTTTATGAAGCCTTCTTCTGCTTGTACCTCGCAGCACATAGGGTATACACCAACATGTTTAAGAAGCTGAGACCAGCCAAGAGCCAGAAGAAATAGTCGAGATGACCCTCGTTAAGGTTGTCCGATATCCAACCAATCTGGCCACCCTTTGTTGTGAAGTAAGTTACAAGAGTTAGAATAAAAGAACTCAGGTAATTGCCCAAAGATGTAGTTAAAAGTGAAAGCGCACTACATAAACTCCGCATGGCATCAGGGGACTGATCATAGAAGAACTCAAGCTGTCCGATAAATGTGCAGACCTCTGCGGCACCCAACAAGAAATATTGAGGTATTTGCCAAAGAATACTAATGGGTACGGCGACCTGCTTATCGACCAAATCTAGCTCTTTAGCGAGCTGCAATCTCCTGATCTCCACCACAGCTCCGGCTGACATGCATAGGACTGAAATAAAGAGACCAATTCCCATACGCTGCAACTCTGAGAAGCCTCGCTCCTTACGTGTGAACTTTCTTGCAATTGGGACAATTATCCTATCATAGATGGGAACCCAAAAAATAACACTGATAACATCAAAAGTTGAGAGAGAAGCAGGAGGAATAGTGAAAGAACCAATTTTTGTGTCCATCATCATCCCTTGTTCCACAAACATAGTTGACATTTGGGCATAAACAGCAGAGAACACAATTCCAGTAGCCCATATTGGAAACATGCGGATCAAGATTTTCAATTCCTCCACTTGTGTTACAGTGCAAAGCCTCCAAGGGTTTGAGAAGTCCCCACTTTTGGTTTCAACATCAGTGACTATGGCAGCTTTATCTAGGCACCTGCAACAAGATGATCTTAGCAAAACTAACAAAGAAAAAAACAGTATAGCTGTTACAACTCCATGAAAGTTGCCTAAATCAATTAATTTCAGAAATAAATCAGATGACACTTTGAGTGCGATAAGTGCATCAAGACTGACTACTGGAAGATAATCAGAAAATGCACTACAGTAATATTTTCTCTTTTAATTTGGGGCTAGAAGAAATGGAAGTTAGAATTAGAATGAAGACAGAATCAATGCATCAAATGGCAGCCAACCAAAATTTATCCATCAGAATTCCACTGGGTCTACTCCTATTTCTCTACACAAATATGCATGGGTAAAACCATCTTTCTATGCCATGTTTTTAATATAGTCAATTTGTTCCTCAACAATTCAAGTCATCGATTAACACTATGGATAACATAAGCTTAACATACAAAGCAAAGCTCCTCATATATTTCCACTACCATGCAGCTGGGAATAGTTGAAGAGAATGGAAATGATAAACAAGTAGTCAGAGATAACAGGGGACATAAGCTCCCATGAAAATTGAGCTTGGAAGGTGTTTGATAGAGTGGATAGCCATCAGCATATTTCTGCAGAGATGAACAGTCAGTGTTTCCATACCTATGTTTTTCCTTACCGTCCATTACCAATTCCTTGTATTAGTCTAAAGAGATAGAGAATCTCAATTTCATAGGATTAATTGAGACACAGAGAGAATATTTCTTTTAAATCATCAGGAATAGAAAATCGAGATCAATCATTCAAAACTCAGAAAAATAATTAAGAATATTTACTTCAACTCCTCACTGTGCTCTAGTTTCCGACTTCCTTCTATGGCAGAGTGCTTGTCACCAGTTTCATACAGGAGAGTACTGTCTTCAGGTACCTTGAGGCTCCGTTTATGAAATGCTGCAACCAAAACCTGGCACATTCTTGTAACAGGGCTTCCTCCTGGTCTTTGAAATCTATAGAGTGCTGTGCCTGAGAAAAAACTTCCAATTGCAAGGCCCATAAACAATGCTGGAATGCCAAATCCAAGACCCCATCCAGCATTGTCCTGAATCCACACCAGAAGACTGCTTGAGATCAGAGCACCAATATTGATGGAAAAATAGAACCAGTTGAAAAAGGACCCCTTCTTCACCCTTTCATTGGGATCAGTATCATCAAACTGATCAGCCCCAAAGGATGAAACACACGGTTTGATTCCACCCGTACCTAATGCAATCAGATAAAGCCCAAAGAAAAATACGGCATACTGAGCTGGAGTAGCTGAGGGACAAATAGAACCCACACATTCAGCAGGTTTCAGTGCAGGAATTGATGCTGAGAGAGTCAATGTACACATTCCCTACATCAAATAGGGAATATGTTATCCAATGCATCAGAAAGCGAAATCAAAACATATAAATAACTTGCCCACTTTACCTTAATATAAGTACAAGAATTCATTAGTCAAAAATATGATTAAAATGATGAGAAATTGATGTCCTCACATAGCCAAAAATCAAATTCTTTACTGTGTAAAGTGTTGGAAGATACTAAAGAGAGGTATAAATTCCAGAAAATATGTTATTATGGATTTAAACTCACTAAAACTACTAGCTACAGAAGAGGAGAACCATGCGTGAATTTAAATCGCATGTGAAGGACCATGCATATCAGATTCAGGGTTAATGGCATAATGTGAACTGCAAAACACACAATATCAAAGGAACAGCAGCCAAAGACTACTGCAGCTGAATGCAGGATCAACTTCATGATAAGTAGTTCAAAATAACGAAGCAACAATTACATCATATATCAGAAAAATAACTAATTAAAGCATAAAACGATAAGCATGTAAAGCAAGAAAAAGTAGTAGTTAGGAGTAAATTATATTACGAAGAAGTAAATAGTGGAGAAAGCAGCAATTGTCCAATATCTTCCCCAATATGCATCTGCTAAGACAGCTCCAATGAGAGGTGTAAGGTAGCAAGTTCCTTGCCAAGTAGTCACATTTCTTGCAGCTGATACATTTCCTTCATGCAGTTTCTTGGTCAGGTAACTTACAAGATTAGTTGCTATCCCATAATAAGCCAATCTCTCACAACATTCATTACCTATAATTCCATATAAAAAAGTTGCAGAAATAAGATAAGCTTTACTCAAATAAAACCCATTTAAAAGGAAGAGAAAATAGATAAATTTACAATCATTCACCCAAAATGAAAGGGCATGCTCTCCAATTTCCAGTATTCTGCTTCAAAACAGGATTCCCATTAAAGTCAACGGAGCCATCCCCAGTGTAAAGCCCACTGCTTTCAGCCTGGAAATACCAAATATTAAAATATTAAAAACAACATCAACTCCAAGATAAAGAATTTTAACAAGAAAAGACAACAAAACCCAGAAATTTTTTCAGTGTTAAAGGTGTCTGTGAGCAAATAATCAAAATCTTATGAGCACCAAGAATTAAAGATGAAGGGGAGGCAGAGAAACCTGAAGAAAAAAAAAAGATACCTGATCAAGTTCAGCTTCCAAAAGCAATCTCTCTTCATCCATAGATCCCATGATTGTTTTGCAACTGAACCAATCAAAGACTACAGATTCAAAATCCCCAAAACAGATAGGGGAAGATTAGGGACTAAGATAAGATATATCTAAATATAACTTGTGATGAAAATAATGGGCAAATCAATGGGCTAATAAAAGCGTACACGACTTTACCTTGTTAGATTGGTAATGTCAACAACTTTTGGAATCTTTGAACAAAAAAAAAACAGAGAAAACTTTTGGAATCCTTAAACTTTGTCGATTAGATATTAAGACAAGCTGAAGGAGTGGAATGTTAGTGGGATCCAGGCACACTTCCCTATCATTTGTAATGGCAGAGATAAGGGCTTTCAATTCACTAACATGATAGATCTATGCGACCATGGATTTTGGGTTTGGAAATACATATGGTTATGGGTTGCGTTATCTATTTAGATTTGAAGATTTGTTTGAAATTTAAAAGGATTTGGATAAAAATATTATATTTGAAAATAAATTTAGATAAAAAAATTAAGTTCATTTTAAATAGGGTTTGAGCTCAAACTTGAATATTCAAGATCTAAGTTTGACTTGATCGATCCGTTTTAAGTTTATAATATTTTATATTATATTATTTTTATATATTATGTAATTTAGAACACATTAAAAAATAAATATATACTAAATATATAATACTACTATAATGTAATGTGTCAATAAGCTGTCATATGCTTGATCTAGTACTGTTGTAGCTTTGAAGGCTTTTGATGGCAATTTTGGATGGCACATTGGTGATGACTTGCGTGCTAGAATCGACCGCGATATATGGGGTTTTGAAGGCCTCAATGGTCATAACTCTTGAAAAAGAGTTATATAACAAACTCTTGCTGGAGTTATTTGATTGTTCTTAAGTAAATTGTCATAGCATTATTAGTGTTTTTATGTGTTTTTGTCTATTAGAGTTTACTTGAGTAATGATAAATTCTATATGTTTTACCCTTTTTTGTTGTGGCAATGTTACGCTTTTTGGTATGTGTGTTGGTCGGATGCAGGGAAGGAGAAGAAGGAGTACGAAACTCATTAGAGAAGCATTATTAGGGAGCAGAAGCAGTAGAAGGATTTTGCTATTAAACGCTTTAGCAATACCAGGCTCGCAAGATTCTTCTGAAGCAAAAATCGATTCTAGTGTGGTTTTGCACTAGAAGGTCCCTTAGAATCTGGATTTGGCAACGTGAATGGTGTGACAAAGCTCCTATAAAAGAAGAGCTCGTGAATGAAAGAATCAATCAAGCAAAGCAAAGGCTAAAGTGATAGTGCTAATACTCTAAAAAGAGGAAGATTCGGAGAGTCACACCGGCAAATCAAGTGCAAAGGAATAGTTTACAGCCAACGCTGGGAGCGGAGCCTTGACGAAGCCATCGCAACCACCTGAGCAATGATACTTTGTTGTGGCAATACGAAGCAGAATCGGGATGCGAGCCTGATGTTCTTCTTGGGTTTCAACTTAGTACTCTTTATTATTAATTCTAAATGTTGATTGTCTTAAACGATATTTTGACGCCTTTGAACTAACCATTCAAAGGGTTGGATGCTTTGGATCTATAAATTCTGTTTTTATTAAATGTTTGTTTAATCTTCTTCTATTAAGTTGCTTCATTTGAATTATGTTCTTTGCTCGTAATTCTACATGCTTGTAATCCTAGACATAGACTCTTGTTTGTCATGTGCATAATCTAAACTGAAAACATGATAGATTTACTAGAGCATAATTCGATGTTATGAGCAGGTAATTCAAAAGATACTTGTAGTGACTCTAGACATAGAGCTACGTTCATAAAGAGTGAGTTAAGTTTTGTTGGGAAGATTCATGTTATAGACATATGTTAGCTTGATGGATTAACTCGATAATGATGGTAACGGAGGTTGAATTGACCTTTTAAAAGTTGTGGTGGAAGCAATTTAATTTTACAACAAAGAACACAATGATTTATAGTGATTCGACCTCAAATGCCTACTCTACTACCTTAGCTTTCCACAACTAAGGATTTTCCCAAATCCACTAGATTTGTATAACCTTTGAGGACAATGTTTAACCTTACAATCACTTAAGACTTAAACCCTAAAGTCCTAAGAGATAACTCCTTAAGGTTTCTACCTAAACCTTAAGTATAAACCCTCTCTCAAAAGAGAAACAAATAAGCAAACAAAGAAATAATCCTTACAAGATCAGGATGTTTTCCAATTAAGCACAAATACAAAAAAGAACACTTGAGCTAAATGAACACAATGAAAGCTCACAAGTGTTAACAAAAAAAGGTAAGAAAGAATTAAGCTCTAGGTTCTTTTGATTGATCTTTAGGCTTTACACATTGCTCTTCTTGATGCTAGATCTTTGGAAGATGGTATTTATACCCTCTAAGTGAATTCCAACCGTTGTGGTTGTTGGGAAAGTAATGTAACTGTTGTAGCCATAAAAACTAACATTAAATGCAGTCTGCAACTTAGTTGTTTCGGTAGAAGCATACTTGTATCGGTAGAATTATAGTTGTATCAGTAGAAGAGGAGTTTTATCGGTAAAAGTCTCAAGGTAGATGACTTTACAAAATATTATTGTTAGAGTCGTTCTACTGGTAGATGCTTCATTGTATCGGTATAACTCTGAGGGTTTCATTTGGTATCGATAGAACCCATCAAAGTATCGATAAAAGTGCAGGGGAGGATGAATTTTAGCTACTGTCAGTTTGTGAAATACTTGGATACTGTGAATAAAAATATTGTGTGCTCTGAGATAAATATATTGTATCATGAGTTTAAGATTGAGACTGTGATAAATGTGACATCATGCCATTGTGTGTTCATGGGTTGGGATTGTATGGTGGAAGACGTGGTAATCACCCTTTCAAACGGCTGATATAAAATCACACTGCGATGGGTGACGATTGGTTGGGAGGGGTTTTGGGGAACCTCTCCACTGTGTTGGTGTGTTGGAGAATGGGTGCATTACATTATGCTTGTGTTTTCATAGTATTTATCTATTAAATGTTATGTGGTTACTTTTAATGCTACGAATGACTATGGATGTATACACTTTAGAGACACACTGGGGTCTTTAGCTCATTCCCCAATAGTTTCTTTTTCAGATATAGTGGATTTATGCGACTTGGTACTCGGAGGATCTCACGTTTTTATATTTTATTATTATTTTTCAGACTATTATTTTATTATATTATTTTGGGACTGTAATGTTAAATTTTAAGTTGAAATTTTGGTTATTTGCTTAAGGTGTTTGATTAATAATTTTAAGTTGGAAAATTATTCAGAAACGCGGAAAATTATGACTTAATTTATTTACAAATTAAATTATAAATTTGTTTTAAATGATTTCTAAGGGCAAAATTACGATAGTGACCTTTTAGATTTGGTAACATCTTTTAGACTGAATTTAAGGGGTTACATCCTTGTTGGGATAAACCTTCCCAAGGGCTTTGAGATCATTAATGATGTTGGTGAATCGATCGGACATCTCTTTGATTCCTTCCTCCGGTTTTGATTTAAATAATTCATAGTTAAGGTTGAGAATACTTAGCTTTGATTCCTTGACTCTATTCGTTCCTTCATGGGTGACCTTAAGCTTGTTTTTTATTTCTTTGGCATCGTTGCACGAGGAGACTCTATTGTACTCATTTTCACCAAGAGCACAAAATAGAGTGTGCATAGCTTTTGCATTAAGTTGCACCTTCTTGATGTCATTTGCAACTCATTCATTCTCCTCCTTTGGAACACTAACACCTTTAGCTATCTTAATTGGAATGAATGACCCGTTTGTTATTATCATTCACACTCCATAATCATTAGCTTGGATAAATAACTTTATTCTTGTTCTTTAATAAGAATAGTCAGTGTCATTGAATAGAGGAGGTCTTACAACAAAAAATCCTTCTCCCACGAATGTTGACCCGAAAGTTGATGTCTTTGATGTTGGAAGACCTGTTGATCGTTTGAGCTTCTCCGAGGATCTTCTATTGGTTGTTAAATTATCTCTAGAGTTCTAGCTCTGATACCAATTGTTAGCGTGATGGATAAACTCAATAATGACGATAACGGAGGTTAAATCAACCTTTTAAAAGTTGTGGTGGAAGCAATTAAATTTTACAACAAATAACATAAGGATTTATAGTGGTTTGACCTCAAATACCTACTCTATTACCTTAGCTTTCCACAATTAAGGATTTTCCCAAATCCACTAGATTTGTATAACCTTTGAGGATAAGGTTTAACCTTACAATCACTTAAGACTTATACCCTAAAGTCCTAAGAGATAACTCTTTAAGGTTTCTACCTAAACCTTAAGTATAAACTCTCTCTCTCAAAAGAGAAACAAATAAGCAAACAAAGAAATAATCCTTACAAGATCAGCATGTTTTCTAATTAAGCACAAATACAAAGAAGAACACTTGAGCTAAATGAAGACAATGAAAGCTCACAAGTGTTTACAAAAAAAGGTAAGAAATAATTAAGCTCTAAGTTGTTTTGATTGATTTTTAGGCTTTGCACATTGCTCTTCTTGATGCTAGACCTTTGGAAGATTATATTTATACCCTCTAAGTGAATTCCAACCGTTGTGGTTGTTGGGAAAGTAATGTAACCGTTGTAGCCATAAAAAAACCAGCATTAAATGTAGTCTGCAACTTAATTGTTCCGGTAGAAGCATACTTGTATCGGTAGAACTGTAGTTGTATCAATAGAAGAGGAGTTCTATCAATAGAAGTCCCAGGGTAGACGACTTTACAAAATATTACTGTAGGAGTCGTTCTATCGGTAGAAGTCTCAGGGTAGACGACTTTACAAAATATTACTGTTGGAGTCGTTCTATCGGTAGATGCTTCATTGTATCGGTAGAACTCTGAAGGTTTCATTTGGTATTGGTAGAACCCATCAAAGTAAAGTGCAGGGGAGAATGAATTTTAGCTATTGACTTGACTTGTTTTGGTAGAAGTCTTCAAGGTATCAGTAGAAGTGAAGTTCTACTGGTAGAAGTCTCACTGGAGTCTTTTCCACTTAGCTTTTATTCAAAAATACTTTAATTTGTTATATCAAAACATATTATCCAATAAGACTTAGTTTAACAACATATAATGTGGATCAATTGTAAAAATTGCCATGACACTGGTAAACCATTGCTTAATCATTCTGGGTAATTGGTAGAGCAGAGATCTTCGATAACATTTGTAGATCTGAAATTTAGATATGAGGATTCCCAGTATTAATAATCATAATTTAGTCTTGTACTTAAATCTTGTCATCATTTCTGCTAAGATTGATAAGTACTTAGTAAATTTGAAGTCTTGCTTGTTGTTGATCAACTTTACTGTTTTTGCATATTGTTATGACACATAGTTGCAATTACAAACCTCTTTGTTATCACATCTATTTGTTCAACACAATTCTTTTGTCGACAACTTAAGGAATTTTTTTTTGAAAACCAATCTCTGTGCGGGTACGATACTTACTTATTACTTTATTACTTGAACGTCGTGACACTTGCACATTTGCTATAGGAATACATATTTACACACAACAGATGGCGAGTCTCTTAAGGTTTGTAATGGCATCGGGGAAGACATGGTGGTTCGAGACTTATGGCTACCCGATAGCTGCACTTAGGATGAGAACCGGGTGCGCACCCTTTACGGTGATGATATTGGTGATTGTATTATTTCCCTTCCCATCATTAGTAACGGGACTTCGGACAAGATTGTTTGGTACCATGATGCATCGAGCTGCTACTATACCGAATCATGTTATTCTTGGCTAACTCTACAAAGGATTGGGTATGAGCAACATCATGTGTTTTGGCGCACTATTTGGAAGCTGCGTATCCTCCCGAAGATTTGGATTTTAGCTTGGAGGGTGGGACATAACATTCTCCCGACCAATGTCAAAATTACTAACATTAATCTGTTGTATAACATGGTGTGTTCGAGGTGTGGGGTTGAGGGGGAGACTTTGATGTATGCTCTTAAAGACTACCCCAAGGCTCATGTGGTTTGGACATTTGGTGGTCTCGATGACCATATCCTCGAATATGACGCGGCTGGATGCATTGATTGGCTTGAATACGCCATGAGCTTTTTGGATAAGGAAGCTTTTGAAGATTTTCTGGTTGTACTGTGGAATATTTGGAATGCTAGAATTAACTCCATCTTCCGTGGGACTAACGATGAAGCTCGCGTGGTGTGGGATCGAGCTAAGACTCTTGAGAGTGAGTTTCATATTCATAACTTTACGCGTAACCCTCTAAGACTGAGAGTGAATAGTATTCAACCTTGGTGTAAGCCTTCGAGAGCTGCCCTTAAAATTAATGTGGATGCTGCAACTAGGGACAACAAGGTTGGCATTAGAGTTATCGCTCGAGACGATGAGGGATATTTTATTGGTGGATCAATCCGCTACGTGATTAACCGTGTTTGTGCGGAGTGGGCTGAGCTTGATGCCATCCATAAAGGTATTACTTAGGCCAAAAATAATGATGTGAACAATTTTATTCTTGATCCGATTGTGCAAGCATGATTAACCGTATTAAGAGTGCTCGAGAGGACATCACTATATTTCGGTACCGTGTTTAAAGGATTAGTGACATGTTGAAGGAGTTTCTAAAGGTTGAATTACAGTGAGTGCGGCGTGATGCTAATAAAGTTACGGATAAACTTAGTTTTTAAGCTATTGATTCTGCTTGTAATGTTACTTTCGATATGGACTATCCTAGAGCAGTTCATAACCTTGTAATTTCTTATTCGAGTTAATAATAGAGGTAGTAACATTTCGGTCTGTTTTATTAAAAAAAATACTACTCTAATGTAAACATTAAAATAATGTTAAGATGACTATATAAAAAAAATTTAATAAATAAAAAATGTATAAAATTATTAAATACTAAATAATTAATATAAATATTTAAAAAATTAAAAAAATAATATTGGCGGGCCTAAAATGAGTTTGGATTAATTTTTTGTAAATATCGGCGAGGTTGGGCAAAATTTTAGCCCTAGATTTTGGCTCGGGTCGAGCTTGGGTAAGCACGAAGTATGTTAATATCATGCTTAGACCCGGTCCGAATCCGGCCCGACCCAGCCCATGAACACCTCTATTTGGGAAGGACTAAAGTTGTAATTGTACCACCAACACCAATACCTACCCGGGTTTGAACATAGATTTTTAGGTCTAATTATAACTTTCATCTCTCTACTTTTCAAATTTTGAAAAATTAATCCATCTAGTCTAAGCAGTAACAAACACATGAACTTCAACTACTGGTTTTTATTAAGGCTTAATGATAAATTTGGCCATTAACGTTTGCATGTTTTGTCAAAATGACTCTAATTGTATTTTTTTTTTAGCTTTTTTTAGTCATTAACCTTTCGTTTATTTACTGAGAAGTTTTTCTACTGAATTAATATTTTTAGATAATTACATTTATTTTCTTTAAATTAAGAGTTAGTTTTTCAATTTATTGTATTATTTATTTTATTATTTTTCACATGTAATTATCTTATTGGGTAAACTAAGTAATAAATTACATCTCATTAAAAATATTTCATATATGAAATTCCACATCATCTCCATTAACTTTTTTCAATACTTTAATTAAATCTATTAGAAAAAAACATATTGAAAAAAAAGAACAAATATTGATGGTAAAAAAAAGACTCAAAAATACAATCAAGATCATTTTAACAAAACATGCAAACGTTAGTGACCAAGTTTATTATTAATCTTTTTTTTAATTTGTTAGGTGTTAATTCCATATGGATGAATTGTTGGAGATTCATTTTCAAATCAACGATTTAATGACAAAATTTAACAAAGATCGAATCTTGACAAATTAAACTAAAGGGATTAGTTTTTCTTTTATTTTTCATGAAATAGAAGGATATAGGCCATAATTAGACCTAAATTTTAATACTAACATGTTGATTTTTTTATTGTATTAAATTTTTAAATGAGTTTTTATTAATTTTTTATGTGAAAATTGTTTTAACTTTAAATTTGAATATTCTAAAAATTATTAAAAAAACTTTTTGATATCCCTCAGTTTGTTTTACAATTTATATTTGAGATTTATAGTTATTCTTTTTAAAAATATTTTTTTTAAATAAGTAGATACAATCAATCTAAAAACAACTCCATCCATAAACACTCTTATATTATAAATGGGTAAATTATAAAAATAGTCATTTTTGTTTGTCTCAGGTTACATTTTAATCATTTATGTTTGAAATGTTACGTTTTAGTCATTTACGTTATTGCTTTATTACAAAGTGATAACTCTGTTGTTAAGTTCCATTACCTTTCTAACGACAATCTTACGTGACAATATTACGTTATAGCCATTTAATTATCTCTTTCTTCACTACCTCCTTCATTATCAGATTCAATCACCTCTGTTGCTCAATTAATTTGCTATGACAATCTTCCAGCAAAATCTTATACATACAAATAGTAGGATTGATACCTTTTATATCAACAATAGTCCATCCTATTTCCTTTTCGGATAGCTGCAATCTATCAACTTTGCATCTTGATTAGGGGTCAGCTCCGTAGAAATTACGATTGGCAAAGTGATCGCCTCCAAACGTACTCCCGTTTGGTGTGAGTTTTCGAGCTTCCACAAGTATACGGGTCAAGTTGTAATATTGTTTGTACATGAACTTGGTAAAATTCCGAGGATCGTACCTAAAGGAGGCTGAGAGCTATAGTGATTTATATCACTGCAAAGAAAAGAAATAATTAGTACTGCCTTTAGGGATTATAGTACGAAAGTAAAATAATGATATGTGATTGTAAAACATAAAATAAAGTAAATAAACTAAAAGAATGAGATATGTAGATTCGATGATCGAATTTGGGGGAGATTAGGTCACTTGAGTATGGATTCTTCAATTATCGGTTTTGTGGATTTTGCTTCAATCAACTAGTCATTACCTTAGCAGGTGATCACCTCCGAACGTACTCCCGTTTGGTGTGTAGTTTCAACTTCAACAAGTACATGGGTCAGGTTGTAAATATAGTGTATTACAATGGAACACTTGGTAGTATTTCGAGGATCGTACTTAGAGGAGGCGTAAGGCAATCCCTACAAAGAATAAAATTAATTAGTAATCACTTTAGGGATTATAGTACGGAAATAAAATAAAGAGTTGGTTGTGAAAAGCATAAAAAGAAATAAAAGAAGTAAAAGTTGAGATGTAGAAGTTCGATAAACGACTTTGGGGATATTAGGTCGCCTTAGTATGAGTTCTTCAATTGTTGGGTTTTGGGGATTTTTCTTCAATCAACTAGTCACTACTAGACCTGATTATGGGTCGAGCCACTCGACCTGACCCGAAGCCTCGCCCGAAAAATAAGAGGGTTTGGACAAAAATATAGGCCCGAAAATGGGCTTGGACAAAGAGTGAGGCTCATTTTTTAAACGGGTCAGGCCTCGGGTAAGAGATTTTGGCCCTGGCCCAACCCGACCCCACTTAAAAAAAATTAATCATTTTTAATAAGAAATTATATTGTTGTTTTGGTGTTTTTTTTACTGTTTTGGTTGTTTTTTTTACTGTTTTGGTGTTGCTTTTTTACTGTTTTGGTTGTTGTTTTAGTGTTTTTTTACTGTTTTGATGCTTTTTTTACTGTTTTGATGCTGTTACTTTTGTTGTTATTTTTACTATTATTTTGGTTGCTGTTTTTGTTGTTATTTTTGCTATTTTGGTTGTTTGGATGTTATTTTTATGCGTTTTTACTATTATTTCGCTGTTTTTTTATATTATTTGAATATTGTAGAATTTTTGTTTTATTGTTAATTTTTTTACTACTTTATTTGCAACTATCTTAATATAAAGAATTTTTAATGTATTTTAAATTTGTTTATTTTTAATGTTTGTTTTAATGTTTTTTAGTTTATTTGATATATTATATATTTTTTCAATTTGTTGTATATAATAAAATAATCTAAAAAATTAATATGGGTCGAGTTAGGTCGGGCTCGAGCTTGACTTCTATAATTCGGGTCGGGCTTAGATAAAATTTTAGGCCCATTTTTTGGGTTGGGCCTTGGCCTAACAATTGGGCCTAAAATTTTGTTGAAGCCCGACCCGAACCCGACCCGACCCACGATCAGCTCTAGTCACTACCCCAGTTGGATCTTCCGATCTTCCGCCAGCATAGCAAGTCGATAGAGACTACTTATCATTAGATATCACAGTCTAAATCGGTTTGGGGAAAAGGTTTTCACGGATAGGCAATACCAATTTTGGGTTCAGTTCCACCTAAATGATGTTCTAGGGTTGTTAGGCCTAGTGTTTGTTTAATATTCTTCGTTTCCCAAATAGCTGATCCGAATGAAAAATCTCTATTAAACAATAATTAAATATTCATACTTTCATTCCCTAATTCCCCAAAATGGAATTAGTTCCTCATGGTTTTCTTAATCATAATCAAGACAATAATATATGAAAACATATAATTGAATGAATCAAATGAAAAATAAACTTTAATTGTATTGACAATCTATCAGGAAAAATTCCTCGAATGTTTATGCGAGTTTTACAATCTCATTTCTAAAATGAAAATATAAAGTAAAAGCTGAAAACTAAGAAGATGGTGAGTTTAAACCTATTGCTAAAGACCCTATTTATAGCCTTAGCAGGCCGTTTTCATCAACCCTAGGTCAGTTATCATCCTTCGTGTTTAAGTGGCATTGTAAAGACCGAAACACCCTTCACTCGATGTAGATTCCGTGTCTAGGGGTCGATGTCGCGACACATTAGGACCTGTGTCGCGACGAAGTCATCAGTCCCCGTATGTAATGTCATCATGCTAGAGGTGTCGCGACATAGCTCATGTATGTTGCGAAAAAGAGGTCAGTCTCTGAAATCTTCAAGTCTAGTCCCTTTGTTGCAACGTAGAACATCCCATGTCGTGACGAAGTGATCAGTTTAATATTTTTGTAACTTTTCATAGTCTGGTGCACACTCACTAAAGATGTTAGCTAACCTCTAGGCCTCAATTGGCCTTAAAGACAATAAAATAACCTTTAAGCACTTAGGTTACACAATTTATTCAAAAGAAAAATCTAAGTTAAATCCTATGAAAACATAAAGAAAATACTTAATTTCAAGCTCTTTAAGTGTGAAAACTAGTTCAATATGCTAGGTATAAAACCAACAGATCAGTAGGATATTTCGATTTTCCACCAATATACGAGTTAATAGAGACTACTTATCGCTAGATGTCACAATCTAAAATGGTTTGGGAAAATATTTTCATGGATAGACAATAACAATTTTGGATTCTTTCCCACCTAAATGACTTTCTAGGGTTGTCAGGCCTAGTGTTTGTTTTATGTTCTTCCTTTCCCAAATAGTTGATCTGATTGAAAATCCTTGTTTATACAACAATTAAATACCATACTTCCACTCCCTAATCCCTCACAACAGGATTAGTTCCTCATGGTTTCTTTAAACATCACAAAAATAAATAATATATTTAAACATACAATTGAATAGATGAAATAAAAAGAAACTTGAATTGTATAGTAATCTGCTAGGAAATAATTCCACGATCGTTTATGCGAAAGTACAAATCTCATTTCTCAAACAGAAAGAAAATAACAAAGAAAAAAACGAAAATAAGTTACAAGATGTGTAAAACCCTAGTGCTGGAGGCCTTATTTATAGTCTTGGACGATCGTTTTCCTTAACCCTAGGTCAGCTGCCATTCCTTGTGTTTAAGTGGCATTATAAAGACTAAAACAACCTTCACTCGGTGTAAAATTTGCATCCAGGGGTTGACGTCGCAACACATCAGATCTTGTGTCGTGACAAAGAGGTCAGTTTACTCCCTAGGTGCCATTATACATGCGTTGTCGCGACATAGGTGATGTATGTCGCGACAAAGAAGTCAGTTCCATGCTTCTTCAAGTCTGGTCCCTTTGTTGCGACATAGAGCAATCTATGTCATGACATAGTGATCAACTTCACACTTGTTCGACTCCTAAAGCTCTCCTGCACACACAAGAAGTATGTTAGCTAACCTTTAGGCCTCAATCGTCCTTTAAAGATAATAAAATAAACTTTTTTGTACTTTTACACATTTTATTCAAAAGCAGAAAACTAAATTAAATCCTACGAAAATAAAAGATAAATGCTTAATTTCAAGCTCTTAAAGTATGAAAAATAGTTCAATCTGCTAGGTACAAAATCAACAGATCACAAAGTATTGTCATCTCTGAGATATGCGTACTTTAAATGCGATGGCAATGGTTTTAAATCCAGATTTGGAGGTTCCTCTACTAAAGGCTTAGGAAGCTTGTAAGATCGGTGAAACAATTCTAACGATTCAAACCACTTTCCTAGTCAAATTTCAAATTGCTTAGCTTCAGTAACTTCATCATTTTCATCAAAACTTTCAGAATCTTTAAATTCTAGGACATCATCATCAGTGTGGTTATTGTGACAAAGCTCAGCCTACTCTTCTTCTACTATTGCATCCATAAGATCCATGGATTGGCATTCATCCGTCTCATCGTACTCTTGTTCTTCCACCTTTTGTTTATCCTCTTTATATGCTATTTGCTCTTTAGACGTCTCAGCATCTTCCTCGTGGATAGGATTTAAATTCTCTCCTTTTGCGTTTGATTGGCAACACGGTCTGGCAATTTCACTCCACTTCTGAGTATAATGGCTTGACATTGCTCTTTCCCTTTTGCTATGGCATTCTCTGTATCGCTAGGTAATGCTCCTTGTGGTCTTGCATTTAACACACTGACTATCTGACCCACTTGATTCTCTAAGGCTCGCAAAGATGCAACTTGGCTCCGAATCACAACATCATTCTTAGACATATACTCCTTCAACAGGTTCTAAATGGATGATGAAAAAGTTGACGTTAAGGTTTGTTGCTGATTTTATCGTGGCATTAACTGATTATAGCCTTATAGGGCATTGGTGGCATTTTGGCGCACCATATTGCTTGGGTTTCCTCCTCCTTGATTGTTCCAGCTGAAATTTGGGTGTTACTTTCAGCCAGGATTATAAGTGTTGGAGTATGGATGATTGTTGCGGTTATAGTTACTTATGTAACACACGAACTCTAATTCAAATGGCATTCTTCAAAATCATGATTACCTCCATAGTAGACACAGATTTTATCGGTAATCTTCACTTCTTTAGCTGCAATAGACCTTTGCATAGTCCTAATCATGTTGGCAATAAAAGATACCTGAGTCGTAAGTGATGTAATGGCATCAAGCTTCATTGCTCCTATAGCTCTTTTGCCACTTCCCAGCCTCATGGTAGGATACTGATAATCGTTTTTTGTAATCATCTCTAAAATCTCATTTGCCTGATTGTAAGACTTGTCTAGGAAGGTACCATTTGCAAACGCATCGACTACCATTCTAGTGTGTGCATTCAAACCGTTATAGAACATTTCCATTTGCGTCCAATGTTAAAAACCGTGCATCAAGCATTTCCTTAATAAATCATTAAACTGCTCCCATGCTTCATACAAAGTTTCATCCTCTGCTTGTCTAAAAGATGTGGTATCATTTTGCAATTTAACAGTCAGATTAGGTGGATTATACCTTAGCAAAAATTTTGGACAAAGCTCGTTTCGCGAAGATATAGTTCTAGAGGGAAAAGCATTTAGTCATTCTCTTGCTCTATCCCACAATGAATAAGGAAACAATTTTAGTCTCAGGGCATCATCAGGAACACCATGCTGTCTAAAAGAATCACAGACCTCTAAAACTAACCTCAAATGTAACCTTGGATCTTCAGTTGGCATTCCACTGTATTGCCCAACTGTTTGTAGCATTTGAAACATCATATGCTTTAGCTTGAAATGCGGTGCATAGATTTGTGGCCTCACTATGCCAGGGCTTAAATCATCTAAAATATGAACCACGTGTTCCCTGATCGGTCTGTCCCTGTCATCATATGTTGCTACTGCAATAGGAAGATTCTTGTCATCGAGATTTAATGGATCCTTGACCGCCTCCGAACGTACTCTTGTTCCGTGTAGGTTTTTAGCTTCCTCAAGTATATGAGTCAGGTAGTAAATATAGTGTGTTACAACGGAATACTTGGTAGTATTCCGAGGATCGTACCCAAAGTAGGAGTAAGGCAATAGTGAATTAGATCCTTACAAAGAATAGAATTAATTAGTAATCACTTTAGGGATCATAGTTCGAAAATAAAATAAAGTTTTGGTTGTGAAAGAAAACATAAAAAATAAAAGAAGTAAAAGTTAAGATGTAAATAATTCTATAAACGACTTTGGGGAGATTATATCGCTCCTGTATGATTTCCTCAAGTGTTGGGTTTTGGGGATTTTCCACTACCCCAATTGAATCTTCCGATCTTTCTCCAGTATAGCAAGTCGATAGAGACTACTTATCGCTAGATGTCACAGTCTAAACTGATTTGGAAAAAAGGTTTTTACGAATGGGCAACACTAATTTTGGGTTCATTCCCACCTAAATGGCATTCTAAGGTTATCAAACCTAGTGTTTGTTTAATGCTCTTCCTTTCCCAAACAGCTGATCCGAATGAAAAATCCCTGTTAAACAATAATTAAATATTCATACTTCCACACCCTAATTCCCCAAAATGGAATTAGCTCCTCATGGTTTTCTTAATCATAATCAAGACAATAATATATGGAAACATATAATTGAATAAATCAAATGAAAAAGAAACTTCAATTGTATTGGCAATCTTTCGAGAAAATTTCCTCGAATGTTTATGCGAGTTTTACAATCTCGTTTCTAAAATGAAAATACAAAGTAAAAACTAAAAACTAAGAAAATGGTATGTTTAAACCTAGTGCTAAGGCCCTATTTATAGCCTTGGCCGACCGTTTTCGTCAACCCTAGGTGAACTGCCTTCCTTCGTGTTTAAGTGGCATTATAAAGAGTGAAACACCCTTCACTTGGTGCAAAAATTGCATTCAGGGGTCAATGTCTTGACATACCAGGTCTTATGTTACGACGAAGTAGGCAGTCTCCTTCATCTTCACTTCTGGTCCTTTTTTTGTGACATAGAGCATCCTATGTCGTGACGAAGTGATCAGTTTTACTGTTGTTCAGCTTCTAATGGTCTCCTGCGTACTCACGAAGTATGTTAGCTAAACTTTAGCCATCAATTGACCTTACAGACAATAAAATAACCTTTTAACAATTGGTTTACATAATTTATTCAAAAGATAAAATGAGATTAAATCCTAGAAAAACACAAAGAAAATACTTAATTTCAAACTCTTCAAGTGTGTAGTTCAATCTGCTAGGTATAAAACGATAGATCAAACTCTCCACACTTAATTCTTTGCTTGTTCTCAAGCAAACAAAACGAAATAAATAAAATAAGAAAGAAAACAAAAGAAGCTTGAATCTATATTATACAAAGATTAGGTTCGCAACATCTACTCTAGGCACTATTTATTTCTCAATAATTCTAACATGATGAGTGAGTAATTTTACCATTTTTGGTTAGAAATAGTACAAATTCAGTAGGTTACAAGGAGTACATATATCAAATTTTCATCGATATACATCCATCAATTCTAAATACAAGTACTTTGATTATCCTAGTACAATACAAATATCTACAATGAGATCATGCAATTTTCACATCTATTCATACATAGAGTTGCTGAAGTCACATAGGGCTTTTCGGCTTGTAACGTGTTGAGGCTTAGGATAGGTATGAAATTCAAAAAACGTTAAGCACAAAAGGTTACAAACACAAAAATAGTTTGGCGCATTGTATTATTCCCTATTCTTTCCCTTAATATCTCATTTCATCTCACCCCTTTATTTCTCCTTCACTCACCTTTCTTTTTTTTCTCCAATTTAGGAAATCTCAATATAAAACAATCCCTCTAGCTAGCTTATGAGTATTTTTTTTTTCTAGAGTAGGATTCTCTTTTTCTTCTTTTTGGTGACTTTATGTTTTTGTCACTCTTCATGTGTTTTCTTACTCATGATTCTCTTCTTTTGTTTCTACTCATTTTTTTTTCTTTTTGATTTTCACTATTCGTCTCTTTTTGGCTAAACTAAAGTTCATACAATATATTGATTTTCCTATTTCCCTCTTTGTTCTCTAATCTCCACTGTAATGTTTCTACTTACCCTCAATACATATGGCCATATGTCTATTTCCATGCAAAATAGGACAAAATAAAAGAGTACACACAAATCATTGTTTTAGGTTTTAGAGGCTTATAGTGTAGTTCATCAAGAAGGGTCATAAGACTCAAAGATGGGTACTAATTGAAAATTCACAAAAGGGTTTGGCTTTTTAGCTCTAGATGTGTCCAAAAAATGCTTTAGGTCATCCCTAAACACCTTAATATGGATAAATATTAATTTAATCATACAATCTCAAAATTACTATCTTTCATACATACTAGCACGCTTGTTACCTCATATTATACATATCATTTGGTTTCAATGATACCTTTATACTTAATGTAACCTATAGAACTAAAAAATTTCATAATAAAAAATTTTAAAATTTTCTCATCATCATGCCAAATTTATCAATAAATACAATCAACCTATTACACATGCTCTTAACCATTACTTGTTTTTCTACAAGCTCAATCACACGTCAAAACAATCATAAAAACTGAAAATTAAAAACTATATGCACAAATTCCTATGTTACCCCCACACTTTAGAGAACACATTGTCCTCAATGTGTATCCCTTTAAATAGTAAGTAAAGAAGTTACTCGATTGAATGTGAATGTCCTTTTCTTCTCATTGTGGTTGTCCTTCTCCCTTTTGGCGTGAATGTTCGAAATTTTCGTGTCTCCATAGTGTAAGGTTCTTACATAAAAATTAAAGCATATATACACAATAGTAAATCCTACTCCTACGAATTATAAAGTTTGAAAAACTAAAAACCAAAAATCATCCATAAATTACAAGTCTTTAAGGTAAATAATCAATTCAAAACACTCAATCATCCTCAGAGTCGGTTTGAGGATCCATTGGAGCCTTGCCCTTACCGAAGAACGCTTGTCGAGAGCTTCCACCTTGTTTCCTTGCTGGACTTCAGATTACTGGCCCTTTGGGAGTTGAGTACTGTGGTTGAAACATAGCCTCGTATTCGTCCTCTATATCACAATCCCCTTGCTCCTCATTGGTTCCTCCTACCTCGTCATCGCGTTCTACTTCTCCGAACATGTTTGGTGGATAGTTTAGGATTGGTAACCCATGCACTTATGCAAATTCTTTCAATATAGGACTTGTTACCTGCATCCATCGTATCATACCATCAAGCTTCATGTCAATACTTCCTTTGTTCTTTGTCCCAATTTTTTCTTTGTCTTTTCTTTTTAATGAAGTCGACATATCCATTTTTTCTTTCCTTCTTTGATTTCATTCCTTGATTTGTTTTCTCTGAGCTTATCATATTGCTTATACAATGAAACCCCTATGATGATTCGAGTTGGCTTTTGAAATTGATCATTTTCTTGCATTGGCACATCCGGCTTTTTGCATAAAGTCGTTACCAAATGTGGAAAGAAAAGCCCACTCTTTTGGCCTTGGGTGCACCGTTTCATTTCGTCAAAGATCTAAGAACCTATACAAATCTGTTTACACTGCAAAATGTCATATAGTAAAAAAGCTCGCAAAGAATTAACGTTAGAGACATTCAATGCAGGTATAATTCATGTTGACAAAAATTGCATCCACATCTTATTGCATCCACATCTTAGCAACATGAAGCATGATAGCTTGATTAAAATTAGAGGGTGTGCCTATATCTGGTCTATAGTTCCAAGCACCTCCTCCTTTCGTTAAAAACCTAATTATGTCCTCCATGTCAACATTTTTTAATAAGTTAAAATCCATTTTCTCTACATAATCTTTTTCATAATATGGAACATTATAGTATTCACAAATATCCCTAGGCAAAATAGGAACATCTCTCCCTCTAACTGTTACTGTTCCAAAAGGTTTTCTCCTAATAATGTCATCCATAAGGGATGCATAGAACTCATGGGCTATAGGTACTATCGCGTTACCTTTGGAGGGACGCAAAATTGTTCCCATTGGTGGTACCGTACTATTGGCCATATCTCCTTGTAGGGAACCATTGATGGTTTGAAACCTCATTCTTAAATGAGGGTTTGACCTTGTGAAGCCAAGAAGTACTTTTTGGTTTGGGCATTTTCAAACCTTTCGTAATTTGAGTCACTATCGCTTTCTTGCACAACGGTTCTTTTTCGGGGCGATATTAATCTGCAAGAACAAGGATGAATAGTAATGAATGTAATAGTAAAAGTTAGGAAATACATTTGCTTTCAAGTGTGTGCCTTTTTTTTGAGATTGGATTGAACCTTGGGATGGAATAGAGTCTTTGAAGGAATGGAGGTTTTAGGTTTTGAAGGGGAAGAAGGGATGAGGGATTGAGAGAGTTAGGGAGAAGTTTTTAAGTATTTGAGTGAAGAAAATATGTTTAGTTTAGTTAATATATATAGGGGTAAGAAAATTTAGGGTTTTAGTGTTTAAAAATCGGGTAAAATAAAGGTTTGGCTGTCAGGTTACGAAGTGGGTCGGGTCAACCCTACAATTTTTGCAGACGATGTCGCGACGTAGCCTGGGTATGTCGCAACCAACCCTTCAGTATCTCTTTGTCACAACATAGCTCCCCCTATGTCGCAACAAACCTATCAGCCTTGACATTCCAGTAATTTGACCCGTTGTCGCAACACAGCTCCTCCTGTGTTGCGACAAACATATCAGTTCTGAAATTTTAACAGTCTGAACCCTTTGTCGTAACATACAAAGGGGTATTTCGCGTCATAGCGTGCTTGGCTGTTCCTGGGGTAGACGGGTCGCTGTGTCTATAAATTAAAAAATATAGAGGTTTTTTCTTATATAATTTATCACATTTTTACTTAAAATCAATGTTAAAGCCAAGTAAATGTTTAATAAATTAATGAAATATGTGAAAATATTAATTTAGGTCATGAAAATTATTAAAATGTGATTTTATGCTTTATTATATAGTTTTTATGCACAAAATGGCTTACATTATAGTTTATTTTAATATAATGTATTTTTAAGGTATAAAGTGGGTCATGCATAAATTAATTAAATATTAAAATATAAAATTATATTTAATAATTTAATATGAATTATTTCATTAATAAATTGAATTTATTAAATTGTTAAATAATTGGGTTAATTTAATTACTTTAACCCATTATTAATTAAATTGTTTTGGATAGGTCTGTTAATTTTGCTCTATAACAAAAACCATCCAATTCAAGAAGGTTATAGCCCAATTTCCGCAACACCATGGCTGCCCAAATAAACCATTTTTGGTTTAATTTCAAGAGGTCCTTGCACTTTAGTAGAAATTAGAATTTGGCCCAGATATTTGCTGTTGACCAAATCTTTATCCCTGGTTTATGTGGTATGTGGAAAGCTTCAAAATGAAGCAACAAACTCATTCAAACCCCTTGAATGATGGCCAGCCATGCACTTGAGAGAATTGAGGGATTCAATTCCATATTTTTAGTAAATGTGATCTCATCCTTCACTTATAAATAAGATGCATTTCTCACTTTTCCAAATCATCCCTTCACTCATCAATCATCTCTCATTCTCTCAACTCTCTCCTTTTTCTCTCATTTTCCCATCCCCGAGCCTAGCATCATCTCTTCATAGAGATTTTAGCTAATTAAACCTCTTAAAGAGCCCTTGGTCAGCCACCTTGGAGAGCCATCAGCAAAGGAGAGAATTGAAGGAACGAAGTAGTCTCCTTTGATAAGAGTTTTGGGTGACAACCACTTTGATTTGGGTTTATTCTTTATTTTCTTTAATTTGATTTTGAAATGTTTGCTATGTGTTCTTTTTCTTGTTAACAACAATGTTAGCTTAATTTTATTTAAGCTAGGATAATTGCTTTGATTAAATAATATTAATTGATTCATGCTTATGATGTTTGTGCCTCAATCGAATATGCTTTCAATTAATATCTTGCATGTATTTCGTTCATACGTTATTGGAATGCATTAGAATTAGTAGAGAGATCTGAACCAAACATCAGCTAATAGAGACAATAATTGAAATGTTCTTGCTTAATTCATATCTGACCCATAATCATTTGAAGGTTCATAATAGCTTGTCTGAGCTCTATTACCTTGCTTGGCTTTTAGGTTCATGAGATTAAATTGTTTCAAACCGACTCAATCCTTGTTACTTCTCATTAATACTAAGAAACCCTTAGTTTTATATGATCAGTAAAATGCGTATTTAACTAAGTAAGACTCTAAAAGGACTTAATTTGGTTTTCAAGCCCATAAAAGATCGATTTGTCATGAAATGTTTTCCGAATGTTATTAAACATGTTGATAATAAATTAAAAATAATTAAAGTAATTATCCTAGTTTATTTATGTTATACTTGTTGTGAATTGTGTTTAATTTGTGCTAAAATCACTCATTCATATAGTTGCATACTTAGGCTAATTTAAATTAGGGATCAATTGCATTTACTTTAATTACATTTAATTTTAATCACCAACCCTTCAAAAATATAGTGTTTTTATTCACCAAGTTGTTAATATAATTTTACCATTAATTGATTAACATATATACAGTCCCTGTGGAGACGATAACTCGATACTTACTTATTACTTAATAATGACTGTGTACACTTGCACAAACCTACTCGTTACAAGTTTTTGGCGTCACTGTCGGGGACTGTTGCCATAGTCATTTTTTTGTGAAATTATTTATTTTCAATTTGATTTTATTTTATTTCTAACACTACGAATTTATTCTTTTGTTTTTTGTCATATTCTTTTCAAGTGTTTATGAGAATTGATCAAATTATCGATTTACTCCCTATAGACCCTGAAATCGAGTAAACATTTAGACAAAGAAGACGTGAACGATTAGCTCAATGACAAGTCGAAATGGACCTTGGAAATCAAGATAATGGCCAAGTTAATGGAGCTGATCATACACGAAATTTCATCCTCATTGCTGATGGTAGGGATTGATGTATCAGACAATATGTTGTGCCACTCTTCAATGAGTTAAATTCGGGAATTAGACGGCCGTATATTGAGGCACCCCAATTTGAATTGAAACCAGTGATGTTTCAAATGTTACAAAATAGTGGGCCAATTCAGTGGTATGACGATGAAAGATCCACATCTACACCTTCGATTGTTTATGGAGGTGAGTGATTCATTCAAGATAGCCGATGTGACTAAAGACGCATTGTGTAAGACCAAAAAATTGAAACCATCTTTGATCTAAGGTCTCAGGGTATACAGAACTTTACGAGTTTTTTTTATACAAACAATTCAATCATAATCTATACAATTACAAACTAGCAACCCAGAATACTAGTTCCATTTAATCTTACACATTCATTCACAATCATTCCAACCAATCAAAGGTCAATTTAAACCATATTAAATCTTAGGATCACAATCGAAAATTTTCCCAACAGGAGTCACGCGACCCTGTGTCTCAACACACCACTTTCATCACTAGCCAACCAAATTGTAACCCAAAACATACTCATCAATACATTTGTAAGAAAGAATCAATATTCATATCACATATTATAATATCTATATTCCATATCAAACTATAATCCCACAATATCAACCAAGTTACATCAATCATTCTTACTATCACTATGTAGTACCTAAACCCGACACCGTTGTCAATTAGGGTTTCGAGGTCTTTCAGATCATTTATCAATGATTAAATTCTCATATGTCAATAATTCAGTATCACAAGAATATACATGTAATAAATTTTTAGCTTTGATAACATTTCTATTTTTATAAGGGTAAAAAATGTCATTTTACACAATTTGGGGGACTTCTACTGGTACCTGTTGGACAATTATCGGTAGAAGTTAAGACAATAAGCTTAGGAAAATAACTGCAGTTTTTTACAAGTAGAAATGACGGTTCTATTGGTACAAGTTTGGGTACTACCAGTACAACCCACACTTCGACCCATACAACAAACTCTAGAGAGCTAAGAAGTTTTACCTTGTAACTTCTACCGAAACAAGTATTCAGACTACTGATACTACGATGACCAGAACTATCGATACTTTTGTAATGCTACCAATACAATGCAAGTCAATAACCAAAATCTCAAATACTCTATACTTCTACCGAAACATGCAAGAGTACTACCGAAACAAGTATGCAGATTTCAAATATGCACCTAAGTCTTCTAAGTTTACAACTGAATGATACCAAAACTTCCATAAAAGCACAAAACATAACAAGCAATTTCTCATGAGAAGGAAGCATAACATATCAATATTCATGGATTCACAGGACATTATATCTTATGCATGTATGTCTATTTGAAACATCAACAAACTTATAAAAACATAAGCTCAACATTCAACAAGTCATTTTACAACTCATCCAAATCAAGCACTATTGAAGATAACAACATCCTAGTACATATCATATAACCAAGTGATGTAAATACTATCGAGCGAGCTCCCGAGATAGTGTGATTTCTTGAGGTGATCCGATCTTTTAGCAGCAAAATAGAATCTACAAAACAACAACAATTTCATAGGTAAGGTTACATAGCTTAGTAAGTTCATAGAGTTTAATAAATTACCAAACATCATGTTTTGAATAGTCTTTGACTCATTCGAACTAGAATAAGGCCTTGCTTCCACAAGCTATAATCTAGAATTTCATCCTCATGTCGGTATCAACTCTGTTACAGTATACGATGTTGCTTACACGAACTGTCGAGGACTTGCAACATATGAGGTACCTCAACCATCGATACGGTATGCTATAATCCAGAATTTCATTCTCACGTTTGTTTCAACTCTATTACCAGTATACGATGCTGCTCACACAAGCTGTCGAGGACGCGCAATATATGCGATACCTCAACCATCAATACGGTATCTATGCATATAACTGTTCACTAACGATGCTGCTCACACGAGCTATCGAGAATATGCATTTATGCATAAATCCCAGCCATCGTAGGGCCTGTAATCCATTCTTGGATTCATTTTTCATTTCCTGACTCACGATGCTGCTCAAATAAGCTGTCGAAGACTCGCAACATATGTGGTACCTCTACCATTGCGTCGGTTTCAAATCACCCGCTTAAAGCCTGATATCTCTTTAATTCATTTTTTTCCATCTTTCTCAATTTCAAGTACCATAACCTATTCTACAATGATTATAAAGAATTTAATGTTACGAACTTATCGACGAATTTGCAATTAAAGTGAACTCAGAGACTAATCCACAATTTTCCCTTTTCCATAATCGATGACACCTTCTTGATCTATTACAATAATTTCATTCAATTATTTATATCAATATAAATTTTTAATCATTTTAAGCAAATAAGTCTTTTTGGTATTTTTATAAAATTGCCCTTAACTTTTCACTTTTATTAAATTTAGTCCTTAAGCCTTAAACTTGCAAAGTAACCATTTTTATTCAAATTTCAGTTTTTCTAAATGTTCATGAGTCTTTCAAAAGCCTAATTTTTCCATTATTTCACCTTAAGTCCTTGCCAATTTATCACTTTAACATTTTAGTTCTTAAACATTAAAATTATCAAAAACTAGTTTACAAAATAATCAAATCCAACAACCAAGCTTAATAAACTTCAATAAATCTTCAAGAAACAACTCATTCATTAATGAAAAGATTTATAAAATTTGATAGAATCACAAATTGGTCCTTGGGTTAGCTAGACTAAGCAAATACGAACTCAAAAACATAAAAATCACTAAAAACGGACGAAATCTACTCACCCAATCGAAGACACAAGTTGGACGATGGCTTCCTCTTCTCTTATTTTAGGGTTTCAATTCTCACAAGCTAAAAGGAAGAAGATAAATTTTCCTTTTTTTAATTTTTATCTTAAAAATTCATTTGTTAATTAAATTACTAATTTACCCTTTGTTCACACCTAATTTTAACCAAATTTCAAGCCAAATTTGTCCATTCAAGTTACTAATGGTCATATTATCATTTAAGTACCTTGACTCACCTTTCAATTAATAGAATTCAACTTTTGCACCTTTTACAATTTAACCCTTTTTACTTAATTAACTATCTAATTAACAAAATTTCGTAACCAAAATTTAATATCACACTAATAACCTTGTAAAAATTAAATAATTAATATTTACGGTCTAACATATCAAATTTGTAGCCTGAAAACCACCATTCTTGATCATAATAAAAATAAACTAATTAGTAAATTCTCATTTAATTAGGGTTTAATTGCAATTTACCAAAATCTAAAGAGTTCCACATCATTTCTATTATTAGGTCATTTAAGGAGGGTCCAATTACATAATTGATCCTTCAATTATATTAAATTCCAATTAAACAAACTTATTTACAATTTAGCCTTAAACTAATTAGGACTAAATGAAAAATAACCCAAAAGTTAGTTTATAATAATCATATCCACCATCGCTTGGACTTTTTGACCATGGTTTAATTACCATTTTGGTCCCTTTATTATTTTTAATCAATAGCAATTAACTTTTACCTCTTTTACAATTTACTCCTTTTCCTTAATTAAGTAGTTAATCATCAAAATTACCCGACCAAACTTCAATTCACATATAATAAAACTCTGTAAATATTTAATAAAAATATTTATGGTCCTAAAATTTAAAAACGAGATCCTGATACCTCCTTTTCTAAAATCACTTGACATTTGAACCAAATCACTTATACTAACTTTTAATTCAATAATTAAAATTCTTCAATTCAAAATTCCATATAAAATTATTATTGACTTATTTAATTTAAACACTCGTTATAAAAATTTTCTTGTCAGGTTTATGATCTCGGAATCACTGTTTTCGACACCACTGAAAAATGGGTTGTTACAACTCTCCCCCCTTAGGAAATTTCGTCCTCGAAATTTTTATCTAGCAGTACTTGTTTATTCTAATATTTTTCCTCACAACAAAAATCATTACTAGCTCGTCCAAATATAGAGAATAACAATCTCATAATAATCTCAAATAACACAAACTTTATCTTGGCTTTCCCTACTTAGTAATCATAATAAGCAGTAATAATTTAGATGATACTTGATGTTCAATTTCCTTCTTAGATTCAAGATAGATCAAACAGAAATTTCTAGAGATGTTTTTTGAAGTTTTCATATAATAATAGAAAAATATTTTACCCGAACCTACTCAAATCCATCTGTCAAATTTACATAACCAAGAAAATCAACCTTACCAAACCAAAACTCACCGTTTATAGTTTTCACGTAAATTATTTCTCACACATAGTCTATAATACATTTCTCACATATTACGCATACACAAATTCTATTTGAAGTTTATCAAAATATCATCAATAATCATAATTATGACTGTATCTAAATATCTAGATAAGATTGAACAATCTGATTCATCATATTCATAAATCAACAGAGACATTAGTTAATCTAGACAATATTCCCAGAATTCTTAATGATTATCTCAAGTTCAAAGAAAATTTCAGCATCTCATATCTTTAACTAGAACTGAATAACTGAATCTTTATTAACTTTTAAATACACTGTTATGTCCTTTAACTTATTGAGCAAGTCTTCCGTATGAGATTTAATATTTTTATTCTATATCTTGAATTTATTCTATTATCAGATTTAGGCAGAAATCCCAGAAATCTTTCAGGAGTTAAATCAAAATACCTATTGGTGAATGGTACACATGTATCCTCAAATCAAAGATTTTTTTAATTGAGTAGTCGATTATTTTTATATATATAAAATTATTTTCAATCATTTTAGATCATTCCCTGTACAAAGACATCTTAACAACTCTGATTTATCTGACTCAATCATAATTAGTGCATCAGTCCAACATTTTAGTCTGTAAATCACTACGGTATCATATAACTTCAGTCAATCATTTTCAAATTAATACCAAATTTATGAAAGGATAGTAACATCAAATCATTAGAAAAATCATAGTCATAAATTTTCAGGAGATAGTTTCGACATACTAGCTCTATCCCAACAACTTATGATTCAAAAATCAAACTCATTGGTTTAGGAAATAGGCCCCAATCCATTATTAATACAATTCAATATATAAATAAATTAATCCAATATTAATCAGTGCATACCCAATAAATAATATCAAAAGAATAGATCATATCAAGAATAATATTAGGTACTGTAATTTTAGATCCATCGTTATGTCTTCGATCCCACTTTATTTACCTATACTCAGAGGTAGCAGTTATAAAGCCACTCCTTATTTCAAATTTTTATGAAACCAATATATTATAACTTGCACTAGAATCAGTAGTCAGATATTATTATTAACTCCATTAATTTTGTCACATTAAGATTCAAATAACATCTTTAGAATATGCAAATAAACAGGAGTTAGATTGGATCAATCAATATCACACTATCTCAGATTTATATGGTATGTACTTTCTAGACTTTATTCACACTACACTTAGTCCGAGAATTGACTAAACCTGACTCTGGTACCACTAAATGTAACACTCAAAAACCGTAACCATCTCCAATCTAAGGTCTTAGGGTTTACAAAACTTTACGAGTTTTCTTTATACAAACAATTCAATCATAATCGATTAAGCTATTGAGGTCTTTTAGATAATTTACCAATGATTAAATTCTCATATCTCAATAATTCAGTAACACAAGAATATACATGTAATAAATTTTTAGCTTTGATAACATTTCCATTTTTATAAGGGGCAAAAATGTCATTTTACACAATCTGGGGGACTTTTACCAGTACTTGTTGGATAAGTATCAGTAGAAGTCAAGACAGTAAGCTTTGGAAAATAATTGTAGTTTTTTACCGGTAGAAATGACGGTTCTACCGGTACAAGTTTCAAAAGTTGTACTAACAACAGCCAAAAGAATCTTAATTCAGGGGCGGATATAGGGTGCTGGTAAGGGCCCGACTCCCCCAAAATAGAAATTTTTTTATTTTAGCCTTTTAAAATTTTAAAAAATTTAAATTAATAAAAGTAAAATTGCACTTTGACCCCCTAAAAATGATAAAATTTCGATTTACTCTTTTAAAAATTATAAAAATATAAAAATTTAATTTCGACCCCTTAAAATTTTCCATGACTTCGTCCCTGCCTTAATTGTCTTATTTTCTAAATACCAATCCCACATAAGCCACATAATGCACAGGTAAAGTTGGTACAAAAGTACTCACCCATTAACTTTATGTGAGTTAGAATTTTGGTGATAAAAGAAAAGACTTGGACAAACAAAGAGACGTGTTATTTCCACTAATATCTTAAACAAGGCAATCCAATATTTACCACTAGACTTTGGCGACCAATAGAAGCAAAGTAAAGGTCAAATTTTGAATTCTCAAATTAGGTTTGAAACATATGAAATTTATGTGCGATTTTTAATTTTTACTGTTGTGTGTGGATTTTATTCAATTATATTTTAAATCTTCGTTCATTTATAATTTGTATTGATTTAATTTTATTTTATTGTTACTTAAAAATATATTTGTAATTGTATTGGACTTTTAAACCCTCAAAAAGATTTATATTTAATATTTAAATTTATATTTGATGTACACATGAAATATAATTTTATGAAGTATCAAAAAATGATATATCACATCTTTAGAAATACCAGAAATAAAAAAACAATCCCATACAAGTAATTAAAGGATTAGTGAATTATCACAATACGTCAACATCAGTTCCTCCAAGTTTTTGCATCTTCAACCTTTATTCCCCTTGCACGTAATGAGAAATGAGCTCATTTAGAGTCCATTTCTCTTTTTGGTAGTTGTAACTAATTTTAAATTGATTAAACTGTGCAGGAAGCGATACCAAAACCATAAGAACAAGCAATTTCGCAGAAAGTTCGATCTTAAGTGCCTTTAGTCTTAAAGCAATATGGAACATCTCTATAATGTACTCCCTCACGTTTCCTTGACTCTTATACTTCATAGACATCAAAGAGCTCAGAAGTGATGTCATCTCAACCTTATCGTTTTTAGTAAAACGTTTCTGAATTTCGTCAAGGAAACCCTTGGCTTAAATAGTCTCTTCAGATTTTGTGCCCCTAAAGGCTTCTAGAATGTTGTGCTTCATGATCATTAGACTCATGCGATTTGAACGATCCCACCTCTCAAAATCTCTTTTAACATTAGGGGTGCTTTCCGCAGTGAGAGGTGCGGGTTGTTCTTCCCTTAGTGCAAGGTCTATGTCCATATCGCCAAGCATTATAAGTAAGTGTCTTTTTCATTCCTTAAAGTTAGTCCCATTAAGCATGGGTATTGAATTTATATTAGCAGATATTGTGGCAGCGGAAGATGAACTAGCTGCATATAGAACAAAAATAAATAAAAACAAGTTCACATCAATATGTCTAATCTCATCTCAAGATATCAAACACAGCATTAATATCAAGCCTTTGGAAAATAATATTAACAGTAAGCGATAATCTTGTTGTAGCAATCAAACATTGACAATAAATTATGTCAAACAATTAATCAGTTTTTTTTCTTTTGTATAACTTTTTGATGGAGATGGAAAAGATATACAAGATAACCCTATTTCTTGGAGACCACTGCCTCTTTAAATAACTTATTATTAAATTAGTTTTGGGTATATATAATTTGGCCCCTCATCAAATTATAAATACAACTTAGGTATATACACATTATTTTCATAACACTTTAATACTTATAATACTTATAACATAATTGGTCACTTAATTTTTTATCACACTTTATAATAGCATTATACATTATGCATTATACATATGTGCAGGGGTGAGCGTTCGGTCGAATCGAGTGAAAAAATTTCTAGTTAATCAAATTCACGAGTCCTATTTTAGCATCCTAACTCAATTTGAATTTTTTTCGAATCAAATCGAGTGAAATGAAATTCGAGTTGAGTCGAATCGAGTGAATTTTTCGAGTTAAATTTAAAAAAAAAAATTTAAACATGTCAAATAATAATATTGTTACGATATGACTTATTCCATGTTAGAGCACAAAAATTTGAAAATATATATTTGAAAATATTTTCAAAGCAATATAATAAAAAATAATATAAAATACCTGAGTATGATAAATTTGAACTATTAATTAGATCTCAAAAATTACTATTTCAGAAACTTTTTTATATGTATTTTTAGAATTTTTTTAAAAATATAAATTTAAATTTTTTTTTTTATATAAATATTTTGAATTTTTTTAAAATTATTTTGAAATTTTTGTTGAGGGAGACTAATTCGCATATTTTCAATGTGGACAGAGACCAAAATGGTATTTATACCGATCTGTTATTTCAATTATCCGAGTTATTCTAGTTATTTAAATTGTGAAATTCAACTAGTTTCGAACTCGAATCGAGTTATTCGAGTTGACTCGAATAATTCGAATAACTCGATTCGATTAACTCGAAATCCGATTTTTTTTCAATTTTTTCGAATCGAATCGAGTTTTGCTCACACCTACATATATGCCCGTAATTGAAGATTTTAATCCAACATATTGTGCTTGTAAACCCTCAAAAAGATTTATATTTAATATATGAATTTATACTTGATGCGCACATGAAATATAATTTTATGCAATATCAAAAAAACCAAATGTCACATCATTAGAAATATTAGAAATAAAAATAAGTACATTGAATTATATATTAACAGTTCATCAAATATAAACCCTTAATATATTATTTGTGAGCATATAAATTTAACCTTAAATCTTAAAAGTTTAACTATTTGTATCAACTTGTAAAGTAGATTATTGTAAAACTAGAGTAATTTTAGACATTTTCATAAATCTTTCTATCATTAATATTTGAGTGAGTATTTGGTATAATAATTTTAGATTAATATAAGTGAGCAATAACCATATATTTATATTATAAATATTATAAAATCCTTTACTAATCAAAATTTTACATTTCAACACTTCACTTTGAAGATTGAGATGTCAATTTTCCCTAACCATTGAAGTTTTGGTTAAATGTTAGCTAAGTAAGATCTAAATTTCGAATTTTATAGATAGAAAAATAATATTAAAAGAGTTCGAAAATCATTTACGAATTCGATTTTAAGTATAATTAAAGTCCAATAATGCGAGATTTTAAGGAAAAAAAAGGGTAATATGCGGTGATGAGAACTAGCTAAAAGTTTATAATTAATCAAAAAAGCCCAAATTTGCTGACAAGAAGGAGCAAATAAACATTGACAAAGACAACTTTTGGTAACATTTTCGACGTCGAATGTAAGATAAAGCAACGCGCCATGCAAGCCAAATACGAATGAGTCATAATCATAAAGTCAGCGGCCGCATTACAGAAAATTTCGTTGATTACAGCCATCATATCATTTCTATCATATGGAAGAAAAGTATGACCAACAATCAAGTCTTAAACACTCTCTATAAATACAACTTTAGCCACAAGCTCTTTCTTCATCACTCTTTCACTTTCTTCTTATTAGATATCTTCTTCTGTATTCAACTCTAGCTTTTGTTTTCGGTAGTGAACAGAAAAAATGGTAACAGCTGCAATATTTAGAGCTGCTGCTACGGTGATGCTGCTGGTTTTGAGCTTCAGCGCATCCCAAGCACAGCTCTCTGCTACGTTTTATGGTGACACATGCCCCAATGCACTCAGTACCATTCGCACATCCATCCGATCCGCCATTGCAAGAGAACGTAGAATGGCTGCATCTCTTATTCGGCTTCATTTCCATGATTGCTTTGTTCAGGTACTTGTTCAATATGTTCGTACTCGAACGTATATTACAACAAATTTCAATTGCATGCGTGGATTGTATTAAATGGAGTGCTTGCTTTGCTTCATTCAGGGTTGTGATGCTTCAATCTTACTGGACAATTCCCCTTCCATCACAAGCGAGAAGTTCGTAATTCAAAATAATAACTCTGTCAGAGGCTTTGAAGTTATAGATGAGGCTAAATCTGCAGTTGAAAACGTATGCCCTGGAGTTGTATCTTGTGCTGACGTCGTTGCTGTCGCTGCCAGGGATGCCTCTGAATACGTGAGTCAATATCGCTATTCGCTGCGTACATATATATGGAGATAGATAGATAGATCAGCGATGCGTTAAGTATTCTACTTAATTTTTTTACATGTAATTAGTTCTGATTGATTAACATGATCTCCTGGAACAATCCAGGTAGGTGGTCCATCGTGGACAGTGAAGCTTGGAAGAAGAGATTCAACCACTGCAAGCGCAAGTCTAGCTAGCAGAGACCTTCCTCGTTTCACAGATGGTCTTCAAAGCCTTATCGATCTCTTTGAAACCAAGGGCCTTAGTGAAAGAGACATGGTTGCTTTGTCAGGTTTGGGCACAAGTCATCCTTTTAATACCATTTCATTTTCGCTACTAAACAAACAGTACTGGTAACTGAGACAATTAACTTGAACCATTTGTGGGTGCAGGTTCTCACACCATTGGACAGGCGCAATGCGTGACCTTCAGGGATAGGATATACAGTAATGGAAGCGACATCGACGCTGGGTTTGCCAGCACTCGCAGACGCAATTGTCCAGCTACTTTCCCCAACGGAAATGGAAATTTGGCACCACTTGATTTGGTCACACCCAATTCCTTTGACAACAACTACTTCAGGAATCTACTGCAAAAGAAGGGTCTTCTCCAGTCGGATCAAGTGCTGTTCAGCGGTGGATCCACAGATAGCATAGTCAACGACTACAGCAGGAACCCTTCAACTTTCAGATCCGATTTCGCTTCCGCCATGATCAAAATGGGAGACATCGAGCCTCTAACAGGTTCTGCGGGGATCATAAGGAGGATTTGCAGCCGTGTTAACTAGTTCAATTATCTGTTTCTTTTCCTATTCATACTCCTCTTTTCAAGTGTTTATAGTTGTTGTAATGCTTCTTTCCCATACCTTCATAGTTTTGTTGCATGACCTCAGTAAGGAGGATTTTGCAGCCATTTTATTTTTCCTATACTTGGTACTTTTATAAAAGTAATTGTTCAATGAAGAAGGAAATGCGTATGTCACTTCAGAATATATTTATTTTACAATCTTTTATATAATTCCTTATTTAAGCGAAAGAAAGCACAAACTAATAATAATTGAAATGAATGAAATCCAAAAAAAAACAATCCCATACAAGTAATTAAAGGATTAGTGAATTATCACCGTACGTCAACATCAGTTCCTCCAAGTTTTTGCATCTTCAACCTTTATTCCCCTTGCACGTAATGAGAAATGAGCTCATTTAGAGTCCATTTCTCTTTTTGGTAGTTGTAACTAATTTTAAATTGATTAAACTGTGCAGGAAGCGATACCAAAACCATAAGAACAAGCAATTTCGCAGAAAGTTCGATCTTAAGTGCCTTTAGTCTTAAAGCAATATGGAACATCTCTATAATGTACTCCCTCACGTTTCCTTGACTCTTATACTTCATAGACATCAAAGAGCTCAGAAGTGATGTCATCTCAACCTTATCGTTTTTAGTAAAACGTTTCTGAATTTCGTCAAGGAAACCCTTGGCTTAAATAGTCTCTTCAGATTTTGTGCCCCTAAAGGCTTCTAGAATGTTGTGCTTCATGATCATTAGACTCATGCGATTTGAACGATCCCACCTCTCAAAATCTCTTTTAACATTAGGGGTGCTTTCCGCAGTGAGAGGTGCGGGTTGTTCTTCCCTTAGTGCAAGGTCTATGTCCATATCGCCAAGCATTATAAGTAAGTGTCTTTTTCATTCCTTAAAGTTAGTCCCATTAAGCATGGGTATTGAATTTATATTAGCAGATATTGTGGCAGCGGAAGATGAACTAGCTGCATATAGAACAAAAATAAATAAAAACAAGTTCACATCAATATGTCTAATCTCATCTCAAGATATCAAACACAGCATTAATATCAAGCCTTTGGAAAATAATATTAACAGTAAGCGATAATCTTGTTGTAGCAATCAAACATTGACAATAAATTATGTCAAACAATTAATCAGTTTTTTTTCTTTTGTATAACTTTTTGATGGAGATGGAAAAGATATACAAGATAACCCTATTTCTTGGAGACCACTGCCTCTTTAAATAACTTATTATTAAATTAGTTTTGGGTATATATAATTTGGCCCCTCATCAAATTATAAATACAACTTAGGTATATACACATTATTTTCATAACACTTTAATACTTATAATACTTATAACATAATTGGTCACTTAATTTTTTATCACACTTTATAATAGCATTATACATTATGCATTATACATATGTGCAGGGGTGAGCGTTCGGTCGAATCGAGTGAAAAAATTTCTAGTTAATCAAATTCACGAGTCCTATTTTAGCATCCTAACTCAATTTGAATTTTTTTCGAATCAAATCGAGTGAAATGAAATTCGAGTTGAGTCGAATCGAGTGAATTTTTCGAGTTAAATTTAAAAAAAAAAATTTAAACATGTCAAATAATAATATTGTTACGATATGACTTATTCCATGTTAGAGCACAAAAATTTGAAAATATATATTTGAAAATATTTTCAAAGCAATATAATAAAAAATAATATAAAATACCTGAGTATGATAAATTTGAACTATTAATTAGATCTCAAAAATTACTATTTCAGAAACTTTTTTATATGTATTTTTAGAATTTTTTTAAAAATATAAATTTAAATTTTTTTTTTTTTATAAATATTTTGAATTTTTTTAAAATTATTTTGAAATTTTTGTTGAGGGAGACTAATTCGCATATTTTCAATGTGGACAGAGACCAAAATGGTATTTATACCGATCTGTTATTTCAATTATCCGAGTTATTCTAGTTATTTAAATTGTGAAATTCAACTAGTTTCGAACTCGAATCGAGTTATTCGAGTTGACTCGAATAATTCGAATAACTCGATTCGATTAACTCGAAATCCGATTTTTTTTCAATTTTTTCGAATCGAATCGAGTTTTGCTCACACCTACATATATGCCCGTAATTGAAGATTTTAATCCAACATATTGTGCTTGTAAACCCTCAAAAAGATTTATATTTAATATATGAATTTATACTTGATGCGCACATGAAATATAATTTTATGCAATATCAAAAAAACCAAATATCACATCATTAGAAATATTAGAAATAAAAATAAGTACATTGAATTATATATTAACAGTTCATCAAATATAAACCCTTAATATATTATTTGTGAGCATATAAATTTAACCTTAAATCTTAAAAGTTTAACTATTTGTATCAACTTGTAAAGTAGATTATTGTAAAACTAGAGTAATTTTAGACATTTTCATAAATCTTTCTATCATTAATATTTGAGTGAGTATTTGGTATAATAATTTTAGATTAATATAAGTGAGCAATAACCATATATTTATATTATAAATATTATAAAATCCTTTACTAATCAAAATTTTACATTTCAACACTTCACTTTGAAGATTGAGATGTCAATTTTCCCTAACCATTGAAGTTTTGGTTAAATGTTAGCTAAGTAAGATCTAAATTTCGAATTTTATAGATAGAAAAATAATATTAAAAGAGTTCGAAAATCATTTACGAATTCGATTTTAAGTATAATTAAAGTCCAATAATGCGAGATTTTAAGGAAAAAAAAGGGTAATATGCGGTGATGAGAACTAGCTAAAAGTTTATAATTAATCAAAAAAGCCCAAATTTGCTGACAAGAAGGAGCAAATAAACATTGACAAAGACAACTTTTGGTAACATTTTCGACGTCGAATGTAAGATAAAGCAACGCGCCATGCAAGCCAAATACGAATGAGTCATAATCATAAAGTCAGCGGCCGCATTACAGAAAATTTCGTTGATTACAGCCATCATATCATTTCTATCATATGGAAGAAAAGTATGACCAACAATCAAGTCTTAAACACTCTCTATAAATACAACTTTAGCCACAAGCTCTTTCTTCATCACTCTTTCACTTTCTTCTTATTAGATATCTTCTTCTGTATTCAACTCTAGCTTTTGTTTTCGGTAGTGAACAGAAAAAATGGTAACAGCTGCAATATTTAGAGCTGCTGCTACGGTGATGCTGCTGGTTTTGAGCTTCAGCGCATCCCAAGCACAGCTCTCTGCTACGTTTTATGGTGACACATGCCCCAATGCACTCAGTACCATTCGCACATCCATCCGATCCGCCATTGCAAGAGAACGTAGAATGGCTGCATCTCTTATTCGGCTTCATTTCCATGATTGCTTTGTTCAGGTACTTGTTCAATATGTTCGTACTCGAACGTATATTACAACAAATTTCAATTGCATGCGTGGATTGTATTAAATGGAGTGCTTGCTTTGCTTCATTCAGGGTTGTGATGCTTCAATCTTACTGGACAATTCCCCTTCCATCACAAGCGAGAAGTTCGTAATTCAAAATAATAACTCTGTCAGAGGCTTTGAAGTTATAGATGAGGCTAAATCTGCAGTTGAAAACGTATGCCCTGGAGTTGTATCTTGTGCTGACGTCGTTGCTGTCGCTGCCAGGGATGCCTCTGAATACGTGAGTCAATATCGCTATTCGCTGCGTACATATATATGGAGATAGATAGATAGATCAGCGATGCGTTAAGTATTCTACTTAATTTTTTTACATGTAATTAGTTCTGATTGATTAACATGATCTCCTGGAACAATCCAGGTAGGTGGTCCATCGTGGACAGTGAAGCTTGGAAGAAGAGATTCAACCACTGCAAGCGCAAGTCTAGCTAGCAGAGACCTTCCTCGTTTCACAGATGGTCTTCAAAGCCTTATCGATCTCTTTGAAACCAAGGGCCTTAGTGAAAGAGACATGGTTGCTTTGTCAGGTTTGGGCACAAGTCATCCTTTTAATACCATTTCATTTTCGCTACTAAACAAACAGTACTGGTAACTGAGACAATTAACTTGAACCATTTGTGGGTGCAGGTTCTCACACCATTGGACAGGCGCAATGCGTGACCTTCAGGGATAGGATATACAGTAATGGAAGCGACATCGACGCTGGGTTTGCCAGCACTCGCAGACGCAATTGTCCAGCTACTTTCCCCAACGGAAATGGAAATTTGGCACCACTTGATTTGGTCACACCCAATTCCTTTGACAACAACTACTTCAGGAATCTACTGCAAAAGAAGGGTCTTCTCCAGTCGGATCAAGTGCTGTTCAGCGGTGGATCCACAGATAGCATAGTCAACGACTACAGCAGGAACCCTTCAACTTTCAGATCCGATTTCGCTTCCGCCATGATCAAAATGGGAGACATCGAGCCTCTAACAGGTTCTGCGGGGATCATAAGGAGGATTTGCAGCCGTGTTAACTAGTTCAATTATCTGTTTCTTTTCCTATTCATACTCCTCTTTTCAAGTGTTTATAGTTGTTGTAATGCTTCTTTCCCATACCTTCATAGTTTTGTTGCATGACCTCAGTAAGGAGGATTTTGCAGCCATTTTATTTTTCCTATACTTGGTACTTTTATAAAAGTAATTGTTCAATGAAGAAGGAAATGCGTATGTCACTTCAGAATATATTTATTTTACAATCTTTTATATAATTCCTTATTTAAGCGAAAGAAAGCACAAACTAATAATAATTGAAATGAATGAAATCCAAAAAAAAACAATCCCATACAAGTAATTAAAGGATTAGTGAATTATCACCGTACGTCAACATCAGTTCCTCCAAGTTTTTGCATCTTCAACCTTTATTCCCCTTGCACGTAATGAGAAATGAGCTCATTTAGAGTCCATTTCTCTTTTTGGTAGTTGTAACTAATTTTAAATTGATTAAACTGTGCAGGAAGCGATACCAAAACCATAAGAACAAGCAATTTCGCAGAAAGTTCGATCTTAAGTGCCTTTAGTCTTAAAGCAATATGGAACATCTCTATAATGTACTCCCTCACGTTTCCTTGACTCTTATACTTCATAGACATCAAAGAGCTCAGAAGTGATGTCATCTCAACCTTATCGTTTTTAGTAAAACGTTTCTGAATTTCGTCAAGGAAACCCTTGGCTTAAATAATCTCTTCAGATTTTGTGCCCCTAAAGGCTTCTAGAATGTTGTGCTTCATGATCATTAGACTCATGCGATTTGAACGATCCCACCTCTCAAAATCTCTTTTAACATTAGGGGTGCTTTCCGCAGTGAGAGGTGCGGGTTGTTCTTCCCTTAGTGCAAGGTCTATGTCCATATCGCCAAGCATTATAAGTAAGTGTCTTTTTCATTCCTTAAAGTTAGTCCCATTAAGCATGGGTATTGAATTTATATTAGCAGATATTGTGGCAGCGGAAGATGAACTAGCTGCATATAGAACAAAAATAAATAAAAACAAGTTCACATCAATCTGTCTAATCTCATCTCAAGATATCAAACACAGCATTAATATCAAGCCTTTGGAAAATAATATTAACAGTAAGCGATAATCTTGTTGTAGCAATCCAACATTGACAATAAATTATGTCAAACAATTAATCAGTTTTTTTTCTTTTGTATAACTTTTTGATGGAGATGGAAAAGATATACAAGATAACCCTATTTCTTGGAGACCACTGCCTCTTTAAATAACTTATTATTAAATTAGTTTTGGGTATATATAATTTGGCCCCTCATCAAATTATAAATACAACTTAGGTATATACACATTATTTTCATAACACTTTAATACTTATAATACTTATAACATAATTGGTCACTTAATTTTTTATCACACTTTATAATAGCATTATACATTATGCATTATACATATGTGCAGGGGTGAGCGTTCGGTCGAATCGAGTGAAAAAATTTCTAGTTAATCAAATTCACGAGTCCTATTTTAGCATCCTAACTCAATTTGAATTTTTTTCGAATCAAATCGAGTGAAATGAAATTCGAGTTGAGTCGAATCGAGTGAATTTTTCGAGTTAAATTTAAAAAAAAAAATTTAAACATGTCAAATAATAATATTGTTACGATATGACTTATTCCATGTTAGAGCACAAAAATTTGAAAATATATATTTGAAAATATTTTCAAAGCAATATAATAAAAAATAATATAAAATACCTGAGTATGATAAATTTGAACTATTAATTAGATCTCAAAAATTACTATTTCAGAAACTTTTTTATATGTATTTTTAGAATTTTTTTAAAAATATAAATTTAAATTTTTTTTTTTTTATAAATATTTTGAATTTTTTTAAAATTATTTTGAAATTTTTGTTGAGGGAGACTAATTCGCATATTTTCAATGTGGACAGAGACCAAAATGGTATTTATACCGATCTGTTATTTCAATTATCCGAGTTATTCTAGTTATTTAAATTGTGAAATTCAACTAGTTTCGAACTCGAATCGAGTTATTCGAGTTGACTCGAATAATTCGAATAACTCGATTCGATTAACTCGAAATCCGATTTTTTTTCAATTTTTTCGAATCGAATCGAGTTTTGCTCACACCTACATATATGCCCGTAATTGAAGATTTTAATCCAACATATTGTGCTTGTAAACCCTCAAAAAGATTTATATTTAATATATGAATTTATACTTGATGCGCACATGAAATATAATTTTATGCAATATCAAAAAAACCAAATATCACATCATTAGAAATATTAGAAATAAAAATAAGTACATTGAATTATATATTAACAGTTCATCAAATATAAACCCTTAATATATTATTTGTGAGCATATAAATTTAACCTTAAATCTTAAAAGTTTAACTATTTGTATCAACTTGTAAAGTAGATTATTGTAAAACTAGAGTAATTTTAGACATTTTCATAAATCTTTCTATCATTAATATTTGAGTGAGTATTTGGTATAATAATTTTAGATTAATATAAGTGAGCAATAACCATATATTTATATTATAAATATTATAAAATCCTTTACTAATCAAAATTTTACATTTCAACACTTCACTTTGAAGATTGAGATGTCAATTTTCCCTAACCATTGAAGTTTTGGTTAAATGTTAGCTAAGTAAGATCTAAATTTCGAATTTTATAGATAGAAAAATAATATTAAAAGAGTTCGAAAATCATTTACGAATTCGATTTTAAGTATAATTAAAGTCCAATAATGCGAGATTTTAAGGAAAAAAAAGGGTAATATGCGGTGATGAGAACTAGCTAAAAGTTTATAATTAATCAAAAAAGCCCAAATTTGCTGACAAGAAGGAGCAAATAAACATTGACAAAGACAACTTTTGGTAACATTTTCGACGTCGAATGTAAGATAAAGCAACGCGCCATGCAAGCCAAATACGAATGAGTCATAATCATAAAGTCAGCGGCCGCATTACAGAAAATTTCGTTGATTACAGCCATCATATCATTTCTATCATATGGAAGAAAAGTATGACCAACAATCAAGTCTTAAACACTCTCTATAAATACAACTTTAGCCACAAGCTCTTTCTTCATCACTCTTTCACTTTCTTCTTATTAGATATCTTCTTCTGTATTCAACTCTAGCTTTTGTTTTCGGTAGTGAACAGAAAAAATGGTAACAGCTGCAATATTTAGAGCTGCTGCTACGGTGATGCTGCTGGTTTTGAGCTTCAGCGCATCCCAAGCACAGCTCTCTGCTACGTTTTATGGTGACACATGCCCCAATGCACTCAGTACCATTCGCACATCCATCCGATCCGCCATTGCAAGAGAACGTAGAATGGCTGCATCTCTTATTCGGCTTCATTTCCATGATTGCTTTGTTCAGGTACTTGTTCAATATGTTCGTACTCGAACGTATATTACAACAAATTTCAATTGCATGCGTGGATTGTATTAAATGGAGTGCTTGCTTTGCTTCATTCAGGGTTGTGATGCTTCAATCTTACTGGACAATTCCCCTTCCATCACAAGCGAGAAGTTCGTAATTCAAAATAATAACTCTGTCAGAGGCTTTGAAGTTATAGATGAGGCTAAATCTGCAGTTGAAAACGTATGCCCTGGAGTTGTATCTTGTGCTGACGTCGTTGCTGTCGCTGCCAGGGATGCCTCTGAATACGTGAGTCAATATCGCTATTCGCTGCGTACATATATATGGAGATAGATAGATAGATCAGCGATGCGTTAAGTATTCTACTTAATTTTTTTACATGTAATTAGTTCTGATTGATTAACATGATCTCCTGGAACAATCCAGGTAGGTGGTCCATCGTGGACAGTGAAGCTTGGAAGAAGAGATTCAACCACTGCAAGCGCAAGTCTAGCTAGCAGAGACCTTCCTCGTTTCACAGATGGTCTTCAAAGCCTTATCGATCTCTTTGAAACCAAGGGCCTTAGTGAAAGAGACATGGTTGCTTTGTCAGGTTTGGGCACAAGTCATCCTTTTAATACCATTTCATTTTCGCTACTAAACAAACAGTACTGGTAACTGAGACAATTAACTTGAACCATTTGTGGGTGCAGGTTCTCACACCATTGGACAGGCGCAATGCGTGACCTTCAGGGATAGGATATACAGTAATGGAAGCGACATCGACGCTGGGTTTGCCAGCACTCGCAGACGCAATTGTCCAGCTACTTTCCCCAACGGAAATGGAAATTTGGCACCACTTGATTTGGTCACACCCAATTCCTTTGACAACAACTACTTCAGGAATCTACTGCAAAAGAAGGGTCTTCTCCAGTCGGATCAAGTGCTGTTCAGCGGTGGATCCACAGATAGCATAGTCAACGACTACAGCAGGAACCCTTCAACTTTCAGATCCGATTTCGCTTCCGCCATGATCAAAATGGGAGACATCGAGCCTCTAACAGGTTCTGCGGGGATCATAAGGAGGATTTGCAGCCGTGTTAACTAGTTCAATTATCTGTTTCTTTTCCTATTCATACTCCTCTTTTCAAGTGTTTATAGTTGTTGTAATGCTTCTTTCCCATACCTTCATAGTTTTGTTGCATGACCTCAGTAAGGAGGATTTTGCAGCCATTTTATTTTTCCTATACTTGGTACTTTTATAAAAGTAATTGTTCAATGAAGAAGGAAATGCGTATGTCACTTCAGAATATATTTATTTTACAATCTTTTATATAATTCCTTATTTAAGCGAAAGAAAGCACAAACTAATAATAATTGAAATGAATGAAATCCAAAAAAAAACAATCCCATACAAGTAATTAAAGGATTAGTGAATTATCACCGTACGTCAACATCAGTTCCTCCAAGTTTTTGCATCTTCAACCTTTATTCCCCTTGCACGTAATGAGAAATGAGCTCATTTAGAGTCCATTTCTCTTTTTGGTAGTTGTAACTAATTTTAAATTGATTAAACTGTGCAGGAAGCGATACCAAAACCATAAGAACAAGCAATTTCGCAGAAAGTTCGATCTTAAGTGCCTTTAGTCTTAAAGCAATATGGAACATCTCTATAATGTACTCCCTCACGTTTCCTTGACTCTTATACTTCATAGACATCAAAGAGCTCAGAAGTGATGTCATCTCAACCTTATCGTTTTTAGTAAAACGTTTCTGAATTTCGTCAAGGAAACCCTTGGCTTAAATAATCTCTTCAGATTTTGTGCCCCTAAAGGCTTCTAGAATGTTGTGCTTCATGATCATTAGACTCATGCGATTTGAACGATCCCACCTCTCAAAATCTCTTTTAACATTAGGGGTGCTTTCCGCAGTGAGAGGTGCGGGTTGTTCTTCCCTTAGTGCAAGGTCTATGTCCATATCGCCAAGCATTATAAGTAAGTGTCTTTTTCATTCCTTAAAGTTAGTCCCATTAAGCATGGGTATTGAATTTATATTAGCAGATATTGTGGCAGCGGAAGATGAACTAGCTGCATATAGAACAAAAATAAATAAAAACAAGTTCACATCAATATGTCTAATCTCATCTCAAGATATCAAACACAGCATTAATATCAAGCCTTTGGAAAATAATATTAACAGTAAGCGATAATCTTGTTGTAGCAATCCAACATTGACAATAAATTATGTCAAACAATTAATCAGTTTTTTTTCTTTTGTATAACTTTTTGATGGAGATGGAAAAGATATACAAGATAACCCTATTTCTTGGAGACCACTGCCTCTTTAAATAACTTATTATTAAATTAGTTTTGGGTATATATAATTTGGCCCCTCATCAAATTATAAATACAACTTAGGTATATACACATTATTTTCATAACACTTTAATACTTATAATACTTATAACATAATTGGTCACTTAATTTTTTATCACACTTTATAATAGCATTATACATTATGCATTATACATATGTGCAGGGGTGAGCGTTCGGTCGAATCGAGTGAAAAAATTTCTAGTTAATCAAATTCACGAGTCCTATTTTAGCATCCTAACTCAATTTGAATTTTTTTCGAATCAAATCGAGTGAAATGAAATTCGAGTTGAGTCGAATCGAGTGAATTTTTCGAGTTAAATTTAAAAAAAAAAATTTAAACATGTCAAATAATAATATTGTTACGATATGACTTATTCCATGTTAGAGCACAAAAATTTGAAAATATATATTTGAAAATATTTTCAAAGCAATATAATAAAAAATAATATAAAATACCTGAGTATGATAAATTTGAACTATTAATTAGATCTCAAAAATTACTATTTCAGAAACTTTTTTATATGTATTTTTAGAATTTTTTTAAAAATATAAATTTAAATTTATTTTTTTTTATAAATATTTTGAATTTTTTTAAAATTATTTTGAAATTTTTGTTGAGGGAGACTAATTCGCATATTTTCAATGTGGACAGAGACCAAAATGGTATTTATACCGATCTGTTATTTCAATTATCCGAGTTATTCTAGTTATTTAAATTGTGAAATTCAACTAGTTTCGAACTCGAATCGAGTTATTCGAGTTGACTCGAATAATTCGAATAACTCGATTCGATTAACTCGAAATCCGATTTTTTTTCAATTTTTTCGAATCGAATCGAGTTTTGCTCACACCTACATATATGCCCGTAATTGAAGATTTTAATCCAACATATTGTGCTTGTAAACCCTCAAAAAGATTTATATTTAATATATGAATTTATACTTGATGCGCACATGAAATATAATTTTATGCAATATCAAAAAAACCAAATGTCACATCATTAGAAATATTAGAAATAAAAATAAGTACATTGAATTATATATTAACAGTTCATCAAATATAAACCCTTAATATATTATTTGTGAGCATATAAATTTAACCTTAAATCTTAAAAGTTTAACTATTTGTATCAACTTGTAAAGTAGATTATTGTAAAACTAGAGTAATTTTAGACATTTTCATAAATCTTTCTATCATTAATATTTGAGTGAGTATTTGGTATAATAATTTTAGATTAATATAAGTGAGCAATAACCATATATTTATATTATAAATATTATAAAATCCTTTACTAATCAAAATTTTACATTTCAACACTTCACTTTGAAGATTGAGATGTCAATTTTCCCTAACCATTGAAGTTTTGGTTAAATGTTAGCTAAGTAAGATCTAAATTTCGAATTTTATAGATAGAAAAATAATATTAAAAGAGTTCGAAAATCATTTACGAATTCGATTTTAAGTATAATTAAAGTCCAATAATGCGAGATTTTAAGGAAAAAAAAGGGTAATATGCGGTGATGAGAACTAGCTAAAAGTTTATAATTAATCAAAAAAGCCCAAATTTGCTGACAAGAAGGAGCAAATAAACATTGACAAAGACAACTTTTGGTAACATTTTCGACGTCGAATGTAAGATAAAGCAACGCGCCATGCAAGCCAAATACGAATGAGTCATAATCATAAAGTCAGCGGCCGCATTACAGAAAATTTCGTTGATTACAGCCATCATATCATTTCTATCATATGGAAGAAAAGTATGACCAACAATCAAGTCTTAAACACTCTCTATAAATACAACTTTAGCCACAAGCTCTTTCTTCATCACTCTTTCACTTTCTTCTTATTAGATATCTTCTTCTGTATTCAACTCTAGCTTTTGTTTTCGGTAGTGAACAGAAAAAATGGTAACAGCTGCAATATTTAGAGCTGCTGCTACGGTGATGCTGCTGGTTTTGAGCTTCAGCGCATCCCAAGCACAGCTCTCTGCTACGTTTTATGGTGACACATGCCCCAATGCACTCAGTACCATTCGCACATCCATCCGATCCGCCATTGCAAGAGAACGTAGAATGGCTGCATCTCTTATTCGGCTTCATTTCCATGATTGCTTTGTTCAGGTACTTGTTCAATATGTTCGTACTCGAACGTATATTACAACAAATTTCAATTGCATGCGTGGATTGTATTAAATGGAGTGCTTGCTTTGCTTCATTCAGGGTTGTGATGCTTCAATCTTACTGGACAATTCCCCTTCCATCACAAGCGAGAAGTTCGTAATTCAAAATAATAACTCTGTCAGAGGCTTTGAAGTTATAGATGAGGCTAAATCTGCAGTTGAAAACGTATGCCCTGGAGTTGTATCTTGTGCTGACGTCGTTGCTGTCGCTGCCAGGGATGCCTCTGAATACGTGAGTCAATATCGCTATTCGCTGCGTACATATATATGGAGATAGATAGATAGATCAGCGATGCGTTAAGTATTCTACTTAATTTTTTTACATGTAATTAGTTCTGATTGATTAACATGATCTCCTGGAACAATCCAGGTAGGTGGTCCATCGTGGACAGTGAAGCTTGGAAGAAGAGATTCAACCACTGCAAGCGCAAGTCTAGCTAGCAGAGACCTTCCTCGTTTCACAGATGGTCTTCAAAGCCTTATCGATCTCTTTGAAACCAAGGGCCTTAGTGAAAGAGACATGGTTGCTTTGTCAGGTTTGGGCACAAGTCATCCTTTTAATACCATTTCATTTTCGCTACTAAACAAACAGTACTGGTAACTGAGACAATTAACTTGAACCATTTGTGGGTGCAGGTTCTCACACCATTGGACAGGCGCAATGCGTGACCTTCAGGGATAGGATATACAGTAATGGAAGCGACATCGACGCTGGGTTTGCCAGCACTCGCAGACGCAATTGTCCAGCTACTTTCCCCAACGGAAATGGAAATTTGGCACCACTTGATTTGGTCACACCCAATTCCTTTGACAACAACTACTTCAGGAATCTACTGCAAAAGAAGGGTCTTCTCCAGTCGGATCAAGTGCTGTTCAGCGGTGGATCCACAGATAGCATAGTCAACGACTACAGCAGGAACCCTTCAACTTTCAGATCCGATTTCGCTTCCGCCATGATCAAAATGGGAGACATCGAGCCTCTAACAGGTTCTGCGGGGATCATAAGGAGGATTTGCAGCCGTGTTAACTAGTTCAATTATCTGTTTCTTTTCCTATTCATACTCCTCTTTTCAAGTGTTTATAGTTGTTGTAATGCTTCTTTCCCATACCTTCATAGTTTTGTTGCATGACCTCAGTAAGGAGGATTTTGCAGCCATTTTATTTTTCCTATACTTGGTACTTTTATAAAAGTAATTGTTCAATGAAGAAGGAAATGCGTATGTCACTTCAGAATATATTTATTTTACAATCTTTTATATAATTCCTTATTTAAGCGAAAGAAAGCACAAACTAATAATAATTGAAATGAATGAAATCCAAAAAAAAACAATCCCATACAAGTAATTAAAGGATTAGTGAATTATCACCGTACGTCAACATCAGTTCCTCCAAGTTTTTGCATCTTCAACCTTTATTCCCCTTGCACGTAATGAGAAATGAGCTCATTTAGAGTCCATTTCTCTTTTTGGTAGTTGTAACTAATTTTAAATTGATTAAACTGTGCAGGAAGCGATACCAAAACCATAAGAACAAGCAATTTCGCAAAAGTTCGATCTTAAGTGCCTTTAGTCTTAAAGCAATATGGAACATCTCTATAATGTACTCCCTCACGTTTCCTTGACTCTTATACTTCATAGACATCAAAGAGCTCAGAAGTGATATCATCTCAACCTTATCGTTTTTAGTAAAACGTTTCTGAATTTCGTCAAGAAAACCCTTGGCTTAAATAATCTCTTCAAATTTTGTGCCCCTAAAGGCTTCTAAAATTGTGAGATGATAAAAATTATAGCCCCTAAATCGCTTAAAATAACTAATAAAGTAGCTTCTCACTGCTTTGAAGTTCAATTTCTTTTCATTTGCCCTACAAGGCATTACCACAACTAGACATCTCCAAATGTAAAAATGTTTTAGATTAGGCTTTTAACCTGTCCAAAACTCACAAGCTAGTGAATTATGAATCATATTTCAACATCAATGGCTCCAAGTTTTGACATCTTCAATTGCGAAAGCAACAACAGATTCATCTTTAGCTCATTTTTACTTTTGCTCTTAAATTATTTATTTTCCACGAAAGTTATCGTGGGAATTTATTAAAATTTTAAAAAGTTTTCAACATATAAAATTTTAAAGACTTATTCACATCAACAATAAAGAACATATAAATTGTCATGTCAATATTATTAAATTTTCAATTGTTCAATCAATTTTTCCATAAAAAAAATGCAATTTAACCAAAAGCCCCTCTCTCACCTAGTTCAATTAGGATTTTGTTTTTCTATTAAGTAGATTTCTACTAATTTAATAAAAGCCTCACTTCCTCTCCATATAAATAGATGGCATTGATAAAAAATATTATTCTGAAAATGATCAACAACAACTTAGCTCATTCGATTATCCAAATAAAGAGAACATGAAAATAATACTTGGGATAGTTAAAATGTTCCCATATATATTATTAAAGTTGTTGATATGATAGCAAATGTCAAACAAGTCTTGAATATCCAATTTAATTCCCACCCATAGGAAAAATTTACTATGACTTTGTGGCTATTGTTGAATCTTCTGATAAAGAGATTTGTGATGATTAATTTACTAACCAAGAAGATAGTAACAATGAAAAAAGTTTTCCAATCTTTTATATATATTTTTTTAAAATGTTTTATTAGAAGAAAGCACAAAGTAGTAACAACTGAAATGAATGAAGTCCAAAAACCAAAACCGTACAAGTAATTAAAGGATTAATGAATTATCATCATATGTTAACATAAGTTGCTCCAAGTTTTTGCATCTTCAATTGCAAAAGCAGCAACATATTCATCATCAACTCATTTTACTTTCGCCCTTAAATTATTTATTTTTCACGAAAAAGATGTCTAGACAACTTATGAAAATTTTAAAAAAGTTTTCAACATAAAATCTTAAGGATTTATTCACATCAACAATAAAGAAAACATTAGTTGTCACATAAATATTATTAAAATTTTCAATAGTTCAATCAACATATTTCGTAAAAAATGCAATTGAACTAAAATTTAAAGGTTGAGAGTTAAACTGATCCAAAAAAAAAAACCTAAAGTGAAAAAAAAAAACAAATAATTTATTTTAAAAAGGACTAAATTTTAAAAGATGGCTTAAATGGATTTATTTAAAAAAAACTTGAATGATGCATGGTTATAATTCATTGTTAATATATAAAATTTACTCTTAGAGGGCCATCTCATATCTGCCCGTTAAGGTACATTTGCATGGGAAACGTCTGGTACCAAGAACAGGCCAAAGGCCCTCTAGGAAATATTTGACTCACCTTTGGACTTAATATCCTCTATAGATGGCAGATGGACACGCCTACTACTCCAGTGGAACAGATACAAAGAAACATGTTGGGATAGTAATTAGTACCAAGATAACAGGGATATGTGTAGTAAGGATTGTAACACCCAAAACTCGACACCATCGTCGGTTAGGGTCTCGGGGTCTTTCCGATCATCTATCGCAAATCATCTTTCAATATTATTCCTTTTAATCATATTTTAATAAAGTAATACATTACACACAACATAAATCATTAAATGAATATCAACACAACTCAACAAGGGAAAAAATGTCAATTCCATAATTTTTGGAGACTTCTACCGATACCTGTTGGACAAGTATCAGTTGTAGTCAAGTTAGTAAGATATTTAGAAACAGTGCAAATGTCTATCGATACTTGAGATAGTTCTACTGAAACAAGTGTCAATTCTACTGAAACAAGTCTTGCTTCTACCGATACTAAAAATTCCAAAGAGCTAAGGAGTCTTACCTTGCAACTTCTACCAATACAAGTACCCAGACTACCGATACTTCTATGAACAGATCTATCGGTACTTACTATGCAACTACCGATACAACTCAAGTCAATAAACAACCTTACTCCTACCCTGTACTTCTATCGATACAAGCAAGGGTTCTACCGAAACAACTATGCAGAATTCAAACATTCACATAAGTTTTCATGTTCATCAAGAAAATCTCATTTTAAAACACATAAGGTACAATGGATACTATTCTTAGAGTTCATAAACACATATAACAATACAAATTCATTTCATTGTGTCTACTTTCAACCTTAAGCAACATAAAAAAATATATTCAACATTCTCACTAAGGTTTCAATAATGAATCCATAAACCAAAATCAAGAGTTATACAAAATAACATCATCCTAGTACATGTCATATAACCAAGTGATGTAAGAACTACCGAACAAGCTCTTGGACAGTGTGATGTCTTCAGGGTAATCTGATCTTCAACCAGCCAAAACGAAATCTACAAACAAAAACAATACACAGGTAAACTTTCTAGCATAGTAAGTTCGCAAACAATGTATCATAGCTCAATGTTAAGCATTGTAACGACATTTAACAAGAGAGTCATAAAACTTCCTCTTTGGACAATCTTATGCTACACCGAGCCATAAGTCTTCCTTTCAAACAATCTTATGCTCTACCGAGTCATAAGTCTTCCATTAAACATATTCTCACGCTCTTTCCGAGACATGAGTCTTCCTTTAACATAGTCCCATGCTCCTTTCGAGACATGAGTCTTCCTTTAAACATAATCTCATGTTCATTCCGAGTCACGAGTCTTTCATTTATACATAATCTCATGCTCATCCCAAGACATAAGTCTTCTATTTATACATCAGGTGATTCAAGAACTTCCACATTAGGTAATAATAAGAAGATCAATTATGAAATCTAACAAACGAACTTACTAGACTAAATTGCAGGTTTGGTTGAAACTTTAGGGACTACTTCGCGATTTTCCCTTTTCCATGATCAACGGCTCATTCTTGATCTAACATAACAAATAAGTCAATCCTCTCATTAAATCATGTAATTTGATCAATTTACACACATAGGTCCATTTTGGGAAAAAGTACAAATTACTCCTAACCTTTGCGTTACTATTCAATTTATTCCTCAAGGTCAAAACATGCAAAAAAACCATTCTCAAATTCAACTCGTGCTAGCCAAATTCTCTAAGGTGTATTCTCAACCCTTACATACTATTGTTTTACTTCAAGGACATGTATTTTCACCATTTTCACAATATAATCCCTTAACCCTAAATTCATAAAAAAAATCCCTTTACAAAATCATAAAACCTAACCATCAAACAAATGGATCCATCAAAAGCTTTCAAGAATAAGCTTATTCATCCATGGCAAGTTTTATAACATTTGACAGATTAACAATTTAGTCCCTAAGTTAGCTGGATTAAGCTAACACGGACTCAAAAACATAGAAATTACTAAAAACGGACAATACTTACTAATTTAGCAAACCCTAGATGACCAAAGCTTTCCTCTTTTCTAATGACTTATTCCATAAACTAAAAGAATAAAATAGGTTAAAGATGATAGGATTTTCTCACTTATTTTACTTTATAACTCATTTACTATTATACCCTTATAATTAACATTCAAATATCCACATTTTAATGTCTCTAACCATCCACTCACCCTTACCAAGGGTTAATTACAACTTAAGTACTTCACCTTTCCTTTAGATTAATTTCTAATACTTGATTTAGTATAATTCAACTTTCGTATCTTTTCCAATTTAATCTTTTTTACTTAATTAACTGTCTAAATGATAAAATTTCGTAATCAAAATTTAATATGATGCTAATGACATCATAAATATTAAAATAAATAAATTTACGACTCGACTCGTCAGAGTTGTGATCTCGAAATCATTGTTTTTGAGACCACTGAAAACTGGGTTGTTACAACTCTTCCCCCTTAAGGAAATTTTGTCCCTAAATTTCTTACCAGTAAATAGGTTGGGATACTGTGATCTCATTAGTGCCTCTATTTTCACAAAACAATGACGATTCCACAAAACCTTTACTAGAGGTACTCTTTTGTTTCGTAGCTCCTTTACTTCACTAGCCAAAATTGTAATTGTTTCTTCAGAATATGACAAATTCAGCTGTATCTCAACCTCATAGGGTGTAATCACATGTGTAGGGTTTGATCTATACCGTCTCAGCATAGACACATGAAATACATTATGAATCTTCTCCAGTTTTGGTTCTCAGCATTGACACATGAAATACATTATGAATCTTCTCCAGTTTTGGTGGTAAAGCCATCTTATAAGCTACAGGGCCAACCTACTCGATAATCTCGTAAGGTCTAATAAATCGCAGACTGAACTTTCCTTTTCTGTCAAATCGTAACACCTTTTTCCAAGGTGAAACCCTTAAGAAAACATGGTCTCCTACTACAAACTCTATATATTTTCTCTTAAGATCTGCATACGACTTTTGCCGGTTAGATGTTGGTTTTAAACAATCAAGAATTACCCGAACCTTGTCTTCAGTCTCGTGTATCAAATCGGTTCCAACCAATTTTTGCTCGCTTAACTCAGACCAATGTAAAAGGGTTCTGCATTTTCTACCGTATAGTCCTCAAACAGTGTCATTTTAATATTGAACTGATAGTTGTTATTATATGCAAACTCTACTAACGATAAGTATTTCTCCCAACTACCCTCGAACTCAAGTATACAACATCGTAACATATCCTCTAGAATCTGTAATACTCGCTCTGATTATCCATCTGTCTGCGGATGGTATATACTTCCGAAATTCAACCTGGTTCCTAAAGCTTCATGCAACTTACCCCAAAACCTCAAGGTAAAACGTGGATCCCTATCGGAGATGATAGATATTTGTACCCCATGCAGTCGCACGATCATAGATACATACAACTCAACCAACTTTTCTAGTGGATAATCCACTTAGATATGGATGAAATGAGCTGACTTAGTTAACCTCTCCACTATTACCCAGATCGAATCTTTCTTCCTTGGTGTCACCGATAATCCTGTAACAAAGTCCAATATGACTCGCTCTTATTTCCACTCTAGAATGGTAATTGGCTACAATAATCCTGACGGTACCTGATGCTCAACTTTTACTTGCTGACACACCAAACATCTAGTCACAAACTCAAAAATTTCTCGCTTCATACCGAGCCACCAATACATCTTCTTCAAGTCATTATACATTTTCACACTTCCCGAATGAATAGTATAAGTACTGCTATGAGCTTCTACCAAAATATCTCGTCTGAAGGTAGAATCATCAGGAACGCATACTCTACCTCAAAAATATAACATATCATCAGCATCAATAGTAAACCCCGTAATGGCATCATTCTGCATCTGTTCTTTCTTAGTTATAAGCTTTGGATCATCTCTCTGCAACTCTCAAATTATAAGCTTTGGATCATCTCTCTGCAAACTCTCGAATCCACTGTAAAAATAGCGGTCTCGTCTTGAGTTCAACGGTGACAAAACCATTACTCTCTAACAACAAGTGGGCATTCATCGTCTTCAGTGCAAACAACGATTTCTAGCTCAAACCATCAGCAACAACATTAGCCATCCTTGGATGGTAATCAATTATCAGATCATAATCTCTCAATAATTCTAACCACCGACATTGCCTCAAATTCAGTTATTTTTTAGTCATAAGATATTTCAAGCTTTTGTGATCTCTGAATATATGACATTTCTCACTATAAAGATAATGTCGCCAAATCTTCAATGCAAAGACAATGGCAACTAGCTCCAAATCATGAGTCGGGTAATTTCTCTCTACGGTTTTAACTGTCGAGAGGCATACGCTATCATTTTCCTAGCTTGCATCAATACACGCATCACAGTAATAACAAATTCCTTTCTTGTCTCAGGCTGTGTCAAGACTGGAGCCTCTATTAACATTTTCTTCAAACAATCAAAACTCTGTTGACACTTTTCTGACTAGACAAACTGAACATTCTTCTGATGTAACTTTGTCATTGGTAAGGCTATAATGGAAAAATCTTTAACAAAACGACAATAATAACCCACCAACCTTAGAAAACTACAAACCTCAGAAACATTTTTTAGAGCATTCCAGTTAAGAATGGTGGAAACCTTACTCGAATCAACTCAAATTCCCTCTAAAGATATAACATGTCCTAAAAAACCCAGCTCCCAAAGCCAGAACTCACATTTTGCTTAATTTTACGTACAATTATTTTTCTCGTAAAATCTACAACACTCTCAGATGGAACACCACAACAAATATATCCAATTGAGGCTGGAACACTCGGTTCATCAGATCCATGAATATTGCTGGAGCATTGGTTAACCCAAACGGCATCACCAGAAATTTGTAATGCCCATATTGAGTCCTGAATGTAGTCTTCGGCATGTCACAATCTCTTAACCGCATCTGGTAATAGCCTGATCGGAGGTTTATTTTGGAAAATACTGTTGCACCTTTCAACTGGTAAAATAGCTCATCAATATGAGGCAACGGATACTTATTCTTTACTGTGACTTTGTTTAGCTGTCGATAGTCAATGCACATTCTCATCGAACCATCTTTTTTCTTCACAAAGAACACTGGTGCACCTCAGGGTGATACACTTGGATGGATAAAACCTCTATCTAGTAATTTTTGCAACTATGCCTTTAGTTCTTTCAACTCAGTCGGTATCATTCTGTATGGTGGAATAGATATCGGAGCACTACCTAGTACCAAATCAATACCAAACTCAACTTACCTGATCGGAGGTAAGCCTGATAACTCCTCAAGAAATACATCTATAAACTCATTAACGACTGGAACCTGGTTCAACTCTGTTCCGACTCCTGAGTATCAAGTATATAAGCTAAGAATGCCTCATAACCTTTATGAACCATTTTCTATGCAGTCATAGCTGAAATCACATTAATATCACTGTTCAGCTTACCGGACTCTACTAAAATCACTTCACCGGTCAGACACTTCAACCCAATCTATCTCTAGTTACAATTAACTACTGCATCATGCTTAGTCAGTCAATCCATACCCATAATCACATCAAACTCATAAAAAGGGAGTAGCATCAAATTAGTAGGTAAATCACGGCTTTGGACTTTCAGTGGACATTTACGACACACCTGATTAACTATAAAACTATGTCCTAAAGGTTTGGTAACTAGCATATTAATTCGTTGACTCAACAGACAAATTTTTATCTTTAGTCAATGCAATACAGATATAAGACTGAGTCGACACTGGATTAATCAGTGCACACATAATATCACTAAAACGATAAATATACCAGTAATAACATCAAGCACAATAGCCTCCTTTCTGGCACGAATAGCATAGGTCCGTGTAGGTGCTCGGCCCTCAAATCTGTTTACACCTTTAGCTTCACTTCCGATTATACCATTGTTCTAACCCGATCGTCTACTTTTTTGTAGTGTAACCGAGGGTTTCACACTTCTATCTTCTTTTGCTTTGGATGTCATTTGGTAGAACCGGATAAATTGATCCATTGCCCCACATCTGATACATACATTCTTCTTCAGCCCGCATTCTCCAGGATGAAATTTTCGATAGTGACCACAGGCAGATTTAAGTACATTACAGATGTTACAACACTGTCCGCCAATCGGTTTTGAAATCTCGAATCTGATTGCATCGATCTACTCTTACTTTGAAATCCAAATGTTACTGCTGCTCGATTCTCATTTTCTCTTAATCTTTTCGACGACGGTATCGAGAAAGGTCGTGAGAAACTCTTCTTACCGAAATTTTAGAATCTCTTTTCCTTCTATCTTTTGTGATTATATATTTCTTTTATTTTTTGAGCACGACCAGTTAAAACCACAAACAAACGTAACTCTAAACCGCCCACCATCATTTTAATCTCATCATTCAGCCCGTCTTCGAACTAAATACACATCCTCATCCGTCGGCATAATTTCTCAAGCGTATTTATTGAGTTGCACAATTCTCTTTCTTATTCCGTAACTGACATATTTCCCTGTCTTAGCTCTAGAAACTCCTTCTTCTGGTCTAGGTACTTTTTACTGATGTATTTCTTTTTTAATTCATTTTGATAGAAATCCCAGCTAATCTCATTTTCAGGTACTACTACCAGCATGATCGTCTACCAACTATAAGCTTCATCCTTTAATAGTGACACGGTACATCTCAGATAGTCTTTAGGAGGACAGACCTTCTCATTAAGAACTCTTAACGTGTTCTTCAACCAATATTCAGCTTTAGAAGGATCGTTTTCAACACTACCTCGAAATTCCTCTGTACCATACTTCCTTACCTTATCAGTTGTAATACATCGCCTTTGTTCAATCACTAAGGGAGGTGGAGGCATAACAAGAGGTACTGGTAGTACTGCCAGTCTTACGGCAGGCTGTGCCACAAGTGGTATAGCTTGCGGTACCATCTGATTATTCCTCATTAACTCCAAAAATCACTTCTCCATTAACCCAAAAAACATAATTTTTGGCTTCGTTTTCTGTCATCGGTAATATTGACACACCGTGACTTGCTCTAGAATCATTTTTCAAAATATTACTATTTACCTCATTTGTCTCATCTCGTTCTAAGTTTGATATTTTTAATTATCTGCAAAAACTAAGGTTAGATTGGATTCACCAAAATTACACTATCATAGGTTTATATGACATGTGTTTCTAAACTTTAAATTTCACAAAATGCAGTCCAAGAATCGATTAAATCGTAATTTATAATACCATTAAATGTAACACCCAAACCTCGACATTGTCGTTGATTAGGGTCCAAAGGTCTTTTCGATCATCTATCGCAAATCATCTTTCAATATTATTCCTTTTAATCATATTTTAATAAAGTAATACATTACACACAACATAAATCATTAAATGAATATCAACATAACTCAATAAGGGCAAAAATGTCATTTTCACAATTTTGGAGACTTCGACTGATACCTATTGGACAGGTATCAGTAGTAGTCAAGTGAATAAGAATTTCGAAAACAATGCAGATGTCTACCAATACTTGAGATAGTTCTACCGATACAAGTGTCACTTCTACTGAAATAAGTCATGTTTCTACCAATACTAAAAATTCCAGAAAGCTAAGGAGTCTTACCCTACAACTTTTACCATACAGGTACCTAGACTACCGATACTTCTATGAACTGATCTATCGATACTTACTATGCAACTACCGATACAACCTAAGTCAGTAAACAACCTCTCTCCTACCTTGTACTTCTACCGATACAAGCAAGGGTTCTACCGAAATAACTATGCATAATTCAAACATTCTCACAAGTTTTCATGTTCATCAAGCAAATCTCATTTCAAAACACATAAGGTACAATAGATACTATTCTTAGAGTTCATAAACACATATAAAAAAAAAACAAATTCATTTCATTGTGTCTACTTTCAACCTTTAAGCAACATACAAAATATATTCAACATTCTCACTAAGGTTTGACCAATGAATCCGTCAACGAAAATCAAGAGTTATACAAAATAATATCATCCTAGTACATGTCATATAACCAAGTGATGTAAGAACTACCAAACAAGCTCCTAGATATTGTGATATCTTCAAGGTAATCCGATCTTCAACCAATCAAAACAAAATTTACAACCAAAAACAATACACAGGTAAGCTTTCTAGCTTAATAAGTTCGTAAATAGTGTATCACAGCTCAATATTAAGCATTGTAACAACATTTAACAACAGAGTCGTAAAACTTCCTCTTTGAACAATCTTATGCTATACCGAGTCATAAGTCCTCCTTTCAAACAATCTTATGCTCTACTGAGTTAGAAGTATTCCATTAAACATATTCTCACGCTCTTTTTGAGACATGATTCTTCCTTTAACATAGTCTCATGCTCCTTCCGAGACATAAGTCTTAAAACATAATCTCATGCCAATTTCGAGTCATAAGTATTCCATTTATACATAATCTCACGCTCATCCCGAGACATGAGTTTTCCATTTATACATCTGGTGATTCAAGAAATTTTACATTAGGTAATAATAAGCAGTTCAATTATGAAATCTAACAAACAAACTTACCGAATTAAATTGCAAGTTTAGGTGAAACTTTAGGGACTACTCCGATATTTTCCCTTTTCCACGATCGATGGCTCGTTTTTTATCTAACACAACAAATAAGTCAATCCTCTCATTAAATCATGTAATTTGATCAATTTACACACATAAGTCCTTTTTGGAAAAAAAAGTACAAATTACCCCTAACATTTGCATTACTATTCAACTTAGTCCTTAAGGTCAAAACATGCAAAATAACCATTCTTAAATTCAACCCATGGTAGCCAAATTCTCTAGGGTGTATTCTCAACCCTTACATACTATTGTTTTACTTCAAAGACATGTATTTTCACCATTTTCACAATCTAGTCCCTTCACCCTAAATTCATAAAAAATTCCTTTACCAAATTATAAAACCTAACCATCAAACACACAAATCCATAAAAAGATTTCAAGAATAAGCTTATTCATCCATGGAAAGTTTTATAACATTTAACAGATTCACAATTTAGTCCCTGAGTTAGTTAAGTTAAGCTAATCCGGACTCAAAAACATAGAAATTACTAAAAACGGACAAGGTTTACTTACTAATTTAGCAAACCCTAAATGACCGAAGCTTTCCTCTTTTTCCAATGGCTTATTCCATAAACTAAAAGAAGAAAATAGGTTGAAGATGATAGGATTTTCTCACTTATTTTACTTAATTTACTCTATAATTCGTTTACTATTATACCTTTATAATTATCATTCAAATATCCACATTTTAATGCCTCTAACCATCCACTCACCCTTACCAAGGGTTAATTACAACCTAAGTACTTCACTTTTCCTTTAGATTAATTTCTAATACTTGATTTAGTAGAATTCAACTTTCGCATATTTTCTAATTTAATCATTTTTACTTAATTAATTGTCTAAACGATAAAATTTCGTAACCAAAATTTAATACAATGATAACGACATCATAAATATTAAAATAAATAAATTTATGACTCGACTCATCAGAGTTGTGATCTCGAAATCATTGTTTCCAACACCACTGAAAATGGGTTGTTACAAGAATCATTTTGATGGTATTAAATAAGTACAACCGGAGTCTGTTTCTAAAGCTAGATACAAAGGGAAATTTCGAGGGTGAAATTTTCCTTAAGGGTAGGGGAGTTATAACACCCAAACATCACTATTTAACCCAAAACTGAAGAAATTAAAACCAAATCAAGAGGATTAGGGAATTGTGGGATGCCACTGGGTAAATAAGAAATTTTAATGGCTAAAAATTGAATAGTTATTTCTCAACCCTAGTTCGATTAGAATATAACCAGAAAGTTTCGAAGTGAGGGAAATAATAATTAGGATTGAGTGGCGACAACGATCTGTGGAGACCATGCTGAGGGAGTGTATATATATATAGGTGTGTGTTTGTGTGCAGGAACAGAATTCCTCTTAATTCTGCTTCCCAAACCTTTTTCTCTAAGCATTGTCTTCTTCAATCGCCCTAAAGAATAAGAGGATATAGTTTAAGGAAGTCTTGCATGTTACAGTCACCATGCGGATTTGATTCTATGACTAGAAAGATTGGGAACTAGTAAATTTGCTTAACACTTTATACTTGTAGATTGAGAAAAGAAGAAGAGTAAGAAAACTTAAAAGTTTTGAGTAATTATGGAATTTGGGTCTTAAGGTTGAGCACCTTTAGATTAACTGATACATGGTTGTTATGCTTAGCTTCTAGGATGAAGGAGACACTAGCGTTCAAAGAAGCTAAGCTAAGCAGGTAAGAAAACAAGGTGAGTTTCTACACTCCAACTCTGAAATGCTAATTATACTGGAAGTCTGCATGAGTTTATGAGTATCCACCTTTTTAGTTCAATAGGCATAATCCATGACATTTTATCTAATAAAATGCATGAGATGCATGTTAATGGTAGTACTATGAAAAAATGATTAACAACGGGTTAGACGAAGTTAAGAATGGGAAAAGGGGTGACTCTGTTAGATACCACTATACGATCTTGTTAAGTGCAAATCGTAATATGTGAAGCTCCGGGCCTTAAGAAGGAAATAGTCTGATGTTCGAGCATCAAGGTATAGGATAGCGAATGGTGGAATTGATGGAATGTGATGGAATATGATGGGGAGGGTGAATAAAAGATCATGGCTAGACTATGGGACCAATCAGAGGCTATACGCCTAAATGAGTAAGACCATAATTGAAAGATGTTATGGCATCATGATGAAAATGAGTAAGATCACAGTTGAAAGATGTTATGGCATCATGTGAAAGCATGCTAGAATGGTTAAATAGGATTAAGATCATGATTGAAAGACGTTGTGGCATCCTCTCATGGTCCATTGGGACAGTAAACACAAGGTTATATTATGTAAGACTATAACTAAAAGATGCTTTGGCACCATAATTAGTCTACTGGACAATAAACACGAGAAAGCTTGTTGGGACATTAGATAAGGGGATGTCCTTTGGGACGCTAAACATTAAAGTTATACTAAGGAGTAAAGAAATGAGGTTTGTAATTGGAAAGCCCTCGATTCACGAAGAATGTCTGATGTGAAAGTGGAGTTCGCAAGTGTCTAGAGTGATAAATCATATAAAAAATTGAATTGGCGTTGTTAGACAATAGGCAGTATAAAATAAATATAAATATAATTTAAATTTAATAATAAATTGTAAATTAATAAAAAGAAATGAACAAGAATATTTTACTCAGTATTTATAGATGAAAACAAAAAGAAATTATTGAGGCCTGTATGAACAGTCTCCTTAAGACAGATTCGTTCTCTCCTAGATGCTAAAGAACTTTGGACGTCTATTTCCCAGGATACAACAACAATCGCCCACCAAAAGCAGCACAACTTTCAATGAACAAGTTGAATTCAAACCAAACCTACCTCTATCACCAACATAAAAATCGGAGTTTGAGAAAACTAAAAACATATTTTGAGAGAGCAAAGATTATTTCTTTTGTTGTGTCTAAAATGAGTAGAGAAGCAACCTATTTATAGTGGAAAATAGGTGAATGTTTTAGGTAATTTAAAACAAATATAATGTTTGAAGAGTCAAAAAAATAATGGTTGAAGAGTTACAAAAAAAATTAAAGCAAAAAATTGAAGTTATAGGTAACTGCCTTTGGAACACCAAGGGACAGTTCTGTTGAAGAGGAAAAAATATTTAAATGGGCTAAAAATTTAGTAGGCCACTAAGGCTTAATCGGTCTGGACATTTTGCGTCGTCCACATCGTGCGAGTGCACCCTTAACCTGTTTTGGTTTGATCCATACCCCTGCGCGCGAAGGAGAGCTTTGGTTTAGTCATTTACAAACTAACATGTTGCTTCGAGCTTATAAACCCTTCCTATATACCACACTTTTAACAATGTGGGATATGAGGTTTTAAGCACCACTTTTCGTCAAAAATCATTTTCATGTAGCTTACTTTGAGCTTCAATTTTTCATTCATTACTCAACCATTTTGAGCATATTATATATTGTTTTAAAGGTCTCATGGAGTAGAATATAATAATAATATTTATTATTCAAAACTCCAATTTTACCCATAAATAGTATACCTCAAAGTTCCCTTGTTAACCATTATTTTCCAACAATCCCCTACATGAATGACATTGAAAGATCAACAAAATTCAATAACACGGAGTGGTGATAGAGTTTACGTTAGATATTTGCATAGGATAGGTAGGAATCCACCCTTGAACCTTCCCTTTTGAAAGTATATTTACTTTACTGGTTGACCAGTAGACAAAATGTCCTTGAACTGTTTTGCCTTTAGTGTAAATGATGATATACCTCACTCAAATGCCTCCCTGGCAAGGTTTTTGATTCTCATGAGTATGTTCATTCGGTCGTGAACATCTTCTGGTTTTGCAAGAGTTTTAGAGAACTATGCCCTAGTAGTCTTCTTGAAGCGGCCTCACTTCTCTCACACATAGGTGACTTATGTTGTTCGACTCACCGAAACTTACAATGATTATTAAAAGCATTTGCTTAATCTTTTCCACATTTTTAATCATTGTTATCATCATAGAAATGGACTTAGAGTAATAACCCCCACAGTGACTGGATTTTCCTTCACATAGCACCTTTAAATGTTCATGGGCTTCAATCCCATTCCTTTCGATGTTTTATCAACCTGATCTCAGTTTAATCCTTTGGTTAGTGGATACGCAATGTTATATTTTAATTTTATAAAATCAATAGAGATAACCCTAATTAAGATCAGTTGTCTAACGGTATTATGTCGATGACGCATATGTCTCAACTTACCATTATACATCACATTCTGTTCTCTACTAATTGTAGCTTGATTATCACAATATATGCATATTGTGAGCACATGATTTGGCCATTCAGGAATATCTTCCAACAAATTTCGTAGCCATTCAACCTCTTCTCCATATTTGTCTTGAGCTACAAACTCATATTCCATTATGGATCTGGTTATAATCGTTTGCCTTGAGGATTTCCATGGCACATCTCCTCCTCCCAATGTGTAAACATATCCACTTATGCCTTTAGTATCTTGAATATCAGATATCCAACTAGCATTGAAAAATCCTTCTAACACAGTAGGATCTCTGGAATAATGCAGTTCGTAGTCCCGAGTATATCTGAGATATCTCAATACTCTTATAATCACTTTCCAGTGGTTTTCCCTTGGATTACTCGTGAATCTGCTTAAACTGCTCACAGTGAAAGCAATATCCGGCCTAGTACAGCTAATAAGGACTGTCTATGACCCTTGCATATTCCACTTGGTCAACACTATCACCTTTGTTTTTGGGAAAATGTTGGCTCGTATCTATAGGAGTTCTGCTACACCAAAATCATCTTTGATATATTTTCCAAGAATCTTGTCCACATAATGTGACTGAGTCAATATGAGACCTTTAGGTGATCTCTTGATTTGGATGCCCAAAATCACATCAGATAATCCCATATCTTTCATATCAAATCTTGAATTTAACATGTCTTTGGTATTTTTACCATGTCATCATTACTTCCAATAATGAGTATGTCATTGACATATAAACACAAGATTACATATTCATTAACAGTGGTTTTAACATACACACATTTGTCATACTCATTAATTTTAAATTCATTTGTCATCATGACACTGTCAAATTTTTCATGCCACTGCTTTGGTGCTTGTGTAAGTCCATACAAAGACTTTACTAATTTACAGACTTTCCTTTCTTGCCCTGGAGTTACATAACCCTCAGGTTGTTCCATGTAAATATCCTCATCAAGATCTCCATTTAGAAAAGTTGTCTTAACATTCATTTCATGTACTTCTAGATTTCACAAAGAGGAAATTGTAAGTATCATCCTTATAGACGTTATTCTTGATACAGGAGAGAATGTATCAAAGTAATCAAGACCTTCCTTTTGTTTGTAACCTTTTATAATCAATCTGGTCTTGTACTTATCAATCGTTTCATCTGCTTTCATTTTCCTTCTGAAAATCCATTTAGAATGTAATGTTTTAATTCCCGAAGGAATATCCACTAATTCTCATGTATGATTTTGCATGATGGAATCAATTTCACTTTTAATAGCATCTTTTCACAAAGTGCTTTCAAAATATTATATAGCTTCATTATAAGTTTGAGGTTTAACCTCTAGCATATAGGTTAAAAAATCTGATCCATTGGACTTTTCCACCCTTGCTCTTTTACTCCTCCTTTCAACCTTTTGTTGAACATCTTGACTACTTTCATTACTAGTCTCTGAGGTTCGTTTCATTGAACTTGAACCTATATCCCTAGTCTTACAAGGGAATATATTTTCAAAGAATGAAGCATTCTTTGATTCCAATATTGTATTCTTGTGAATTTCAGGATTCTTTGATTCATGTACAAAAAAGCGATATGCATTGCTATGGTGTGCATAGCCAATGAAAATACAATCCACCATTTTAGGACATATTTTCATTTGTTTTAGTAACGAAGTCATTACTTTTGCAAAACACCCCAACACTTTTAGGTAGGTATAGGAAGGTTTTCTTCCTTTCAATCTCTCATATGGTGTATTGTCCATTTTCTTGCAGGGCACTTTATTTAAAAGATAATTGGCTGACAGAACAACTTCCCCCCACATGTTCTGTGATAACCTAGAACTTACTAGCATTGCGTTCATCATTTCCTTTGAGGTCTGATTTTTCCACTCTGCTACCCATCTTGATTGAAGAGAGTATGGTGGTGTCACTTCATGAATAATACCATGTTGTGCATAATATTAACCAAATGGTTCAACATATTAACCACCAGAGTCACTTCTTACCATCTTAATTCTTTTGTTAAGTTTGTTTTCAACTTCCTGCTTATAGAGAATGAATTTTTCTATAGCTTCATCTTTGCTTTTAAGCAAATATACATAACAATATTTTATGTTATCATCAATGAAGGTAATAAGATATGTATTCCCTCCTCTAGTTTGAACAAACTTTAAGTCACAAACATCGCTATTTATTAAATCAAGTGGTTTTGTATTTCTTTCAACAATTTAAAGTGAAGACCTTGTTAATTTTGCCTCAACACAAGCTTCACATTTATGATTATAATTAATGTGAAATGAAGAAATGTGCTCTAAGTTAATTAATCTACGTAAAGTATCATAATTATCATGTCCAAGCCTACTGTGCCATAAATTAAATGACTCAAACATATAAACGAAGAAGAGACATTATTCTTATTCATACTTTTGGCTTTTACAAATATAGCATTGATTTTCCACATGCCATTCAATACATATCCCTTTACCACAAACATTCCCCCTTTAGACAACACTATTTTCTAGGATTCAAAAGTCATCTTCAAAATAATAGTTCCCTTCTTCTTGATCTTGGAAGTTGAATCGTTGCCCATATAGAGCTTCTCTCCTTTCTCACAAGGAACCATCTCAGCAAAGGAGTCCTTATCCCAGTAGATATAACTTGTGGCACCAGTATCAAGCCATCATTCTCTTGAGTTTGAATCAACTAAGTTGACAACAGAAATCACAACATAGAGATCAATTTCAGACACACTTCTTTCGAAATATCATCCACAGCATTGACTTCGTTAGTTCTAACTCTCTTTGGAAGCCTATAGTCAGATGACTTGTGTCTCATCTTATTGCAATTGAAGAATTTCCCTTGGAATTTTGGCTTCTTGTAAACACCTCCTTTTGGGCCCAGTTTAGACCAGTCTGAGGTTGTTTCTTCTTCTTAAAGTCTTTCTTGATTTCTGCCAAATTTGCCTTGGTTACATTAAGATTGGCTACTTTGTTGAGCTTTTTGGATGCATTTCTATTGTCTTCTTCAATCCATAGTCCGACAATCAAATCTTCTACTGTCATTTCCTTTTTTTATGCTTCAGATAGTTCTTGAAGTCATTCCAAGCAGGGGGAAGCTTTTCGATAATGACTACCACCTGAAAGGATTCACTTATAACCATCCCTTTAGCAAGAACGTCGTGAATGATCAGTTAAAATTTATACACCCAATTCACAGCAGCTTTAGAATTAATCATTACAAAATTTAAGAATTTGCCAACTAAAAATTTTCTTAGCTCCAGCATCTTCAGTTTTGTATTTATGGTCTAATGACTCCCATAGTTCCTTAGCTATCTTCTTCACATTATACACTTCAAAGAGTGTATCAGTCAAACCATTCAGAATGTAATTACGGCATAAAAAATTTAGTGCTTCCAAGCTTAAACAGCATTAAAGGCAGTAATAGGACCTACCTCATCCTCTCTCACAGTAAGAGGATCATCCTTCAGAAATTTGGCCATACTTAACATGGTCAAATAAAACAGCATATTTTGTTGCCACATTATAAAATTCTCTCCAGTGAATTTCGCAGGCTTTTCATTATGGCTCATAGCCACCGGCAACGTTTGACTTTGGCTTTGAGCCTGAGTAGGGATAATAGCACCACCAGACTGAGGACTGGTTGAATTCTTGTATGTTTCATTCATTTTTCCCGTCTGGAATTCAGAAACAAAATCAATATTAGTAAATTTATGAATCTGTTAAACATCAAGAATTTAGTTAGAAACTAAAAACCAGAAACAGAAACACAACTTTTGTTAAACGGCAGGAATTTAGTAAAACTAAAAACCTGAAACAAAAGTTCATACGGACTAAAAGAAAACATAATACTGAACAATGCACTAGGTTGGTTACTTTCAAAGAGAGGTGATGAACTAGGCACGCTTAAATACCAAGTCTTTCAAAAAACCAATTCTAGACATGCACTGCCAGATTGTTTTTCATTTACCCATACGTACTTGCCTTTGATTTGTAGGTATTTGTCTTAAGATTGTTAGACAATAGGCAGTATAAAATAAATATAAATACAATTTAAATTTAATAATAAATTATAAATTAATAAAAATAAATGAATATGAATATTTTACTCAGTATTTATAGATGAAAACAAAAAGAAATTGTTGAGGCATGTATGAACAGTCTCCTTAAGACAGATTCGTCCTTTCCACGAAGCTAAAGAACATTGGACGTCTATCTCCCAAGATACAACAATAATCCCCCACCAAAAGCAGCACAACTTTCAATGAATACGTCGAATTCTAACCAAGCCTGCCTCTATCACCAAGCTAAAAACCAAAATTTGAGAAAACTAAGAACAAATTTTGAGAGAGCAAAAGAGTGTTTCTTTTGTTGTGTATAAAATGAGTAGAGAAACAACCTATTTATAGTGGAAACTAGGTGAATGTTTTAGGTAATTTAAAACAAATATAATGGCTGAAGAGTTACAAAAATAATGGCTAAAGAGTTACAAAAAAAAAATTAAAGTAACAGGTAATTGCCTTTGGAACAACAAGGGACAGTTCTGTTGAAGAGGGAAAAATATTTAAATGGGCTAAAAATTTGATAGGCCCACTACGGCTTGACCGATTCGAACATTTAGTGTTGCCCACATCGTGCGAGTGCACCCCTAACCCATTTTAGTTTGATTAGCACCCCCTACACGAGAGGGAGAGCTTTGGCTTAGTCATTTACTAACTAACATGTTGCTTCTAGCTTATAAACCCTTCCCATATACCACACTTTTAACAATGTGGGATATGAGGTTTTAAGCACCACTTTTCCTCAACAATCATTTTCATGTAGCTTACTTTAAGCTTCAATTTCTCATTCATTACTCAACCATTTTGAGCATATTATATACCGTATTAAAGGTCTCATGGAGTAGAATATAATAATAAAATTTATTATTCAAAACTCTAATTTTACTAATAAATAATATGCATCAAAGTTCCCTAGTTAACCATTATTTTCTAATAGATATGACCAAGGAATACTAAGCACTAGAATAATGAGGGAAGCTAAGGTTATGTCTCAACCCAAATAGGATGGAAATTAAAAAAATCCCTAGAAAAAGGGGTATTCGTAGTATACGCATATATATAGGTCCGCTAAAAAAGCTGTAGATTCTATGCAAAGTAAATAGGCATGTGCAAGTACGTATTAGTACGTAGTTGTGTACATATCATGGAAAAAAGGGTCAACCAAAGGGTTTAATAGGACAAACTAGGCTCTCTTAAAAGGAAGTGAATGTCAAGGTCGAATTGCCAACAAAGCCTGCCCAAACATAAGGGGAAGTAGAGAATAAATCTAGTTAAAAGAGGGGCATGGATTTTGTTAAGCTCTCAAGGTCGGAGCTGTATACATTAAAAAGCCTTCCTTAGGGATACTGTAACAAGGGTAAGGGCCTCAGTAGTAGTAGTGATCCTTAGTGCTATGAGACTATGAATACATGGAATTTTTTAGGAAGAACGTAGTTGTGGAAATCACCTGGGCAATTGCCAATCATCGATCGTCAAGAATAATGAATATGGTTATTATGGAGTTAAAATCTGAGTTGAATGTTTCACATTTGTTTTTACTTTTTTTATATGCGAATCTCACTAAGTTCACCCGAACTTATATGTTTTCTACTTAAATGCAAGTTAGTTAAAGACCCAAAAAAATGAGAGGGACCAAGCCAATTACCTTTGGGAGCTAGGTGGAACACAGTAGTTATGTATGCTTATAGAGGGGTTCCCTTAGAGGCAACGCCTCAAGGATTAATTTGGAAGAGTTTGTATTAAGTTTTGTGGAGTTATAAGCACTGCTAGATTAGTTAAATTAGCAAATCTGTAGCAACCTAAATCTTTAAATTATACATTGACAGTATTAACCCAGTTGAGATAATAACTCTAAGTAATTCGTTATGTTAATTTGAGTTGTTGTAGCATCTGGTACCCGAGGCTCATCGGTCAAGTTGGGTAAGGGGTGTTACAATTTAGTGGTATTAGAGCTTTGATTTAGTCGATCATTTGGATAAAGGAATTAGTGGAATACCCCTATATGCATGTCACAATAACCCTGGCTTAGTCTCTCTAGCTATATTATGAGATTAATATGTATTATGGAAGTGAATGCAGATGTGTGAATTATCAAGTTGATATTGAGCGTACTTTAGTTGTGGGAAATATGAAGAGGCAATGCGTGAAAGATGATGAAAGAGGATAGGGAAAATCTTCACTTAGAATAGGATGGGAAGTTTTCACAATATGAATAATTAACTTTTTCTCTAGAGTCGAATCTCCAAGAGATTCGGGGTGGGAGGCTTTTGAGTTTTGAATATGGAAAAGTTCTCTAAATTCCCTTCACCCCTCTGAAATTCCTCTCAGCTAGCTCTAGAAGTTTTTATAATATTGAAATGCCTACTAAGATGTAAAACGTGGGACCCTAACGGGAAAGTTTGCCATACAGAAGGTACGTTATGGACTAAAATCCAAAGAATAGTTTGAATGACACGATAAATTATAGGTGAGGATAAGTAAGGAGCATCAGAGGCCGTGAATCTCTGGATGAATAAAATGATTCATCAAGGGCGATACAAGAATAGGGCCAATAGTACAAAATTTGAGTCCATCAGAGAAGCGATGATTCTTATGAGGAATTCAAAGTAGCCATAAGTGATCAAGAGAAACCTGAACAGTGGGGATTCGCAGGTAAAGGTTCGCCAGAGATTGAATAACTTCACTGATAATCTAGCAAGTAGCAGTTCGCCAAGAATAGCGAAGAATGAGTAAGAAGGTGAAGTCGAGGAAGGCACGCACTTATGTCTCATATTGAGATTGAGTCAAGGCAACAAGAAGTTGTATGAGAAATGGAGGGACAACCATAACTCTAGTAAAATATATGATATATCAAGAGGATACAATGAGTCAAGATCTTTGACTGAAACTTATTCCTTATAGTTCTTTTGCAAGTTGGTTATATTATGTTGTTTAGCAAATTCTTACTAAGTTCATCAGAACTTGTAAATTTTACTGCTTAATCTCAGGATAAAGCATGACAAAAAAATCGAGTGGAGGGACCAAGCTAGCTATCACCCGATCAATGTAGCATAGTAAAATTTGTACTTGTAGTGCCACGGAAGAGGCCCCTTCTTAGGGGTTAAGGCAAACACCATAATTATATAATCATGTTAAATCAGTGAAAATATACATAGAAATTAAACTATAGGGAAACGTTATAAATTTTCTTTAGTGTATGATATTAGTGGTAATTAGGTATATGTGTTTAAGTGGTTCTTATATGTAACTAAATTTATTAGGGACTTATGGTAGAATTAAACAGGTTCTTGTAGCATCCGATGTCAAGACCTAACAATCGAGTCGAAAATGAGGTGTTACACAAAGTTTTTTTGTTGCACCATATAAATTGTTTCTTTAGTGTCGCCATTGAGAAATGCAATCTTAACATCCATTTGATGTAACTCAAGGTCAAGATGAGCAACAAGTGCCATGAATTTTCCTGAAACAATCTTTCAATGAAAATGGAGAGAAAGTTTTTGTAAAATCAATTATTTCTTTTTGAGTACATCCTTTAGCTACAAGACACACCTTATACTTCTTCATATTACCATTTATGTCCGTCGTGATTTTAAATAGCCATTTAAAGAAAATTGATTTTGCACCTTCAGGTAATAGGACAAGTTCTTAAACTTTATTGTCTTGCATAGACTTATACTTTTCTTGTATTGCATCAATCCACTTTTGAGAATTAGAACTTTTCATGACCTGACGAAAGTTGATTAGATCATCTTTCATCATTCCATTGTCATCCTCATGTTCTTGGAGAAATACAAAATAATAATTTGAAATAGCATTTCTCCTCTCTCTCGTGAACCTCTTTAATGGCACTTGTTCTTGAAATTGTTGAGTTTGTTCTTCTGGAACAATTACCTCATCTTGAATATAGAGTTGTTTAATACTATCTTGTTGAGGTTTTGGATTCACTTCTTGGTCAATGATAGGTATGAGAACCTGAACATCATCAAATGTGATAGTAATAACTGAGTTAAAATTCAATTCCTCCTCAAAAGCAATGTCTTTAACCTTATTTCTTGCTCCAAACTCAACATCCTTAAAAAATGTTGTAATTTCTATCTCAAAAATATTCCTACTTATGGGATCATAAAACTTATAGCCTCTAGATCACTCAAAATAACCAATAAACTAGTTGCTCACTATTTTGAAGTCCAATTTCTTTTCATGTAGCCTATAAGGCCTTACCTCAACTGGACATCCTCAAATGTGTAAGTGCTTTAGACTAAGCTTTTGACCTGTCCAAAACCCATAAGGTGTTTTTGCAACTACTTTAATGGGTACTCTATTCAGAATGTAAGCTATTGTCTTTAAAGGTACTGGTCAAATGAGCACTTTTAAACTTACATGTTTCAACCTTTCTTCCTCTTGCACATAATCAAGAATGAGCTCATTTAGAGTCCATTTTCTCCTTTTGACAATTTAACTAATTTTAAATTGGTTAAATTATGTCAGAAGCAATACCAAAACCATAAGAACAAACAATGCCTCAAAAGGCTAGATCTTAAGTGTCTTAAGTCTTGAAGCAACATGGAACATCTTTGTAATGTACTCCCTCATGTTTCCTTGACACTTATACTTCATAGACATCAAAGAAGTCAGAAGTGATGTCATCTCAATCTTATCGTTTTTGGCAAAATGTTTTTCAATTTTGTTAAGAAAACACTTGGCCTAAGTAATCTTTTCAAATTTTGTGCCCTTAAAAGCTTCTAGAATGTTGTGCTTCATGATCATTAGACTCATACGATTTAATGATCCCACCTCTCAAAATCCCTTTTAGCATCAGGGGTGATTGTCACAGTGAGAGATGTGAGTTATTCTTCTCTTAGTGCAAGGTCTATGTCCATACAACCAAGCATTATAAGTGCCTTTTCCATTCCTTGAAATTAGTTCCATTAAGCATATATATAGATTTTATATTAGCAGAGAGAAGATGAACTAGCTGAATATAGAACAAAAAAGATAAAAACAAGCTCACATCAATATTCATAAGTAAACAATAAATTAAAAATAGTGACTAATCTCATCTCAAGATACCAAACACAACATTAATATCAAGTCTTTGGATAGTAATATTAAAAGTAACTGATACTCTTATTGTAGCAATCAAACATTAATAATAAATTATGTTAAACAATGAATCAATCTTTGAACTTATTGCTCACATAACAATGAATCAATCTTTGAACTTATTGCTCACATAAAGTACCTTATAGTTGTCACGCATTTATCATTATAGATTCATTGAAATTTTGTCAAATATTAGCTTATCTTTGGGTCGATTAATAATCGCATAAATTACAAAAACATATAATCATCTTGATATTTTAAATAAAATAATCTATACAAAAGAGGTCACTTTGGTGGCATTTTATTTCAATTAATCTATTTAAAATATTAAACATCCTTAATTAAATCGTAAAGCCGAAATCTAGATTTATTTGTTTCAAAATATTTCGAATTTAAACTAAAATAATTTGAATAAAAGTAAATCTCATCTCAAGATATCGAGCACTCCATATATATTTCATTTTTTAACAAAATATTAACTTGTAAGTGATATATTGGTGTAGTAATCAAACATTGATAATAAGAATATGTCGAACAATAAATATTCCTTTCGACTGATCAATATTAACGTAGCTTAAGCTATATGCACACAACCTTCTATATTTTAGAACAAAATAATTTCAATAACAAATGCCACTTTAACAACTTATTATTTTTCAATAAAATTATATATATATATATATATATATATCAATATTCAAATTTAATATTTCTATAATAGTCGAAGGTCAAAACTAAAATTTTTCATCGCGTTTTGATTTTCAAAATAACCCAAAATAAGATTATCTTAATGCCACCATCAGAATCGAAAATCTTAATCTTTGATTGATTTTATATATAATAAAAATAAAATTTTGTGCTACCAAAAATTAAAATCACTAAACTGAAAATCAAAAGCATGCATATTCCAAAATTCTACCATAAACATATCATTATGCAAACTTAAAAAACAATAAATAAATAAATATTACTTAATGAACCAAAAAAGTATTACCGAAAAGAAAATCAGAAATGCAAATGGCATTCTGCTTCTGAATTCATCGATTGTATATGGTTTCACCATCCAAAATTTGCCATATTTTTTATTTTTTAATCGCACAAAATATATTACCAAAGCCAAATAAATCTGTCTTCTCATAAAGATATACTGAATCAATAAAATATAATAATCTCAATACGGATGGTGTTGTCCAAACAAATACTGATTTATCTATCGTAGAAAGCGTGATTCGAAATTAAATGAAGAAGTGGACATTAAGTTACAATAGGTTATTGGAAAAGCGTTTTGTTTTTGCTGATGAAATATGGAGAATATTGAATGGTTTGACTTTATTCCAAAAACAATGTTGCGATTAGGTAATCATCCTTTAAACAATCTTGAAGTGATCAAAGTTTTCTGCGATCAAAATTAATCAAATCAAGTAATTAATTCTTAAGGTAAATTCAGTAAATTTTATCACATAAAAACAAATGGCTTACGCGATATACTCTTAGAGTAAATAATCAGGCAACAAACATTTTAACAAAAATAACTTTCGCGAATGAGGAAGAACTATGCTTTTTTTACATTCTCCCTTTGAAGATTCAAAAAATTTTAAAAAATGATAGAACAAGAGAAATTTTAGCCCCAAGTACCCCTATGTAATCTCTGTATTTAATATGTTTTCACACCAAAAATATAAAATAAAGTCTAATAATCGAAAAATACCAAAATAAAAAAATTGAAATTGAAAATCTTAAAAAAATTTATATGGAGAATCAAAACTTAAAAAATTATTAAGAATATCAAAGATTCATATATAATCGAAATATCAAATTAATAAAATTTGAAAAATAAATAAATCCAAAAATAATAATGAATCAATTTGTTCTCAATTATTCAATATGATGATGCTCGGATGTCACTTATTATAATCATAAAATAAGATCTAATATAAAACTTAATAAATCATAAATCATAAATCAATATCTATCATGTCAAATCATTAAAAATAAAATTAGATGAGGAAGCATACCTGAATCCATTGATTTCTTGCAATCTTCGATATTCTGGTTTTGATTTCCAAATTAGCACACAAGTAATTCAGAGATAGTAGTTCTCTTTTTCCTAAAAATGATATATTGGAAAAGTTACATATGTGTAATTTGAGAGCATAACCTTAATACATCAATTAGAAATTAATTATTAGAGTATCTACACATATTTGACACATACTTTATTCAGTAATTAAAGCTCAATAAACCTTAATCAAATTAGATCACTCTTAATTTAGGCCAACCTATTATGATAATAAATAATAACATGCAATTACTCTTATTATATGTATGATGTTCATATTTTCTATCAAATGATATTCTCTCATTGACATTACATGATAGGTGAAAAATAAAATATGACTATGGATCATTTGTCTTTGTGAGAAGTAATTTAATTACTATTTGATAATAATTAACTTTTCAAGAAGGAAAATATAATGGTTACTATAAGATAAAATAGGATCATATTTGGAGAACGAATTTCTTGCAAAGAGATTTAGGATATCCTATAAGGGTAACACACTTATGACAATGTCATTAGAGGAATTCTTATTGAGTAGCTTTCGTAACAGTATATAATAAGAGAGCTCAATCATGATACTTCAGTAAAATGACTTCATGATTAAATAATGTTGTAATTAATAAGCGAAGAGTCATAACTTAATCACAAATTATTCCATTCTTAATTATAATTATGTAATTGTTGGTATTGCTCAACCTGACGAGATCGAAAAAAACTATTTCATCGATTTGAACCAATGTTTTTAAAATCAGACTGGAATGGTCGATCAAACAAAGAACTGGTTGGGATATCAATCCAGAGATAAGGGTTAAGCCGATTAGCTTGCAAACCGATATAGGCTAGTTGAATCATGCTAAAAAATTTAATTAATTTTCTTTATTTTCAAATTTTTATTTTATTTATAAATTAATTAATTCATAATTTGACCTCTAAAATATATTAATTTTTTTAATTTGATACCTAAACTTTTTTTCTTGGTACTTAAAATATCATTCTATTATGATTTTTGGTTCAATTTATAAAAATTATAAAAATAGATTTTTTTTAATTATAAATATATACGAAGTAATTAAACTTTTTTAACTGCACCACAAAAATAAAAAGATAATTTTTGGGTTTCTCCTTAGCCATGTTCTTCAAGTTTTCTGGGTGTTTTGAGGATAAATTTATTTGCTAATATCGTTGGTTTTGAACATTTTTCTTTTACTATCAGAGTACGGAATCTTTACCAATTTCTGCAATTGTTAGAGTAAAATCAACCCAGAAAAAAAAAAGTGTTCTTCATCGTTCATTGTTAGGAATGGTTTTCGGCATTCATACATTTCAATTGCGTAATTTTAGCATCTGCGAACGAGTTCTTCGAATTTTACGATACTGAGGACTACTATCGTGTCACCATGGCATCTTTCAGAATGGAAGGAATTACAAAAAAATGGTTTCATTGGATGCAGCGCCAGCGACAGCTATCGGGTTGGAACCATCTGGTCAAAGCCATCCGACGGCGGTTTCCGGTGATGGAAATTGAATCGCCGGAAGGACAGCTGTCCAAGCTTCTCCAGACAACGACAGTAGAAGAGTATCAGACACGCTTTGAAGACCTAGCTTTGCGTACAACCAACCTTTCTGATGAATTTCTCACTCAATATTTTGTGTTCGAAAAATCCAAGGATTACAGATACTCTCACGTTTTACATGCTCATTATTTATATTCTTAATCCTTAGAAGCGGGACAAAATCTGTTAAGGCTCGGGGTGCCTTTCTCTCTCTCAAGCTTCTGCGTCTTTCTCGAATGTCTTTGTTGACCGTTGCTGGAATGCCAGCTCCTCCTGCAGATACATTCTCATTCCCTGCTTCTGCTATCTCAGCTCTTTCCTTGACACATTCATATATTTCAATTGCTCTTGTAATTGTGTCAATTAAAACAAAGACAAAGAAGAAAAACACATTCAATCAATACTGATTCTAAAAAAGAACCAAAAAGGAAAAAAAATGGCAATTTTGGTATCATCTTCTTCCTTAATTCTTGTCTTTGTTTTACCAATGAGAATTATTTTTTGTTCGTTTCATATTTTAGGTTTTGGGGTTTTCTTCAAAGATTTTTAGGTTTTCTAAAATTTCCGGGTTTTCTCATTCAGATTTGTTGCTAAGATTTCTAGCTTTCCTCTTTCCTCAGTGCTTCAGTTACAAACAGAAGGAAGGAAACAATAATTTTTATCCTTTTTTCCTATTCCAATAAGAAAGAGAAAATGAAGGAGGAGGAAATATTAGAAGATGAAAGAGGAGGAAGAAAGAAGCCGTGTGGGGAAAGATAGAATTAAAAAATATATATAAATTTTATTTTTTTAATAAAATCTAACTTAAGTAAGTGTTTTTTAATTAAAAAATTAATTATTTCTTATATATATATTTTAAGTTTTATATAATTTTTATTATTTATATTTAGATTTTATATATTTTCTCAATTTGTATATATTTAATTACTTCATATATAGTTTAGAGTTTATATATACTTTTTATAGTTTGTTTCCTATTTTTATATATATTTTTAGATTATATATATATTTGAATTTTTTTATATTTATTTCTATTTTTTTTATAATTTTTAAGGTTTATATATGTTTGGCAGAAGAAAATATATATTTTTTAAAAGATATGACAAGTGGTGCCTTTTTATTGACCAAAATACGTAAAGTGGCGCTCTTTTTTTTTTAAAAAAATTGTCCACACTTTTTTTTATTTTTTTTTAACATCTATTAACATAAGGGCTAAAAAGCATAACTTATGCATATTTTAAGTAATGATTAAAAAAAATTAGGTACTAAAATGAAAAAATGAATATACTTCAAGAGTAAAGTTGTATATGGGTCGGGCTCTAATAAAGCTTTGAACTCGATTGATATGTTCGAATTTGGCTCGACATAAAAAATTAGTCTAAATTTTTATTCAAATTCGGCTCGGATAAAAATGCTAGAACTCGAGTCTGATCCGGTTTGCTCATATTAAATTTGTTTATATAAAAAAATAATACATCAAAAACACTAAAAAATTAAAATAAATGTTTATCAATAAATTAAAATAATCTTTATACTTAAATAATATTAAGATAGATGCAATTTAATAAGCAATTGCCTCTAAAATAGTAGTTAAATTAATAATAAAATAAGAGTTATACAATATACAAACAATAACAATAAAATAATAGCAACATAATTGTGAAATGACAGCAAAACAGTGAAAAAATAACAAAAAAATAATGAAAAAATAGTAGCAAAACAACATGTTTTTTTTCCAAAGTCGACCCGGACCCAAAAAACCTAACTCGAGGCCTGACTTATTTTTTAAACGAGCTTTATTTTTTGTTCAAGTCCATTTTTAGGGCTTATATTTTTGCCTAAACCGTCCCACTTTTCAAGTGGCCCGGGTGACCCAACTCATGGATAAAATTATTCAAGAGCCAAATCATGAATCAAACCTTTTAAATTTTTATAAAATCTTATATGATCGAATCGGAAGAATTGATCAAATTGAGAACTATTGATCTAACTAGTTCAACCATTAGTCCAATTTTAAAGAAAAATCTTAAAAATAAAAATAATATATATATAAAATAATACTTTTTGTTTTTTTTTTGTCAAATTCCAATTTTTAATTGGTTATTTTTTGGTGAAAAATTGGTTATTTTTTTAAACAAACTTAAACAATTTAACTAATTATTGAATTAAAGAAGGTACCATATTGGGAAAAAAAACTAGTTTAGGTATTAATTCTAACAAAAAAAAAATATTTAGGTATCGAAATAAGAAAAATACATAATTTAAGTATTAATTTATAGATTAAGTTTTTTTTAAATAGAATTAATGGTTTGACTAGTGGAGATATCAACTTAAAAAAAATAATTTAGGGATGAAAATGAAAAAAAGAACATAATTTAAGTACAATTTGTGAGTTAAGCTTTTTTTATAATTTTTTTTGTTTTGTATTTTTCTGTCTTTATTTTTTATTTTAAAATTTTTTTTTTTATTTTTGTGAATTTCATATAATTTTTTATAACTTTCCTATTTTCTAACATTTTTTATATTTTTTTGCTATTTTCTAATTATTTTCCCATTTTCCTTATTTTCTTGCATTTATTAAAAAAAGGAAATTAAGTGATGTGACACGTTGAGAGTACGTGACGCCATCTTTTTCTAGCGCGTAAAGTCTTGGAAATTTTAGGTAATAAATTAAGAAAAAAATAAGTACCAAAGTGATAATTGAGAGTAAGTTTGAGGGTAACTGAAGTATTTACCCAATTCTTTTGTTCAATATGTAATATTTCCCATCTTGTGTATTGCAGTTCATGCTAAACATTTTCCAAAGGAAACAGTATAGTGGTAGAAAAATGGCTGTCCTTAAAAGGAAAGAAAGAAGAAAAGGGGGTAATTTATCCAAGAACCCAAAAATTTTGATTATTTACGAAAATGACTCAAGTTCAAAAAATACACTAAAATGACTTGAAATAAACAATTAAAATTAATAATGGGCGACACCACCTGCCCAATGATTGGTGTCAGACATAACAATTGTATTTTTTGGTGTTGGCCAACATCTATGTATTTTTTTTAAATACGGTATTTTATTGAAATACGAAAATACGAGAATTTGAAAAAAAAAATTTAGGTGTTGTTCATGCAATGGCCGACACTCCTTTTTTGTCAGATAAAAAATATAATTTTTTTGTGTTGGCCATACAATGGCCGACACTCCTATTTATCTGATAAAAAAAATAAAGTTTTTGGATGTTGGTCATGCAATGGTCGGCACTCCTTTTTTTCAGATAAAAAAATTGCATTTTTGGGTGTTGGTCATGCAATAGCCGACACCTCCTTTTTCAAATAAAAAAATTTTAAATTTTTTTTGTGTCGGCCATGCCCTTTTTCTTGGATAAAAAATTTTCAAATTGTTTTGGTGTTGACCATGCAATGATCGACATCCTCTTTTTTCTGATAAAAAAATTGCATTTTTGGGTGCATGGTCGACACCCCCTTTTTCAGATAAAAAATTTCAAATTTTTTTGGTGTTGGTCATGCAATGGCCGACACCCCCTTTTCTCGGATAAAAAATTTTCAAATTTTTTTGGTGTTGGCCATGTAATGGCCGACATCCCCTTTTTTCGGATAAAAAAATTTCAAATTTTTTTGGTGTTGGCCATACAATGGCCGACACCCTTTTTTTCTGATAAAAAAATTGCATTTTTTGGTGTTGGCCATGCAATGGTCGACACCTCCTTTTCTCGGATAAAAAATTTTCAAATTTTTTTGGTGTTGGTTATGCAATGGCCAACACCTCCTATTCTCAGATAAAAAAATTGCAAATTTTTTTACTTTTTATTTGGTAAAAAATTAATTTTTTTGGTGTTGACCATGTAATAGCCGACACCAGCTTCCCCTCATTCTCTATAAATAGAGTTTAGTTTTTTTATTTTTAAATTGTAAGTAAGAAATATTTCTCTCAAAATAACAAGAAAATGAGAGTGTTTTATTATTTATCATTAGACGAGTGTCTTGTTTTGGAGGATAGTTGTGAAGTGTACAATCGAATTTCGAGGTTGAACTATATACTATCATGGATTGCCGGAGTTGAATTATATACTGTCATGTGAAGCGGTAAAAATATGTCTTCAGTGGTTAGACAGTTTTTTGCGCCATTGAGGAAAATCTTATATGTATATGATATAATTGTCGCTAAATTTAACTATGTGGTATAACCGTAAAGGTTATGCTATCAAAGGTCGGTTGACAGAACTTTGTCATCGAACGGCCGACCGAGATGACTTGGCCTGATATTCAGTTAATATGGACCAGTATTACTTGAGGGTTAGAATAATTTATTGAAATTGGTCAGGTTTTCAGGCAGATGGACATTATCTAACCGAGACGAGTTGTGCAAGTTTAGGGTATTGTAGGTTATTTTATATTATTGTTCAAAATTTAAAATTTCGTGTATTAATATTAATAATTATTTATAATATATTTTATCTGTAAATTTAATTTGTATTGTTGTAATATTCAACAAGATTTATTATTTTATCGTATTAATATAATTTTGATTTATTAAAAATTATTAAATATTTTTTTGTGAAAATGTTAAGGAATAAATATTATCGACAAATTAAAAATATATTAAAAATATTAATTAAAATTAAATTTACTAAATAAATGAAAATAATCAAAGAAAAGAACATTAGTATAGTTAATGGTCGAGATTGACTTTTAACTCCAGCACCAGATATATATATATAACCGTTAGTATTAAAAATTTGAGTTTTTTGTTCTCATTAACAGTACAACAATTTTTTTGTTTATGTTCATTTTTTTATAATCTCAAGTTTTTTCAAGATGAGTTCCAACATTTTCTTTGTTTATGTTCATTTTGATGGAAAAATTATCAATACAGACGATGAATGTTGTGTATTTGAAAACAGAGAAAAAATCGGAATGAGACTGAACAAGCATGTTTCGTTGGATGAATTGAAACAGAAGATTAGTACAAAGATAGCTACTCGTTGCGGGAAGCAAATGTTGAGACTGTTTTACAAATTTTCGGTTTCATCAGATCCGATAAAGTTCTTCGAAATGGAGCTTGTTGATAATGATGATCTACGGACAATGATTGAAATTTATTGCCCATCTGAGATCGAAAATCCATGCCCCATTAAGTTGTTCGCGGAGATATCACACACCAAACCAATTTGAGTCTTAAATCCAGTAAGCCAGCGTTCTGGAATAGATATTGATCTTAATGTATCCTGGGAAGATCAATCGGGTTATGGAAGGCCCACTCCAGAAAATTCAAACACCGGTAGATGTTCATATAACATCCAAAACACGTGGCATCGTCTACAATTTCATCCGAAAGTGTTGGCGCCAATAAAAGATGATGAAGAAAATAAAGCTTTGGAAGACCCCGATTTGGATGACATCCTCGAAGACTTAGATGAGGAGGGGTCGGTGGAGGGTGATGATGTTAACACCCATTCATGAGGAAATACGAGCCCGAGTATAGTTATTAGGAATAATCCGAGGGCCTTCATAAGCGACGTAGACCCAGATGCAAGTCGAGCTCATGAGTTTTCGGAACATAGAAACATAGTTTTGGCTCATCTACTCAACGAACAAACTGACGAAGAAGAGTTGTTCGTAGGACAACAATTTGAGAATAAGAAGGACTGCTTAAATGCAATAAAATAATATAGCTTAAAGTTAGCTGTGGATTATAAAGTAACGAAGTCGTCGCAGTCTTTGTATATCGGAAAATGTTTGAAAGCCGAGAGTGGGTGTAAGTGGCATATTTGAGCCGCATTAATGCAAGTGGACTCAGCTTTGGACAATAAGGAAAATGGAAGGTTCACACACATGCACCATGGCTCATATGACGAAAGACCATCGGAAGTTAGATACAAAGACCATATGCAACTGCATCATGCCTATGGTGAAAGCATCTCCATTGAATATGGTATCGGTCTATATTTCGGCCATGCAAGCTCGCTTCAATTATAAGGTTTCGTACCGGAAGGCATGGTGGGCGAAGCAAATGGCGATGCGGGAGTTGTATGGTAACTGCGTCATATAACGAGCCCCAAGGGTGGATAGTCGCGATACGAGAGTATGTACCGAGGACTGTAACTGATTTACAAACACTACCGTATGAAGGTTCGGACGGGGTGATTAATCCGTGAAAACGACGTTTTCACTGATTATTTTGGATGTTTGACCCGTGTGCTAAGACCTTCCCTCACTGCAAACTGATGGTGAAAGTTTATGGAACCTGGCTATACGGTAAATACACGCAAATATTGCTGATTGTTGTTGCACAAGACGGCAACCGAAATGTACTTCCAATCGTATTCGCCATAGTCGAGAAAGAGTGCTTTGAGTCGTGGGAATTTTTCTTAAAAAATCTGAGGAGGCACGTTGTTGGGCAAGATAACATTTGCCTTATATCAGACAGATCGAAGGGACTACTTGCTGCAATAAGGCGATCGGAGGTTCCGTGGAGGTCCGTTTATTGCATCCGGCACATGTCGGTAAACTTTCATAGTGATTATAAAAATAAAGATGGAAAGCAGAACTCGTGGAAATGGGTAATAATTATTGTTTGTATTTTTTTATTCAAATTAATTTTAAATTTTATTAGTTTGTGAAATATAAAAAATACTTATTCGAAATTCCATATGCATATGCAGCTCATCAATTTGAACCGTGGAGATTCAGGCAAAAGTTTGCAAAGCTTGAAGCTAAGATGAAACATTTACCAATTGGCAAAAATCTTCGTGGGTGGTTGGGTAGTGTCCAGACGTATCAATAGACACAAAGTTACAATGAGGGGGCTCGATATGGCCAGATGACGACCAACTTGGTCGAGTCAGTTAACTCTGTCTTGAGGTGAACACGACATCTACCAATTGCTGTTGTTTTCTCGGTAACCTTTTATCAGTTGGCTACATTGATGCCTACGATGGGGCAACGACAAAGTGGCACGGATGGAGGCTGGACATGTGTACGTTGAGGACATTCAAAAGGCCATGGCGACAAACAGTCAGAGAGCTCGAACGATGAATGCATAAATTTATTCGCGGGAGTTGTAGATTTTTCGGGTTTCAGAATACACCGGTCGTTGCTCGGGTGTTCCACCAAGGTCGTACGTAGTTGATCTGGCAAACAGGCGATGTGAGTGCTTTAGATTTCAAGCTCTCCGATCTCCTTGTGCGCATGTTCATGCAGCTTGTGCGACTGCAAATTTAAATGTCGAACAATTCATAGACGAGGTGTACACGCTGCAACACACATTGCGTATATGGGAGAATGAATTTCCCGTAATGCCCGATGTATCGAACTGGGAAGTTCCACCGGTTGTTTTTTAGATGCTACCGGGTCATAATCTTCGTAGAAAGCCTAGAGGTCGACCACCTTCGACGAGGATTCGCTCTGATATGGATATTAGGGAGACGGGGGAATCGAAATTGTGCAGTGTTTGCCGAAGGCCTGCCCATAACCGATCCACTTGCCCACATCATGTCTATATTTCCGGTCAATCCTCTCGTAATGCCGGATTGTCCGACGAATAATGAGCGCATGTCTACTAGTATACATGAAGAATATTTGTGTAAAAATTAATTTGAAAATTAATGAACATGTTTAAATTTAAATAATTTAAACTTCATAATTATATAAGTTTGAATTTAAAATTCTACTTGAAATTTGAAGTTGAAATTTAAATTATATTTAAAATTAATTTAACATTATTTAAATAAAAAAGATTATTATTATATTACAATTTATATCAAATATTGTGTTAATTTGACAATATATTATTTATCAAATTTTCATATTTAAAGTACAAATTATTATATTACAATTTTTATCAAATAATGTGTTGATTTGACAACACATTATTTAATTAACTTAAATATTTAAATAAAAATTATTATTATAATATTACAATTTTTATCAAATAATATGTTGATTTAACAATACATTATTTATTAATTTTATATATTTAAATAAAAAAGATTATTATTATATTACAATTTTTATAAAATAATGTGTTGATTTGACAATACATTATTTATTAATTTTAAATATTTAAATAAAAATTATTATTATTATATTGCAATTTTTATCAAAAATGTGTTGATTTGATAATACATTATTTATTAATTTTATATATTTAAATAAAAATTATTATTATTATATTATAATTTTTATCAAATAATGTGTTGATTTGACAATATATTATTTATTAATTTTATATATTTAAATAAAAACTATTATTATTATTATATTACAATTTTTATCATATTTTAAATTTATTAACCAAAATAACCTTGGACCACTCAAAAATTACAAAAATGCCATCAATGGTCCCCTACTATAAATAGCATTGGACCACCCAATTTCCAGCTCACTTAAACCAATATTTCAGCTCAGCAAAATCGAAATTCCAGCTCACCAACACCTCAAATTCGTCGTTGATCGAGTTTCGTCTATCATATTATGGATCCCAACGTCATTCTTCGTAGTCATGACAAACACTGTGTGGGCGCGATTCGAGCAAATCCGGAATTCTATAAGATGGTTAGATCCCGACATCATTATCCGGGTTATAAGCCCCATAGATTGGCTCAACAATATATCGAAGATGCGAGGGGTTCGGGATTGCTGCCCGAATTAAAAAGATGAATATTCGGGCTGATTTAATAACGGCCTTAGTCGAAAGATGGCGTCTCGAGACTCACACGTTTCACCTCCCGTGTGGAGAGGCAACAATAACATTAGAAGACGTTGCAATCCAGCTCGAGCTACCCGTTGAAGGTGATGCGATAACGGGTTCGGGTATACTAGACGATCCTTGTGGCACTTGCTACCGGTTACTTGGCAAGGTGCCCCCGAATACTGAAAACGGAAAAATTACCGTTTTTAAAGTTTACGTGGCTATACAAAAACTTTAGACATCTCCCTCAAAATCCAACGCAGCTGGACATTATTTACCATGCTCGCGCTTTTCTTTTGCAATTACTAGGCGGTATCCTTATTCCGGATACTAGCCAAAATAGAATAAGCATCATCTACCTCCCATTGTTGGATGATTTTAAGGCAGTCGAGAAATTAAGTTGGGGCTCGACAGTGTTGGCGACATTGTACCAGGAGCTTTGTTGAGTGACAAATCCTACAGTTAATGCCATGGGCAGCTGCACATATCTACTCCAATCATGGTTATTATACCGACTACCTTCCATCGCCAACCTCGAACACATGCCATATTCGATGCCACTAGTTAATAGGTGACTCGATGTCTCGATTTTATATTTTTTAAATTTTATTTATTATTATTTTCATTCTAATTATTTTTCAATTTTTCAGATGGCATTCAGTTCCGGGACTTGGGCGACACGAAAAATGTCCCCATTTACGTCGCTGGTTAGACAAACATGGAGGAGATGATGTAAGATATATTTTCGAATTTTTTATAATATTTTTTTCTATTTTCGAAATGTGTTTTATATTTTGAATTTTTAAAAAAATAAATATCTGATATTTTACAAATATTTTTTTACATTTTTGAAATATAAAAAATACATTTTCGAAATATTGTTTTACAAAAAAAATCTGATATTTTTTAGATTTTCGATATTTTTGTTAACTAAGTTCGTGTTTTTATACTGTGCAGTTTGTGTGGCAGCCTTATATTTTAGACGAAATTATGTCTTTCATTCCACCATTTGTTTACCAGCACAATTACCAACTGTTCCGGTGTAATGTGCCGGTATTCAATTTTCATATGGTGGAATGGCACGTTGGGGATCAGGTTTTGCGACAGTTTGGTGCTATACAACATATCTCGAACCCTCCCTTCCAACTCGGTGAGGTCCACCAGCTCGACAAAAAGGGACATGGTAAAAACCGAATAAATTGGGCTCACGATCTTAAAGTATATATCGTGCTTTGGAATGACTAGGCAAATAATTGTTCAACCTTGTATTGGTGTAACGGGGATTATTCCAGTACCCCATATTACAAGCAATGATATACGGCATACAGGATGCCGGTGGTTGATCCTCGAGAGTATATGCCGAGGAGACTTATTCCGGAAGGCAACCGATGAGGTCCGACGAATAATGCATATGGACGTCGTGGTCGGATCCTCGGGTCAGATTTCGAGCCCGAGGATGAGCCCAATGACGAGCCCGCGAACGACCCTGCGGACGAGGCCGATTACCAGCCCAATTACGAGGCTCAGGACCAACCCAAGTACCAGCCGGAGCACCAACTCGATCCCCAATATCAAACATCCGGCTCTTCGTCTTTTTTGCTACACGATTATTATCATCGTTCCATTGAGGAGATTTTTGGCGTCGACCCCGACCTTCAACATACATGTTACTCTGGTTCTTCCTCATATCAACCAGAGATCCATCCGGAAGAACGTACTCCAACAATGGAGGATATTTTTGGCTCGGCACCTCAGCTCACTCAACCTACTCCCGATTACGTTGATGATACGTACGATTTTACCACTTTTCTACGTACACCAATCGGGACACCCAACGTTGACACCATCAAGGATGAGCCAACGAACACCAATGTAACGCCCCTTGAACAAACTGTACTACGGCCTCGGCCTCGTCGAGCCCGGAGGAAGCCAAACTGTTACACACCAGCATCGGGGACGTCATCGGGATCTACTCAATTTTGATTTTTTTTTCCGTTTACTTTTTAAATTTAATTTGTAATTTCGTTTTTATTTTAAATTTAATTTCCAATTTCCTCTATATTTTAATTTTTTTTCTAATTTCCTGTATATTCTAATTATTATTTTTTTAAAATTTATTTCATCTTTTTTAATAATATTTATTTCTCTACATTTTGACAACATATTTAATATTTTTATATATAATTCGAAATTATTTTAATACAAAAAAATAAAAATATTGTTGAATATTAATAAGTAACAAATTAAATTTACAGATACAATAAATTACAATTATTTGTTAATATTAATACACGAAATTTTAAAAAATAAATTTACAGATATAACAAAATACAAATATAGATAATGTTCATCTGCTTGAATACCGAGCTGCAAACATTAGTACTGAGAAACTTGTTCGGGTTGCCGTTAAACACAAACTTTTCTAGTTCATAAGACACAATGCAGTCGGTCTCGGTTACCTGTTAAAAGACGGAAAAAGTCATTCGACCTTTGACAGCATAACCTTTACGGCCTTACCACAACGCCTATGTAGAGCAACAATATATCTATGTTGGAATAGCTATTCGACAGTATTTTCTGTGATAACAAATTATTCCAATGTAGATAATGTCCATCTGCGTTGGGTATCTCGGATAGTCTTCAATGGCACAGAAAATCGTCTTACCACTGAAGACATATCTTTGCCGCTTCACATGACAGTATAAAATTCAACTCCGACAATACATGACAGTATATAGTTCAACCCCGAAATTCAATTGTACACTTCACAACTATTCTCCAAAACAAAACACTCATCTAATGATAAATAATAAAACACTCTCATTTTCTTGTTATTTTGAGAGAAATATTGAATGGCCAACACCAAAAAACACAAATTTTTATGTCTGACACCAATCATTGGGCAGGTGGTGTCGGCCGTTAGATGACCAATATCAATTTTTACTGTTCATTTCAGGTAATTTTAGTGTATATTTCTGAACTTAGGTCATTTTCATAAATAATCAAAATTTTTGGATTATTTGGTAAATTACCCAAAAAAAAAGCAAAAGAATTAGAAGACTTTTATGATCACTAAGGGTGCGGACTAGACAAGACGATTAAGATCCATTTTTCCTTTGATTCTCCTTTTTAAGGTCTCATCATTGTCATTTGGCGATATAAAAGCATGACAATGGAAATGGCTTTCTATTTCTGTTGATAATGTCGAATAAAGTGTGATAAAGCTTAGCTTGATAATGTATGTTAGTGCTTGCACGGAATATTAGCTTTCATATTTGAAATATTCATCTTTCTTCGGAGCTAAGAAACCGTACTGTTTTTATATGTTTTTTGTGGGTTTCTTTTGAAGGGTGAAAGTTGAAGTGACCTTCTAACTCTGTATGTTTGCAACAGATATTCAGAGGAAACGATAGGAGGTATAGGTTCAAGTGAACAGAGTATTGAGTATTGACTAAAAAAGATATGGATTTCATTGATACTGTGTTTCAATGGTCTCTTGAAGACATATTCAACGATAATCTTTATAAGGATCAGGTGGGTTTGCTTTTTTCTCCATCATAATCATCATCATCATCACCCTTGAATCTTTGGTGTTCCTTTATTGCTAGACCTTATTTATGGGTTTTCTTTGCAGCTTTTGGAATATCCACTTTTATGGAAGTTGAAAATGTTTACTCTTATACTTAAAAATAGATGTAGCAGTGAGCTGGAATAAACTTTCCTTGTGTGTGCGCGTGTGTGTTGCAACACTAGCCCATTTCTGCATTCTATATTGTGTACGTCTTGCTTTTACTCGGTCATTGGCTGCTAGCTAAAAGTGGCATATAGTTATGTAGGTAGTGAATCGAGTGTAAGGCTTGTGAAGTTTTTGCTAACAAGGGAATTAGGAACTAATGGCAGCTAAAACACAATAACTTGTTATTTTCTTACTATTAAACTCTTTTGAAATTTTATTAATAGAATTTTTTGTTACTATAGTTGTTGTGCACATTATAAAATACCTCAGAACATTAAAAGCCCTTAAGTTGATCTTAAGCTTGTTTAGTTCAACCAGAGAGCTGAATAAAGATTGAACATAATAAATTTGTTGAATGATTGAGCTTGGCTTCTAAAGGTTGAAATTTCATTCAGTTTAAGATGAAAATGAAAAATCAGTTAAAAAAGCTGAAGTAGCTCATATATGCCTCATGTGTGTTAGTGCATTCTTTAGCCTTAATTATGTAGTTTGAACTAATCAATACCTTTACGCCTTCTATTTGTTTTGAATTTAGTCCTTGAGTTATTTATTTTAGAATGCCCTGGAGAAAGATATAAGAGCTTTGTTGTTGCACTAGTCTCCAAAATGGTTGTCTGAACCAAAGGATTAAACTATTGCAACTTTTTATTCTCTCTCCATTGTTAGTCTGTTGACTGTTATGAATTGATTTGATCTGTTCCAATTTGATCTCAATTGCTAGGTGGAAATGATTCCAGTGTCATTTCAGTCGGTGGAACAATATTTTGAGTCATATCTTTGGCCTTTGTTGGATGAGACACGCACAGCATTGCGCTCATCTATGGAAGTTATAGCTAGAGCACCATACGCCAAAGTGACATATCTTAATAAGTCAAAGTCACATGGAACATTGCTGGTTGATGTGAATGTTGATTACTGGAGAAACAGGTTCAGTGATCGTGAGAAGGAACCATACAAAACATTGCCTGGAGATGTTTTTGTCATAGCAAACGTGAAACCTGAAACTGCTTCTGATTTACAAAGGGTAGGAAGAACCTGGATTTTTGCCCTAGTTACAAATATTCAAGAGGATGACGATGAGGATAATAGCTCATCTACTTCCTTCAAAGTGAAATCTCTGGAAGACTTTGTTTCTAAAGATGAAGCGCAGAAATCACTATTTGTAGTTCACTTGACAAATCTAACCACAAACACAAGAATATGGAATACATTGCACACGGCAAGAAACTTAAAGATTATCAAAGAGGTTTTGCACGCCGATTCCATGGTATGGTACCACAGTGCAAATATGTTTGAGATTTCCTTCTTTAAATGTGGCATTATACTGGATAATTTGCAATTTCTTTTCATCCTTAGTGGTTGCTTATGATGCAAGTGGCTATGTTTATTAAGCATCATGCAATATGCTTATTCTTTGTGTTGACAAGTTGAGAGCTTGCGTTTGTCCAGCACAATTAGCGGACCATGAGTTTTGCGTTTCATATTTTCCTTTTGGTTTACATGTGTTTCAATATAACCTTATAAGCAGTTTCCATAAACTTATTGTTATTACTTGAGGACCATGTTTGAGGAATTTATTGTTGCTTAAATGGTATATATTCGCTGGAATGAATTTTGTTAAATTTCTTGTTGTATGTAGGTATCAGAAAGCTGCAGTCTCTGTCCCTCAGATATTGGTGGAAACTGGAATGAGATTTTTCTGAAAAATTTGCTATCTAAACTGAATAAATCTCAAAAAGAGTCGGTTGTTGCTTGCCTCAACAAAATGCTGTGTGATCACAAGTCTCATGTGGAACTTATTTGGGGTCCACCAGGAACTGGAAAAACTAAAACTGTTAGTGTGCTGCTGTTTGCTCTGTTGAGAATGAAGTACAGAACACTCACTTGCGCCCCGACAAATATTGCAATTACAGAAGTTGTTGCACGTGTCATAAAGCTGGTAAAAGAAGCTAACGGAGCATGCTCTGTAGCTGATGATCAGTTTTGTTCGTTGGGAGACATCCTCTTATTTGGCAGTAAAGAGAGACTTAAAGTTGATTCTGAGATTGAAGAAATATTTCTGGATTATCGTGTAAAAAGGCTTACTGAGTGCTTTGGGCCACTAGGTTGGTGGCACTGCTTTACTTCAATGATTACTTTTCTTGAAGATTGTGTTCCTCAGTACCATATTTTCTTAGAAAATGAATCAATCAAAAAGCAGGAACATGTTAGTGAAGATGAAAACCAGGAGAAAGGATGTTGCAGTGATGGTAAGAAGGGGATACACAAATCATTTCTTGAATATGCAAGAGAAAGATTTGCCACTACTGCATTACCACTGAGAAGATGTGTGTCAATTTTACACACTCATATACCCAAAATCTACTTTCAGGCACATAATTTCAAAGACCTTGAAACTCTTTCAGGCCTGCTCAATTCCTTAGAAACATGCCTGTTTTTTGATGGTTTAGCTTCTGAAGAAGTGGAGGAGCTCCTTTTACGTTCAAAAGATGATAAATTGCTTCCCCAAAATCTTTGTGATCCATCTCTCTTGTGCTCAATAAGAAGTCAGTGTCTTTCTGTTTTGAGAAGGCTCCGTGGTTCTCTTAGTCAACTTAAACTGCCAAGTGCAGGGAACAAAGATTCCTTAGTACAGTTCTGCTTTCAAACAGCTTCTTTACTCTTTTCCACTGCATGCAGCTCTTATAAACTATATAAACTGGAAATGAAACCACCGAAAGTGCTGGTAATAGATGAAGCTGCGCAGTTGAAAGAATGTGAATCAGCCATACCCATGCAACTGCCGGGTATTGTACATTCAATTCTTATTGGTGACGAATGGCAATTGCCTGCCACAGTTCTAAGCAATGTATGTAAATTATACTTGGTTTCTTGTCTTCTTTTATCTCCAAAATTCCTTAGCAATTTTCCCCTTCATTTATTTCTGAAAGCAACTTTATTAATTTGTATCTTTTCATTATAGGTTTCTAATGAAGCTGGCTTTGGAAGAAGTTTATTCCAAAGGTTGACCACTTTGGGTCATTCAAAGCACCTACTGAATACTCAGTATAGAATGCATCCATCAATCAGTTGCTTTCCAAATGCGTGTTTCTATAATAAAAGGATCTTGGATGCAGCTGGTGTTATGCATAAGAGTTACGAGAAACATTATCTTCCGTGGCCTATGTTTGGTCCCTATTCCTTTATAAATGTCTCTGGAAGAGAAGAAGAGGATAATGCTGGGCGTAGCCACAGAAATATGGTTGAGGTAGCCCTTGTGCAGAGGTTGGTGCAAACTCTGTTCAAAGGTAATTATCAGGAGCTTAATTTGTAATGCTATAATATATATTTTTTGATATAATTTTGCTTATATCTGGATAATTAATTTTCTGCCGTTCTCTGCATTGCCTTAAAGGTGATGGTTCAATTTAAGGGCTAGATGAGGCCTTTCCAGTTCACTTTATATTAAATTCAGAAAGCAATATTCATGAATTGTTAGATTGATTTATTTTTGTTATATTGGTTGCTTTTTCATACAGCATGGAATAGCTCAAGAGAGAGGCTCAGCGTTGGCATAATTTCTCCCTATGCTGCTCAAGTTGTCGCAATTCAGGAGAAACTTGGTGGGAAATATGAGAAAACTGATGGCTTTGCAGTGAAGGTGAAGTCAGTTGATGGGTTCCAGGGTGGTGAAGAAGATATTATAATAATATCAACTGTGAGATCCAATAGTTCAGGAGCACTTGGTTTTGTATCCAATGCTCAAAGAACTAATGTTGCTCTTACGAGGGCTAGGTATTTCCTTGGATTAACGTTTTTCTATCTCTCTCCAGTTTCTGCAGTGCGGTGATAAGTTGCAGTATATTACATGATTTTTATTGTATTCTCAGGCACTGCCTCTGGATTTTGGGGGATGGAAGAACACTGGCCAAACATGAATCTGTTTGGCAGGGTTTAGTTCATGATGCAAAGATACGTCATTGTTTCTTTAATGCTGATGAAGACAAGGGATTGGCTAAAGCTATATTTGATGCCAAGAAAGAGTTTGATCAGCTTGATGACTTGCTTAATCAGGATAGTGTTCTATTCAAGAATGCTAGGTGGAAGGTCGTAACTTATACTGGTTAAAACTTGTTATCATGCTAGGTCTATCAAGTTATTTTTGTTGGCATGAAATCATGTTTGAATTTTGTAAGTTTGACATGAAATTTTTTTATCGAAGCTAACAGTGACTTGATTTGTACTTATTTTAGTTTACGAGACTGCATTAGATACTATGCCATTTTCACTTAGTGGTGAATTATTTTATTTTCATTTTCTATGACTTCAGGTTCTTTTCAGTGATTACTTCAGAAAGTCATTTGGGAAGGTGAAATCTGCCCAGACTCAGAAATCAGTTTTAAACCTTCTGTTAAAACTTTCCTGCGGCTGGCGGCCTAAGAAGAGAAATGTGGATTTAAATTGTGAAAGCTCTTCTATGGTCTTGAAACAATTTAAGGTTGAAGGTCTTTATGTTGTCTGCTCAATTGATGTTGTGAAGGAACAGAGGTACACTCAAGTATTGAAGGCTTGGGATCTTTTGCCATTAGAGGATATTGCGAGGCTGGTTCAGCGTCTTGATGCCATCTTCAAAATGTATACAGATGATTTTAGCTGTCATTGCAATGAGAAATATCTGGAGGGGTAATGACCGTAATTGTAGTTCTAACATGTAAATATGAAATTTGCGTTTCTTGAATATGATTATTATGTCTTATATGCAGTAATCCTTAACTTTTCTCCTTTTTTCTATTTAGGGATTTAGAAGTTCCCAAAAGTTGGACAACCTCAATTGATATTGTCAGGTTTAAAACTTTAAGCCAAGATGAAATAAAAAACAGTTCATGTAGTAGTGCTTCAGATAATAGATGTTACTTAGAGAACTCAAAAGTCAGTGAGAGCTTACTGCTGATGAAGTTCTACTCTTTATCATCGGGTGTTGTGAGTCACCTTCTCTTTGATCATGATGGAAGAGAACCAGAACTTCCCTTCGAGGTGACAGACCATGAACGTGATATAATTGTATTTCCAAGAAGCACTTTTATATTAGGCAGGTCAGGCACCGGGAAGACTACTGTGCTCACTATGAAGTTGTTTAAGCAAGAGCAAGCGCACCTGTTAGCAACTGAAGGTTTTGATGCACTTAACACAAATAGTGTTAATGATGTCTGTCTGGCAAACCGAAATATGGGTGGTGTTGGAGGGACTGAAGCAACTCCATTGCGCCAGCTTTTTGTCACAGTCAGTCCTAAACTTTGTTATGCGGTGAAACATCATGTTGTTCAATTGAAAAGGTGTGTTGGATAACGAGATAAAGCGATAGCACAGAAAAAATTTTAATTTTATATGAGGGATGGATATATAACATGGTTTACCGCAGTGATAAAATGATAGGCTTAGACCTTATGAAGTCTGAACTCTAAGTCCTACCACCCTTTTATGTTTTATTGCAATGAAACCTTTTTCTTAAAATTTATTTTTTAATATTTTGGAAATGTCCTGTCATGTTTGTGATTAAATCATAGCATTTGCATGTTTCAGGAAGTGCTTCCTTTTAGGGTAGAACATCAAATTAACTTTTCTTAAAGAATTCAGTAAATGTAATTGATGATCAGAGCATCATATATAGACCCTAGAGTCGAAAACTGAACTTCGATATCTTGCTATGTAAAAGCTAATAATCTTGCATATTCTCTTTGAAGTTTGGAACAAAACAAATCATTGAAAAGATTTTTGTCTAAAATTACTGGCAACACTTCTCTATTGTATAATCCTGCAAAATGTTTTCTGACTTTTCAGTTTTCGAATCTATGAAGGTCTTTTGACTACGTTTAAAGAATTCTGCTTTCCTATGGTAAAGTGTAGAGGAATCTTTGTTACTTTTTACGAGGTTTGTTATTTTGTTGACTTCCATGTAAATTAATTTAATTCACTTTTCTTTTAATAAGCGCTCTGGTTAGTGTGCTTTATTTAGATGCATGTATTTTTTTCATGGTTTAACAATCCTTGTTATTCAGGTTTGTCAGCGGTGGAAACTTTTCTCTAGAGGGTGCTTTTCAAGATGTTGATGATACTGATGATGCAGCACAGTTCAAGGATATTCCAGATTCATTTGTGGATATTCTTCCCAAGGCATACCCAATTGTCATAACTTTGCAAAAGTTTCTGATTATGCTCGATGGAACAATTGGCAACTCATTCTTCGAGAAATTCTATGATGCCAGGGAGCTATCAAATATGGAAGTTGTAAATGCTCCGACCTTGGTACGAAATTGTATAAGAACAAGGGAGGTAACCTATGAGAAGTTTTGTTCAATTTACTGGCCTCATTTTAATGCTAACCTGACAAATAAGCTTGACTCATCCAGAGTCTTCACAGAGATAATGTCTCGTATAAAAGGGGGCTTGAGATCAGGGAATTCCTATGATAGTAGACTCAATGCGGAGGATTATGTAAAACTATCTGAGGGTCGGGCGTCTGCCTTAAGTTCACATGAGAGGCAAACGATATATGATATTTTTCAAGGTTACGAAAAAATGAAAGGAGAAAATGGTGAGTTCGATATGGCCGATGTTGTGGTTGATCTTCATCATAGACTTCAAAATGAAAGGTATGAGGGTGATATAATGGATTTTGTTTATATCGATGAGGTGCAAGATCTTACAATGAGGCAGATTGCTCTTTTCAAACATGTTTGCAAAAATGTAAGTGAAGGCTTTGTTTTCTGTGGGGATACAGCACAAACTATTGCCAGGGGTATTGATTTTAGGTTTGAAGATATACGATCCCTTTTCTATAATGAGTTTGTTTTGGAATCAAAATGTGAATCAAATCATGGGAAAAAGGAGAAGGGTCAAATATCTAAAACTTTCCACTTAAGCCAGAATTTTCGTACTCATGATGGTATCCTGAGGTTATCTCAGAGTGTCATTGATCTTCTTTACCATTTCTTTCCTTCATTTGTTGATATTTTACGCCCTGAAACAAGTCTTATATATGGGGAAGCCCCAATTTGGCTTGAATCTGACAATGAAGACAATGTAGTTGCCAAAATATTAACAAACAGTGGTAATGCTGAGGCACATATGGTTGGATTTGGAGCAGAGCAGGTCATATTAGTACGTGATGATCCGGCCAAGAATGAAATTTTAAAGTATGTTGGCAAGCAAGCTCTTGTTCTGACCATAGTGGAATGCAAAGGATTAGAGTTTCAGGTATTTTGGGTTTAGTAAATATCCTTGTTTTCTATCATCCTATTATCTGCTAGTTTATGCATGTCAGTGTTTGTAGTTACTAGAAATGCAAATTTATAGTTTGTGTCGTCTAGCGATTGTTTTCTTTCTCGAAAGTTCAGAACCTAAGCTCAAGTTGGCTGGCTTGGCTTTGTCAAAAGAAATATGTTTACCATTTGTATTTACTAATTGATCGGGTCTGCATGCATCTTAGTGGAGCCTTTTTCACGTCATCCTAGTCTTTGTTTCAGAAGATGTCAAAATGATTTGTCCATGTTATGATTAGTTTTGTACATAACATTTCTGTAGGATGTATTATTGTACAACTTTTTTGGTTCATCACCTTTAAAGAATCAGTGGAGAGTTGTATATGAATACATGAAGGAGCAAGGCTTACTTGATGCCAGTTGCCCATCCCCAAGTTTCAAACAGGCAAAACACAACATTATGTGCTCTGAATTGAAGCAGTTATATGTTGCTATCACCCGCACAAGGCAAAGGCTGTGGATTTGTGAAAATGTCAAAGACTTTTCTGAGCCGGTGTTCAATTACTGGAAAAGGAAGTGCCTTGTTCAAGTTAGGAAGCTGGATGATTCTCTTGCACAAGCAATACAAGTTGCAAGCAGTTCAGAAGAGTGGAAGTCACGTGGTTATAAGGTTTGTTGTATCTTGCTTTAAGAAGGTGGTCTACAACTCATCTGGTTGTCCTAGTTGGATAAATCTTATTTGTAAATTCAATTAATTTAATTGTATTAATAACCTATTGTTAATATTTTTCATACATGATCCAAGCTATATCCTGCTTTCCAAACAATTGATCTTTGTGCAAATCTAACGACTCTTCTAATTTGTGTCCTGCAGCTGTTGCATCAGGAAAACTATGAGATGGCAACAGTATGCTTCGAAAGAGCAAATGATACTTATGGGGAAAAACTAGCTAAGGCTCTTGGACTTAGGGCAAATGCTGACCGATTGCATGGTTCAAATCCCGAAATGGCTTCTATTGCCAGGAGGCAGGCTGCTGATATTTTTGATTCCATTGGCAAGGCTGAGCGTTCTGCAGAATGCTTTTACGTGTTAAAGGAGTACGAAAGAGCAGGTACGATTTCATTTTCCCTCTTTGTACCTAGTTTATACCAGGATATATGATTCTGAAAGTATTGTTTTGAAAATGCAGGCCAGATTTATTTGGAAAAATGTGGGGAATCTGCTCTGGAGAGAGCAGCAGAATGTTTTGTTCTTGCTGGATGTTATATTACTGCAGCAGAAGTGTATGCAAAAGGCAACAATATCTCAAAATGCTTGTCTGTTTGTACGAAAGGAAAACTCTTTGATAAGGGATTGCAGTACATTCAATACTGGAAACATGATGCAAAAGCAGATGAAGAAATGGTCCAAAGGAGTAAGGATTTGGAGGAGCTTAAGCAAACGTTTCTGGAGAACTGTGCCCATCATTATCATGAGATTAATGATAAGAGAGCAATGATCAATTATGTCCGAGCTTTTGATTCCATGAATTCAAGACGAAATTTCTTGCAGTCCTTAGAATGCCTCGATGAGCTGCTATCATTGGAAGAAGAATCAGGGAACTTCTTGGAGGCAGCAAATATTGCTAAGTTGAGAGGTGACCTTCTGCTTGCTGCTGATCTGCTTGGGAAGGGTGCACAATATGAGGAGGCTGTGTATCTTATTCTCTGGTTTGTGTTTGCTAACTCTCTTTGGTTAGATGGGAGCACAGGGTGGCCGTTAAAGCAGTTTAAAGAGAAAGAAAAGCTTCTATCAAAAGCTAAGTCATTTGCAAAGAATTTGTCACACGGGTTTTATGGGCTTGTTTGTTCAGAGGCAGACATTTTACTGAACAAGCCAAGCAACTTGTTCTTGATGAAACAATATTTAAGTGCTTCTCAGATGCACAAGAGTACCCGAGGTGAAATGTTAGTTGCTCGAATAATTCTAGATCATCACCTTCATTTAAATATCTTGAATTATGAATGGATAGATGAATTGGTCTTTGATCTAGCAAGCTATTTAGAAGAGCAAATTTATGATCACAGGGTTTCCAGCGAGACACTGGTCTACTTTTGGAATTTCTGGAAGGATAAAATTTTGAAGATATTCAAGTATCTTGAGCATGCTGAAAACCAATATGGAACTAGTGATTCTAGAAGATATGGAGATTTCTGCTTGAATTATTTTGGTGTATGGAGACAATTTAACAATCTGAATCCTATCTATCTTGTGAATTCTGAAGCTGAATGGCTGAGAAAACTGGAGAACAAACATGTTTGCAGAAACCAGAAGCAGGTTTCTATTTCAATCCATCAATTTGTCTCAGCTGCAAGGAGTTATTGGTGTTCAGAATTGTTCTCTGTTGGCCTGCAAGTCTTGAAAATGCTTGAGCTACTCTATAATTTCTCACACCGGAATTCTTTGTCATCGTTTAATCAAAGCAGGTCTCTTACTCATATCTATGAGGTTGCAAGTTTTCTCTTGAATTCCAAGTTTCTGAACAGCCAGCAGGCAGAAAATGATTTGATGAAGTTCGTCAAACTGTCAACAAAGCACTTCTTTGGCTATATATTTCCTCTTGATTGGCGAGAATCATTGAGAGAAAACATGATTTCTCTAAGAGAAACTGAAATCTCAAGGAAGTTACTTGAAGAAGTTATATTGGAAAAGACCGGATCAAAATGTAATAGCTTGTCATATGGGGAAATTGGAAAGGTGGCGTTGATAATCCTTGGATCTGGTCAGCTTACTACTGAATTTTATGAGAAGATTTTTGAATGTTTACACTGGAATAGAGCATGGAAGAACTTCATTGCGAATCTCAAAGAGGATAGAGGTTCTTCTACATTTTCTACGACTGAGAATATCAGTGAATATGTTGGGGAGAATAGAAGCTCAAGAACTACAACTGAATCTGCTGCTTGCCATATCAAACAAATTGGGAGTATAGAGCCAGTTATTTTCAAGTTCCATGAAGCTTTACAAGATACTTATACTGTAAACTGGAGGAAAATATCTGATTATATGTCACCGGTTTGTTTCTTGTATCTTGTTGAGCGCTATCTAATGTTGTCTTCCTTCACCAACGGATACTTCTTCACTACAAAGACGACATTTGTGGAATGGGTTGTATACCAGGATGGGAGACCCAGCTCAACTTCCAGTTTTGTGGCTGTTGATAAACAATCCTTGGGAGACATTGTTAAGTTTGTAATTGGCATGGTTCAGCAGTTCCTGTTTCGTAAGAGAGAGACCATAGATTGGATCAAGATGTCTTGTATAACTGTGGAGGAGTACCATTCACTGCTGGTTTTGCGATTGGTTCTCATTACATGTTTTCTTCATTTGAACTTTGGCGAGGGCCTTGATTTACTTTTCAAGTTGCTGGGGCAAAAACATATTACAGAACAACTGCCTTGGGAGTTTTATGATGCTCTTCAGAGAAGGCGGAGATGTAATCGTCTGAATATTGATGTGAATGTGCTTGCTGATGCATTTAAGAAAATTGGAAACCCTCTGGTAATAGTGAGCATGCATGGAAACTGTCCTAAATTTGGATGCAAAGATGCTATATTTGTTGATATGAAGCTCAACCCATGCAAGGAGGAAATATTGAGAATTTTGTTCCCTAAAACTGGATGTTCTCAATATCAAACTGCTGGTTTCTCTGGTGAAGTACTTCCAGCCAATTACAATAAAGGGATTAGCTCAGAGGTTTCGTTTTCAAGCTCAGTTTCTCTGTCAGATCAAGACTTGAATACTCAGAATCAAAATGTTGGTGATCTGCAGTTTAACCATGATCGTTTTTGGGAAATTATTGAAGCATTAACGGTGGTGGATGGTATCAAAGATCTAAGGGCCTTTATCTCGTATGCTTCAACACTGAGGGTAATGATTATATGCATGTTACTAAATAACCCCAGATTTCTTGCTGCTTTTTCCATGTATTTTATATTTCTAGTATTACTTCACTGTTCTGATCTTTCTTATTGTTGTTTTTTGTTTGTTTATCATCACCGTTTGCTGTAGGTGTTTCTAGGAAAACTTGTTTCCATCATCGATGCTGGAACAAAAGAAAATTTGCAGAAGAAACCAGCAGGTGGTGAAGACGACGACTTTTCAAGGGATGCAATGAGCGTGCTCAATCTAATGAAGCAACTGCATAGTGAACTAGAACAGAGGTTGGTATCGTGCATTGCTTTTCCAGATGTAGTTGAAAGATGCCATTTTACATGACATGATTAGAGAAGCATATTTCCTTACAAGTTCCCTCTGCTTTCTCCATTTCCTTTTCAGTAAGCTGAAACTTGAATGTAGCATTCCAATAATTGGTGCCCTTTGCGAGGAGCTGCGTTCAGGGTGGTCTATAGTGGTGCCTTTCCTGCAGCAGCAAAGCTACTGGGTAAAAGATAACAACCATGCAACTGAAGAATCTGGCGACCATTGTGATTTGGAAGAAAGTAAAAGTACTGATGAGGAATGTAGCAAGGGTAAGAAGCCATCTTCAGCAACTACTTCCAATTCCAAACCCCAAGGAAACAGCAAATCTAAGAAAAACAAGAAGAGTCGGCGCCAGAATCGAAACTAGATAAGAATTCCTAAAATTCAGTGGTCGCATATAACACATTCTCTTGTAGTATAGATCTTCGTTTTAACTTGATGGTTGAAAGTTATGATAGAAGTTCTGGGATGACTTGAAAGCTCACCTATCTACTTGATACTGAAATCTGTAGTCTGAATTGGGTTTGCATTGTGTTTTTTGAACTGCAACCTTTCTGAAAGTCTCGGTAGATCCTCAACATATGGCCACCTTTCACGTAACTGATCCAGTTAATGAGGGCAAAAAATGTAGTAGTAAAACCAAGCAAGTTGAGCTTGTTATTGAACCCCAAAACTCTGGAACCAACTTATTCCTTTAAAAAAAGAACGCCCCACCATCTTATTTTCAAAAAAATAAACAGTCTCATCTCCTTATCTCTCAATCAAAAATATTATATATTTTCTAAAGGTGATTATTTGATACATAAGTAGTAGATAAATAGTTTAAATTTGTCACGTTTTTATTTTTAATTTTTTAAAAGATAAATAACCCTCAAAGGATATAAAATTTTAATCTCATTTGTGAAATTAAATTTTTTTTCCACTGATGTATTAAATAGTTATCCATTTTGTAATATTTTTGAAGAACCATTTTTAATTGTTATATTTCAATTTGAATTAAATTCATAGTACATATATATTTTTTCTTTAGCCCATTATATCACATTCTATTAGGTCCATTAGATTAATATATAGTAAGATCATAAATAATGTTGGGCTTATATATAATACTTATTATTAGTTGAATAAAATTAATTGATAATCGAACTTTTATAAAATTTATCTCGATTAAATTAATTTTGATGATCAATTAATTAATTGAATTAATTTAATTTGATCGATTAATTCAGTTTTAATCGAACTATACACATTTTTGTCTATCCCATCTTCTTCCAATTCTATTCTATTTTTTTATTTTTTGTCTAATTATATTTTTTCAAAATTTTATAGAAAATTTAGACCTTAATTAATATAGACTTGTTTAAAGATCGAACTACCTATTGAAGTTTAAGGCCCACCAAATATTTAAAAGAGTTTGAACAAAGTAAGAGATTGGCAAAAAAACATTTAAAAATGAGTTGAGCTTAGGACAAAAGGTTTCAAATTTGACTCGACCCATTCTGACCCGAATACAATTTTTTTCAACAATTTATCATATCTAATAATTATAAATAATATTATATAACAAACTTCACCATCAAGTGCTTTAGTCTAAAACCCATATATCACCCTCTAGTACCTAAATATTTTACCCTATATAAGGATTATAAATAATATTATATTTTATTATGTATATAATAAATATTAAATTCAATTTCCTCATATTTCCTTTTCGTTACATAATCTTTCTATTCATAGCCTTATTCATCTCAAATAAATATACAAAGATTTCATGGGAGAAAAAAATATACAACATCTCATCAAGAAGAATGTTGATATAAGAAATCAACAATAAAGAGACAAAGGGAAAGAGTTGGTTAGCGGTGACGGAGTCGGGATATTAATCTTAGGGGGGCCAAGCTAAAATTAGAAGTGATATGTAACATTCAATTTAAACATATAAATAATCGATTCAAAAGAAATAGTATTCTAACATGACAATCGATTTAAACATATAAAAAATTAATTCAAAAAAAGCAATATTTCAACAATTAAGATGAAATAGGATATCATTACTTAATTTGTGCACGACATTCTTTCAAGGAAATAAATCACTAAATATAGAGTCTGAATCAAAAGTTTCAGCAATCACTCTCACAATATAAACACCAAAATATATATAAGAAACTCGTTCTCTATTTTGTTGCGAAGCTTTGTTTTGACAATTTTCATCGTCGAAAATTATCTTTTTGTAGTTACAGTTGAAACAGAAAGAGTCAACAAAAGACGAATTAATCTATCAACAAGAAAAAATACCTTTGACATCTGAGTCTCTAGTAATCCTTGACAAAGATCAAAAATTGTGGACAAATTCTGCAATTTCGGATGATTTGGAACATTTTGCTTATAATGTTGCAGCTGATACTTCAAGATTACTTTCTCTTACTCAGTGAAATCAAGAGGATAATATTTTTTCGCAATACAACAAATATCATCCATATTGAAGGATCTATAAGCATCCTTCGAATCCAAAGCGGAGCTATCAATTGTTCGTTCATTAAATCTACTATTTAGCTCAAGAAGTTGAGAATCTATAGTAGCATTGAATATCTCAACCTGATAATGGTGCTCTATATTGAAATCAACATGTTGGTGACGATTACGTTTTACCACATATGGAGAATTAATATCAAGAACCAAGAAATTGTCCCAACCATCTTCTCTCAACTTTTGTATCAAAGTTTTGGTGCTTGAGACTAAGTACATAGCATTTACTATATCTTGGAATATTTGTTGTAGATGTTGACAAATAATATCTGTAATACTCATTATCATTTCATAATCCGAAATTCACATAACTTTCAACTCTATTAATCATTTTTTATTTCGTTTTCACAGGAATGCTCACTACTTCACAAGCTATCATTTGACATAATTTTAAATAAAATGACCAATGTTTTCTTCCTCCCCTTCATTTTGGCCGAAACTTACTATAACATTATCTAGTTATTTTTGTTTCATTTTTACACTTCTAATAAGTTAGAAACCGTCTCCTAATATTTTCCATCCAAAAACATACACATTTCACTTAATTTTATAAGTTTCCAAGTTCCATCAATATCCTTGTCAACTTTTTTTTTTATATGTAAATAATAACTTTTAATACACTTGATAAAACAAAAAGTTATTGGTACATATATGTAAAACAAGTTTTAAAGATTCAAAATATATAAAAAGTTTGAAGAAAAATATACCTTATACTTCAAATTTGGAGGAAAAATGATAAAGAATTTTTTTTTTCTTTTTTTATTGCTAAGCTCTAATATGAAGAAGAAAGATGATAAAAGTCTCTTCATATTTTCTGTAACAACCCTTACCCGGCCTAGTCGCCGAACCCAATTGAAGAGATTTTACAACAAAAATCCAGAAGTCAATACTAACTTTACTAAACATTTCTCATTAATAATTCAAAATCATACATACATTTAAGTATAACAAAAATTTAATACACACAAGGACCTATTCGTGAAGTTCATATATATATTATAAAGTTAATTATGCAAAATTTAAAAATTTAAAAGTCAACCTCGAAAATTTTACAGTGGTACCGATACTAAATTGATACTTTTCGAAAATCGATACCAAAACTCAATTCTGTTTTTCTCTGCAAAATAAGGAAATCGATAATTATTTCACAGTATCGATATTTTATGAAAAACATCGGTACCTAAATAAAAATCGATACCATTTTGGTATTCTATTAAATTTTAAAATGTTCATATTAACAAGGATCGATATTAGTACCAAAATATCAATATCAAGGTTCAAGTTTGGTAAAAACTACATTTTTTTTAAAATTTCAATCCATGCCTAACTCCAAACAACCTGATGCAAGCATCAAAGCTGATGGGCTGACATTACCTCAAGGCCCAATTACAAGGTCAAAGGTAAGGAAGATGAGGGCAATATTAAACGGATTTATGCAAGAATTCATCACAAAGGCCTTGGACGCACATACGAGGCAAAAAGAAAACCAAGAATCACTTTCTTGTTTTCAAGAAAATCAAGAAACCAAATATTGGTCTAACTATGTCGTTTGGGGAGACTTCAGAAATCAAGAAAACCAATAATCCAAATCTTGGAATTCTTGATCCAAGAAACCGAATCTTGAAACTGACATCCGATGAATAATGTGTTCAAGCGTAAGCAAATCGATCTCAAAAGGAAACCATGTGCAAGATCAGAATTGGCTCATTTACATGTCACTAAGCCCAACTTAAAGTTTTGGACACCATTTGGAAGTTGAGAAGAAGACGCATTGCAAATCAGGCCTAACAAAGCCCAAATCGAATTTATCTTAGTTTTCCAAGTAAAAATTCGGCCCAAGCACAAGCCATTTAAGCCTTAGCCAAAATTCCTTATTAAATTGTTGTTTTAGTTTTATTTATTAGTTAATTAATTATTTGATTATTCTGTTAAGTTGAAATTAGATATTTATTTGACTTTAAACTCCTAAGTTTGATTAAGAGTCTGGCTTTGGGCGTTATTTAAAGGCTTTGGGGTCTTTAGCCACCACTCATTACGTGATTCAATCTTAATTATTTTATTGATTAATCAAGTTTTCTTTGAGTCTTAAGAAATTCTCTTAGATCTTGTTTATTTTAGAAGTTGCTTTGATAGTCTCTTTGATTGTAGGAGTAGTATTCACTTTTCTTCTTGCCTTGATCTTCTTCTTGGAAGGGAGAATTAGAGCCATTAGCAGGTGGTTTTGTATCTCTTTGTAGATTCAAGGTTGTCGAGAACATCTTTCAAACACCATCGTCACCTTTCCATATTTTATTCTCTTTAAAAATTTTATTTTGTTATTTCTTTATTATTTGATTCTAATTTCATTTGATTTCATTCCAGATCTTAAAATCACCAAGATTCGTCTTTTCCCACCCCAAATCAACAAGATTCATCATAAAATTAAGGGTTCTTGATCATTTACATTGTTTGGAATTTTTAATTACAACACAGTTTTCTTTTGAGCTTAAAAACCTGATTAACAAGTCTATTTTGTTCTCCCTTTCATATTTGACTTTGGACGAAATTTTCCACTTAAATTAAGGTTTTTTGAGTTCAAAAAACCCTAAAATTCATCCTTTGGTGCCTAGATTCGAACTACATCTTAATCTTTATTATTTGGGGTTTTTTATTGATTTTGTTTTGGTAGTTCCAGCCAATTTATCTTCCTTCAGATCTGATTTGTTTTTTTGTTTTTCAATGTGTTTCAAATCCAACAAGCAAACAAGCCATCTCTAAAAGTCTAGAACCCTAAGACAAATCCGTAACGAGACGACTTACGATTCTGTTCCGTGCATATTTTTATCACAACCATACAAAGTAACTTTAGATGTATCTAAACAAACATATCATAGCTAAAAATAAAACACAAATTTTCTATTTAACACACCATCAAATTCAATTAGCCTAAAACTCAATCAATGTATTATCATTCAATGTTAAATATATACATACATACTTTGAAAAACTATTGATAACATAAACCAAACCATCATAAACCAAACCATGAAATTTACTCATTTTCTTATGCATTAAGCATGGAAATTATTCAACCAAAATATATTATCATCATCAAAACTACTACTCTCACATTCACACACACATTTATATTCACAACTAACATTCGAGATTATCAAACAAAACACAATTAACCATCATATTACAAAATGAGATTTTTAAACACAAAAGACCTCCTAGGTACATGCCAAACTAAAATAAAAACATCACCACACTTGAGACGAGATCTCGGTTGGATGTTGAGTCGACTACAATTGATATGTACCTAACCTGCGCATGGAACATATATCATATATTAAGTATATTTAGTTGCGTTTCTATAATCTAAACATTAAATATATTATGAAACATAAAGATATGTAAATTTGTACTGAGAATGGCATATAAACTTATTATATCATCATGTTATTTCATATTCATTTAAGAGTATTCATCTCATTTCATATATGTCCATATAAGGTCATTCACTCTTACAATTCAAGTATCACCAAAAAGCATATAACCATTTCCATATCAAAATCTCATTTCAATTCTTATGGAACAAAACATAATAATGTTCCCAATTAATTTCACATATCACATCCTTTTCACACCACTATATTATATCAATTCATATACATTCTTTCATTCTTTCATTCTTTCATATCCCTATTAACAAGATTCAGACTCTGAGGGATCCAACCAACACACTAGTTTGACACCCAGTACCTCATCGGATGAATCCGAAGCAAATAATTGCGCCCAGCGCTAAATACAATTGACACTCAGTGTCACATCGATTAAACCGAAGTATAATGACACCCAATGCCTCATCAACTCATAGTCGAAATATCTTATGACATGCCATCTATATCTGACTCAGGCCAAATAGTTAATAAAATTCTCATTTCATATTTCATTACAACTAATATTTCCATTTCGTATATAAATATTAATAATTAACTAGATAACCAAATTTTCTCCAAACTTTTGTTCAATAAATGCATACATTGAAATATTTATATTTCTCAAATACATAAAATCGAATAATTTATATTATCAAACAATTCATACCAGCCTAATTAAACAAGATTTCTCACCTCAATTACTTACCATACGCAACCAAATCAACATGCAGTAAATTATAATTTAGTTCAAATTATAGAAACACAAACCGTATATTCCGAGTTATTTGACGTTAACCTTGTCCTTTCCTTTTTTACTCGAAGATTCTAGGATGATGTTAGCTACAGAATGAAATAATTAAAATAAATTAATCACACAACGAAATTTCTCATTCAAATTCAAATATTATACCATATTTGTATGAACTTCAATTTAGTTAAAAAAAAAATGAGACTAATAAAGTTTTCCACACATAAACCCCAATTTCAAACCGAATTTTCTTAGAGTCCCTATAGAACTTCCTACTTCTCAATAAACCCATAATTTTCGCATTTTACATTAATCATTTTTTTGCATGGAATCACCACTTGACACTACAAAATAGCCTCATTTCATTTCTACCCTCAACATCTATTAAACTACATCAAAAACTTAATTTCCTCTACCAAAGCAATCTCCATGAACTTCAAAATTTCCAAAAATTCTAACATGGGCAAACTAACTCATGAGCTTAAGATTCCAAAAATATAAATTTTATAAGAAAATAAATTAGATTTACTAACCAATTTAAGCCTTGAACCTAAACTTCTATGCTGTTCGTGACTTCTTCTCTCCCCCAAAAGCTTTCGATATTTGCAATGAAAAGAGAATGAAATTTTCTGTTTCATTCCACTTCTAAAATATCTTCTCTCCTTTTCTTTTTATTAATATAATGAATTTTATTATAATATAAATTAATATTACTTTAATATATACATAACATTTTATTAAGGGTAAACTACAAAAATAGTTATTTTTGTTTGTCTCAAGTTACATTTTAGTCATTTATGTTTGAAATGTTACGTTTTAGTCACTTATATTATTATTTTGTTACGAAGTGATCATTCTGCCGTTAAGTTCTGTTATCTTCCTAATGGTAATCTTACATGGCAGTCTGACTAGATTTTTAGTGCCAACTTGGATTTTCAAATGGAATAAGAATAGATTTTTAATTAAATAAATTTAATTAATTAAAATTTTTAAACCTAAATCTTAGTTGAAAAAACTTTAAACCAATTCTCACACACTTGTCTTCTTCATCTTCATCTTCTTCCCTTTTGATACCAACATCTTTAATTACAAATCTGTCTCAAAACTTGAATATTTGAAACTCATTAACCCAAATAAACTTAACGGGAAGAAGATATTGAATCTTTGAATCATTGGGTTAATGGGTTTTAAAGATTCAAACTTTGAGACAGATTTGTAACTAAAGATATTGGAATAAAAAAGGTAGAAGATGAAAATGAAGATGAAGAAGAGAGGTGTGTGGAAATAGGTTTAGGATTTTTTCAATTAAGATTTAGGGTTTAAAAATTTTAATTAATTAAATTTATTTAATTAAAGATTTATTCTCATCCCATATGGAAATTCAAGTTAACACTTAAAACCTAGTTGGATTGCCAAGTAAGATTACTGTTAGGGAGATAACGGAACTTAACGGCACAGTGATCACTTCGTAATAAAATACTAATATAAGTGACTACAACGTAACATTTCAAACATAAGTGACTAAAATGTAACTTGAAGCAAACAAAAGTTACTATTTTTTGTAGTTTACCCTTTATTACTGATCAAGTAGGCTTAAACCAACCACAAAGTCATAATCATCAAGTGGTATTACCTTAATGTTGGCTTTGCCACTCCATTCGCCAAGCTGGAGTTCTACTCCCTTTGCTATACCCGTTATAGGCATGCTTTTCGAGTTCACCATTTTAATGTGACTCGAATCTTTCTCGATTTTGAGATCAAGTTCCCTCGCCATTTCCTCGGACATGAATAAGTCAGACATACCAGTGTCAACAAGAGCATTCAATCCTCTGCCAGCCATAGTAATGTCTACAAACATCAGCCCCTTACTCGTCTTGTCTTCAACACCTCTCAAAATTGCACTGAGATTTTTGGTGTCTTTTTCAGCTTCCTTGGCACCCCACGTGCCTCCATGGCATTGAAGGCTTCCTTCTTTGGACAATCCTTCATCCTATGTGGGCCTTGACAAAGATAGCACTTCAATGGTCCCTTTCGCTCCCATGACTTGCCTTGACTAGCTTTTGGGCCATCATTCTTCTTGTCTCCCTCACCATTACCCTTGGCTTTTGGTTTGGGTTTGGAGGACTCATTATTCTCGAACTTCCTTCCTCCAATTTCCAAGAACGCTCCAAAAACACTGCTTCAATTTACTTTACTGATAGGACTCAATATCCGTGCGACCTTAGGTCGTATGTTTGCTCCAAAAACGCCTAAGTTAGCCTGATTCCCAACAAATGAGGATTCAAAAGAATTTCCCCTAAGGCACCAATACAAAAGCGGAAGAACTTAAGATGAACAAATAAAGAACAAAGAACACAAAAGAGAGAGAGTTTTGAGTGAATGCTCTAAAAAATTCTTATTGTTCAAGAATGAAGTGATTTACAATGAAGGGAAGAGGCCTCTATTTATAGTTAAGCCTCCCCAAAATCAACGGTACATATTAAAGTACATCAATGGCTAATATTGAAAAGTATCTAAAAAAAGAATTTTTAAGATTACAATCAAATTTCTAATATCACAAGGATCATATCTTCTAAGATTGTTTATCTTGAAGATTATATTCCATATTTGCCATATTTGTAGATGAACCTTCAATCTCTCCAAGCACTGGGCCAGTTTGATTGGGCCAAAAGATCTCCCTTGAACTCGATGGATCACACAAGTGTGCCATGGTGCGGACTCCCATGCACAACCCATGACACACGGACTAGGCTAAAATTTTTTTTTCTTCTAATCCAAGCTGAGTTCGGTAAAAAATTAGTATTTTTAGAAGGCTATCTCATCTTCATTTAAGTTGATAGTATGAAAAAAATAAAGAAATCAATAAAAATTTTGAATTCAGAAAGCTAAATTAGTAAAATAATTTATTTTTAAATATTTTAAAATTTTAATTAAAAATTATTAATAAAATCTAGTCTCATTTATAAAATTAAAAGTTTATTATGAATTAGAATATATCATTAAAAACGGTCGTAATAATTAAAGAATTTTTTTATATAATAATTTGAATCTGGTAAATAAGTTTAACCAAGTGAAGACTAACAACTGAGAGTTGAGATTACCATTTTATAAATAAAAATAAAGTTTGAAATAAGAATAGAAATCGACCAAATGATTACAAATTTGTTGGTTAGTATGCAATATTTTTACGTGGCAAAGATTGTGCGTTCTGCAATAAATATACTAAACATTTTTCAAGGAAAGGCAACACAAAACGTCAAATCAGAACCGAAGAAGTGGGAAAATGGTTGTCCTTAAAAAGAAAAAACAATATGCGAAAGAATTTGAAGGGACTTTTATAGTTGATAAACCGGAGTTGAGAAGACGTTCAAGACCCATTTTTCCTTTTATTCTCTTTTTAAGGTTTCTTCATTATCAGTGGACGATACAAAGCTATTCTATTTCTGTTGGTAAAGTGTGATAAAAGCCTAGCAGGATAACGTATGTTAATGCTTGTACCACAGCAATGTTCTATATTTTCTTTCATATTTCTTATATTCATTTTTCTTTGGAGCCAAGAAACTGTACAGTTTTTTTTTTGTAGTTCTTTTTGGCTTTCATTTAAAGGGTGAAAGCTGAAATGAGTTTCTAATTTGTGTTTTTACGACAGATATTCAGTGGAAAAGATGGGAGGTATAGGTTCAAGTGAGCAGAAAGTCGTTGCCGGAAAAAGTGAGCTGAAAAATATGGGTTTAATTGATGTTGTGTTTCAATGGTCTCTTGAAGACATATTCAATGATGATCTTTATAAGTATCAGGTCGGTTGCTTTGTAATCGTCATCATCATCCTTGAATCTTTGATATTCCTTTCTTCTTCTGCTTTTTCATTAGACTTTATTTATGGGATCATTTTGCAGCTTTCGGAATATCGTACACTTTTATAGACTTCTATATAATTGGAATATTCTTTCTTGTATCAAATGTGTGTGTGTTGACTCATTTCAGCAATCTGTCTTACGTACTTGCTTTGACTCAGTCAACTTTTATGAATATAGACACAAATGACCATGGCAGCAAGCTAAAAGTGCAATATTGTGTATGTAGGTATTGAATTGAGAATAGCTTAAGTTTGCTAAAAGGTAGCACAACAAGACGTAATATGGTTTTTGCTAACAAGGACCAAATGTCAGCTTAAACACATTATTATGTTAATTTCTTGCTGTTAAACTTTTCTGAAATTTTATTGATAGAATCTTATGTTACTATAGTCGTTGTGCATGTGATAAAATACTTCAGAACATGAAAAGACTATGAGTTGATCTTAATCTTGTTTAGTTAAACCAGAGAGCTGATTAAAGATTGAATATAATAAATTCGTTTGAACGGTTGAGCTGGGATTTGACAGGTTGAATTTGTTGTTGTTGTTGTCTGTTAACTGATATTAATTCATATGATCTGTTTCATTTTGATCTCAATTGCTAGATGGAAAAGATCCCAGTTTCATTTCAGTCAGTGGAACAATATTTTGAGTCGTATCTTTTGCCATTGTTGGATGAGATACGTGCGTTAATTTGTTCATCCATGGAAGTTATAGACAGAGCGCCCTATGCTAAATTTACATCTCTTTATGAGGCAAAGTCACTTGGAACATTTTCGTATGATGTGAGTGCTGATTACTGGAGAAACAGGTTCAGTGATCTTGAGAAGGAACCATACAAAACATTGCCTGGAGATGTTTTTCTCATAGTAGATGTGAAACCTGAAACTGCTTCTGATTTACAAAGGGTCGGAAGAAACTGGATTTTTACCCTGGTCACAAATATTCAAAAGGATGATGATGAGTATGACAATGAGGATAATAGCTCATCTACTTCTTTCAGGGTGAAAACAGTAAAAGAGATTGTTCCTAAAGATGAAATGCAGCATAAAGCACTGTTTTCTGTTCACTTGATGAATGTACCCACATGCACACGAATATGGAATGCATTGCACATGAAGCGAAACTTAAATATTATCAAAGAAGTTTTGCACACTGATCCCAAGGTATGGCCTCACATTACATATATGTTTGACGTTTGCTTCTTTTGACGTGGTATCATACTGCATAATTTGGTACTGCTTCTGTTGGAACTGGCTATGCTTAATAGGAAGCATCACGCAATATAGTTGTTCTTTGTGTTAACAAATTTAGACATTGCATTGTCAAATGCATTTTGCATTTTTCATTTGTTCATAAATTATTTGTTATCACTTGAGAACCATGCTTGAGGAATTTAAGGTTATTTTTCTTTTATGTATTGGCTGGAATGAATTTTACTAAATTTCATGTTGTATGCAGGTAGCAGAAAGCTGCAGTCTCTGTCCCTCAGGTATTGGTGGAAACTGGAATGAGATTTTTCTGAATAATTTGATATCTAAACTGAACGAATCTCAAAAGAAGTCGGTTGTTACTTGTCTCAACAAAATGCTGTGCAATCACAAGTCTCATGTGGAACTTATTTAGGGTCCACCAGGAACTGGGAAAACTAAAACTGTCAGTGTGCTGCTGTTGCGCCCCAACTACTATTGCAATTACAGACGTAGCTGCACGTGTATTAAAGCTGGTAAAAGAAGCTAAGAAAACATGCTCTGTAGCTGATGATCAGTTTTGTGCGTTGGGGGACATCTTCTTATTTGGCAGCAAAGAGAGACTTAAAGTTAATTCTGAGATTGAAGAAATATTTCTGGATTATCGTGTAAAAAGGCTTACAGAGTGCTTTGGGCCACTAGGTTGGTGGCACTCCTTCACCGCAATGATTACTTTTCTTGAAGTTTGTGTTCCTCAGTACCATATTTTCTTTGAAAATGAATGTAGGAAGGGGATGCACTTATCCATTTCTTGAATACGCAAGAGGAAGATTTGCCACTACTCTATTACAACTTAGAAAATGTGTGTCAATTTCATACACACATACAGCCGAAATCTACTTGGCACGTAATTTCAAAGACCTTGAAACTCTTTCAGGCCTGCTCGATTCCCTAGAAACATGCCTGCTTTTTGATGGTTTAGGTTCTGAAGAAGTGGAGGAGCTCCTTTTACATTCAAAAGATGATAAATTGCTTCCCCAAAATCTTTGTGATCCATCTCGCTTGTTGTGCTCAATAAGAAGCCAATGTCTTTCTGTTTTAAGAAGGCTCCGAGATTCTCTTACTCAACTTAAACTGCCAAGTGCAAGTTATAAATATTCCTTAGTACATTTCTGCTTTCAAACAGCTTCTTTATTCTTTTCCACTGCATGCAGTTCTTATAAACTATATAAACTGGAAATGAAACCACTGAATGTGTTGGTAATAGATGAAGCAGCGCTGTTGAAAGAATGTGAATCAGTCATACCCATGCACCTGTCGGGTATTGTACATTCAATTCTTATTGGTGACGAACGGCAATTGCCTGCCACAGTTCTAAGCAATGTATGTAAATTTATACTCGGTTTCTTGTCTTCTTTTATCTCCAAAATTCCTTTGCAGTAGTTCTAAGCAATGTATGTAAATTTATACTCGGTTTCTTGTCTTCTTTTATCTCCAAAATTCCTTTGCAGTCCCCCTTCATTTATTTTTGAAAGCAACTGTTAGAATTTGGTGATTATAATTTTTGTTAAAATAAAATACAGTTGTAAAATAAAATAAAAGTAAAGTTTAAATAAATTAGATTTCTTTTATTTTATTTTAATTAGAATAAGTCATCTATTTTATTTTAATTAGAATAAGGTGTTTCAACCTACGTTACTTCTATTAGTTGTTGATTGAAATAAGGTTTTTCAACCTATAAATAGGCGTAATCATCTCCTCTTGTAATTATTCAATTTTCGACATTAATGAATCTTCCTCTCCTCTACCCGTGGTTTTTTCCGAAAGGGTTTCCACGTAAAATCTGTGTGTTTTTTATTTACCTTTTCTTTGCGATATTTTTTCATTGTCGACATTTAATTTTATCAAACTGGTATTAGAATTTTTCGGGTTACTAGTCTCGATCACGATTATGGTGACATTAAAGTATGATATTCCGCTATTGGATCGCAACACCAGAATCGCGTTGTGGTAGGTAAAGATGCAAGCAGTTCTTGCGCAGATGGATTTGGAGGATGTCCTGTTAAGGTTAGATAAGATACCTTCGAATTTGACAGATGAAGAGAAGAAGTGTAAAAATCAGAAGGCTTAAACGCAATTACAGCTTCATCTATCGAATGAAATTTTACAAGATGTGTTAAAGGAGAAGACTATTGTTGTATTATGGGTAAAATTACAGCAGTTATGTATGTCAAAAACCCTAACCAATAAATTGCATATGAAGCAGCGTCTGTATTCTCATCGTTTGGAAGAAGGTGCGTCTGTGCACGAACACTTAAATGTGTTTAAAGAAATTGTCTCGGATTTGGAGGTCATGGAGGTTCAGTATGATAAAGAGGATTTAGGGTTAATTCTCCTTTGTTCATTGCCACCATCGTATTCAACCTTCAAATATTCAATTTTATATAGCTGTGAATCTCTCACTATTGATGAAGTCTATGCTTCCTTAGCCTCGTATGACAAGATGAAGCATCTTGTGGCTGGATCTGACTCTCAAGGAGATGGTCTCATTGTTCGTGGAAGACAACATCGAAACAGTGATAATAATCGTGGGAGGACACAGGAACGAAATCTCTATAGTACATCTAAAAGTAGATCAAGATCTTCAAATAGAGATAAAACTTGTAACTATTGCAAGAAAAAAGGGCACATTAAGAAAGAGTGCTACAAGTTACAAAATACGATCAAAAGGGAGGCAGAGAATCAAAAGAAAAAACAACCAGAACAATCCGGTGAAGCTGATGTAGGAGAAGAATACAGTGATGGTGAACTCCTACTTGCTTCTATTGACAATTCTAAAGTGAGCAAGGAGTGGATTCTCGATTCTGGTTGCACCTTCCATATGAGTCCCAATCGGGATTGGTTTACAACATATGAAGCTGTGTCTGAAGGTGTTGTTTTGATGGAAAATAATGCTTCATGTAAAATCGCAGGTGTTGACACAATAAAAATAAAGATGTTTGATGGGGTCGTTAGAACTCTTAGTGGCGTGTGACATGCACTAGAATTAAAAAGAAATTTAATTTCATTGAGTACTCTTGATTCAAAAGGACACAGGTACACAACTAAAAGTGGAGTTCTAAAGATTAGTAAGGATTCCCTAGTTGTGATGAAAGGGCAGAGAAAGACTTTCAAATTATATGTTTTACAAGGTTCAACTATTTCTGGTAATGCTGCAGTCGCTTTCTCTTCCTTGTCAAATGATGATATTACTAGACTTTGGCATATGCGTCTAGGGCATATGAGTGAGAATGACATGGCAGAATTGAGTAAAAGAGGACTTCTTAATGGACAAGGCATTAGCAAACTGAAGTTCTGTGAGCATTGCATTTTTGGGAAGCAAAAGAGAGTTCGATTCACTAGAGGAATCCATAACACGAAGAGAATATTAGATTATATTCATTCTGATCTTTGGGGACCATCTAGAGTGCCTTCGAGAGGTGAAGCTAATTATATGCTAACTCTTATTGATGATTTTTCCAGAAAAGTTTGTCATTCTTTCTAAAGCAAAAAAGCGATGTGTTTTCCGCATTCAAGTCTTGAAAAACTATGGTTGGAAAACAGACAGGAAAATAGATAAAACACCTCCGCACGGATAATGACTTGGAGTTTTGTTCTGATGAGTTTAATGAATTATGTAAATCAGAAGGGATCATGAGACATTTGACAGTTCGTCATACTCCACAGCAAAATGGCGTTGCAGAACGAATGAACAGAACAATTATGGAGAAGGTTCGATGTATGTCGTTGAATGTTAATTTACCGAAGTCGTTTTGGCTTGAAGCAACCTCTACTGCATGTTTTTTGATCAACCGATCTCCATCCATTGACATTAAGAAAAAGACTCCACAAGAGATATGGTCTGGTAAGCTTGCTAATTATTCTGATATAAAAATTTTTGGATGTCCTGCTTGCTCATGTTGATAATGGAAAATTGGAACTAAGATCCATTAAATGTGTTTTTCTTGGTTTTAAAGCTGGTGTAAAAGGGTATAAGTTATGGTGTACTGAAAATAGAAAAGTTGTGATTAGCAGAGATGTTGTTTTTGATGAAACTATTATGTTACCTAACTTATCTCTTAAAGACTCTTCTAGTAAAGAATAACAAAAGCAGGTAGAGTTTTAGATTGATCCAATATCTATAACAGAGTCAACTTCTCAAGTTAGTACAAAAGTTCAGAATAGAGTCACTTCATCACCACAATATTCTATTGCCAAAAATAGACCTAGAAGAGAAATTAAACCTCCGAAGAGGTACGCTGAGGTTGATCTAGTAGCTTATGCTTTAAATGTGGCTGAAGTTATTGATGCAAATAAAGAGCCATCTACTTATTCCGAGGCAGTAAGCTGTGAAGACTTAGAAAAGTGGATGATTGTCATGTAAGAAGAGATGAAATCACTCCATAAGAATAAAACGTGGGACTTAGTAAAGCTTTCAAAGGGTAAAAAGGTCGTTCGTTGTAAATGGATATTCAAGAGAAAAGAAGGGATTCTAGGAATTGAAGAACCCAGATATAAAGCAAGACTTGTTGTAAAAGGTTACAGTCAGATTCCCGGTGTAGACTTCACAGACGTGTTTTCTCCAGTTGTGAAACACAATTCGATTCGAGCCTTACTTGGTATTGTGCCCATGTATGATTTAGAGCTTGATCAATTAGATGTAAAAACATTATTCTTGCATGGAGAACTTGAGGAAGATATTTACATACAACAACCAGAGGGCTTTATAGTCTCAGAAAAGAAGGACTATATTTGCTTGTTGAAAAAGTCCCTCTATGGTTTGAAACAGTCACCAAGACAATGGTACAAGATGTTTGATTCTTTTATGACTACCCATGATTTCAAAAGAAGCAGTTTTGATAGTTGTGTTTATTTTAAGAAAAACAGTGATGATTCTTTTATGTATTTACTCCATTATGTTAATAACATGCTGATAGCAGTAAAAGATAAAGAAGAGATAAGAAAGGTTAAAGCCTAACTTAGTGAAGAATTTGAGATGAAAGATTTGGTAGCAGCAAAGAAGATGCTTGGGATGAAAATTCTTAGAGATAGAAAGGCATGTAAGTTGTACCTAAGTCAGAAAGGGTACATTGAGAAAGTTCTTTGCAGGTTCAATATGCAGAGTGCCAAGCCTATTAGTACTCCATTAGCAGCCCACTTCAGACTTTCATCGGCTTTGTCTCCGCAATCAGATGATGAGATTGGTTACATGTCACGTGTTCCATATTCTAGTGCAATGGGTTCTCTAATGTATGTTATGGTTTGCTTACATCTAGATTTGTCATATGCAGTCAATGCAGTTAGTAGATACATGGCGAATCCCGGTAAAGAACACTGGAAAGCAGTTCAGTGGATTTTGAGATACTTACGAGGTACCACTAATGTTTGCTTACAGTTTGGAAGAACTAGAGATGGAGTCATTGGGTATGTTGATGCTGATTTTGCTGCAGACCTAAATAAGAGAAGATCTCTTATAGGGTATGTCTTTACAATTGGAGGTTGTGCAATTAGTTGGAAAGCTACTTTGCAAACTACTATTAATTTGTCTACCATTGAAGCTGAGTACATGACGATTACCGAAGCTTGTAAAGAAGCTATTTGGTTAAAAGGATTCTTTGAGGATTCTTTGGTGAATTCAATATAGCTTTTCAGATTGGTACAATATTTTGTGACAGTCAAAGTGCTATTTTCCTTACAAAAAATCAAATGTTTCATGAGAGAACAAAGCACATTGATGTTCGGTATCATTTTGTGCGTGATATTATTGCTCGTGGAGATGTTGTTGTGAGCAAAGTTAGTCTCATGAAAATCCTGCAGATATGATGACTAAGTCACTTCCCATAACCAATTTTGAGTATTGCATGAACTTGGTTAGTGTTCATTGTTGAAGAATACCGCTCAAGGAGTTTTGTGGAAGAGGTGAAGAACTTGTTCGTTGAGAGTTCTTGTTTGTAGAGAATTATTGTCAAGGTGGAAATTGTTAGAATTGGGTGACTAGAATTCTTGTTAAAATACAATACAGTGGTAAAATAAAATAAAAGTAAAGTCCAAATAAACTAAACTTTTTTTATTTTATTTTAATTATAATAAGTCATCTATTTTATTTTAATTAGAATAAGGTGTTTCAACCTTACTACGTTACTTCTATTAGTTGTTGATTGGAATAAGGTTTTTCAACCTATAAATAGGCGTAGCCATCTCCTCTTGTAATTATTTAATTTTCGACATTAGTGGATCTTTTTTTTCTTTGCTCGTGGTTTTTCCCAAAAAAATTTTCACGTAAAATCTGTGTGTTTTTTCTTTACCTTTTATTTACGATATTTTTTCATTGTCGACATTTAATTTTATCAACAACGTTATCAATTTGTTATCTTTTCATTATAGGTTTCTAATGACACTTGCTTTGGAAGAAGTTTATTCCAGAGGTTAACTTCTTTGGATCATTCAAAGCACCTACTGAATATTCAGTACAAAATGCATCCATCAATCAGTTTCTTTCCAAATGCGTGTTTCTATAATAAAAGGATCTTGGATGCAACTGGTGTTAAGCATAAGAGTTACGAGAAACATTATCTTCTGTGGCCTATGTTTGGCCCCTATTCCTTTATAAATGTCTCTGGAAGAGAAGAAAAGGACGATGCTGGGCGTAGCCGCAAAAATATGGTTGAGGTAGCCCTTGTGCAGAGATTGGTGCAAACTTTGTTCAAAGGTAATTATCAGGAGCTTAATTTGTAATTCCATAATTTATTTTTTTGGATATAATTTTGCTTATATCTGGGTAATTAATTTTCTGGCCTTCACTGCATTTCCTTAAAGGAGTTTGTTCACTTTAAGGGCTAGATGAGGCCTTTTCAGTTCACTTATTAAAATTAGAAAGCAATGTTCATGTATTTTTAGATTGACTTATTTTTGTGACATTTGTTGCTATTTCATACAGCATGGAATAGCTCAAGTGAGAGGCTCAGCGTTGGCATAGTTTCTCCGTATGCTGCCCAAGTGGTTGCAATTCAGGAGAAACTTGGTAGGAAATATGAGAAAACTGATGGCTTTGCAGTGAAGGTGAAGTCAGTTGATGGGTTCCAGGGCAGCGAAGAAGATGTTATAATAATATCAACTGTGAGATCAAATAGTTCGGGAGCACTTGGTTTTGTATCCAATGCTCAAAGAACTAATGTTGCTCTTACAAGGGCTAGGTATTTCCTTGGATTAACCTTTTTTTTATCTCCCTCCAGTTTCTGCAGTGCCGTGATAAGTTGCAATATATTACATGCTTTTTTTTTGCTTTCTCAGGCACTGCCTCTGGATTTTGGGGGATGGAAGAACACTGGCCAAACATGAATCTGTTTGGCAGGGTTTAGTTCATGATGCAAAGATGCGTCATTGTTTCTTTAATGCTGATGAAGACAAGGGATTGGCCAAAGCTATATTTGATGCCAGGAAAGAGTTTGATCAGCTTGATGACTTGCTTAATCAGGATAGTGTTCTCTTCAAGAACGCTAGGTGGAAGGTGGTAACTTATAGTGGTTAAAACTTGTTTTAAACATGCTAGGTCCTAACATGAAACTTTTTCATGAAACTTGTTTTTTTTTTTTGGCATGAAATCTTGTTTGAGTTTTGTAAGTTTGACATGAAATTTTTTTATCGAAGCTAACAGTGACCTGATTTATCTTTATATTTTAGTTGACGAGACTGCATTAGATACTATGGCATTTTAGACTTACCGGTGAATTATTTTATTTTCATTTTCTGTGACCTCAGGTTCTTTTCAGTGATAACTTCAGAAAGTCATTTGGGAAGGTGAAATCTTCCCAGACTCAGAAATTAGTTTTAAACCTTCTGTTAAAACTTTCCGGCGGCTGGAGGCCTAAGAAGAGAAATGTGGATTTAATTTGTGAAAGCTCTTCTATGGTCTTGAAACAATTTAAGGTTGAAGGTCTTTATATTGTCTGCTCAATTGATGTAGTGAAGGAACAGCAGTACACTCAAGCATTGAAGGCTTGGGATCTTTTGCCGTTAGAGGATATTGCGAGGCTGGTTAAGCGCCTTGATGGCATCTTCAAAATGTATACAGATGATTTCATCAGTCATTGCAATGAGAAATATCTGGAGCGGTAATGACCATAATGGTAGTTATAACATGATTATTATGTCTTATATGCAGTAATTCTTATCTTTTCTTCTTTTTTCTGTTTAGGGATTTGGAATTTCCCAAAAGTTGGACAACCTCAATTGATATTGTCAGGTTTAAAACTTTAAGCCAAGATGAAATAAAAAACAGTTCATGTGGTACTAGTCCAGAGTCTTCACAGAGATAATGTCTCATATAAAAGGGGGCTTGAGATCAGGGAATTCCTATGATGGTAGACTCAATGCGGAGGATTATGTAAAACTATCTGAGGGTCGGGCGTCTGCCTTAAGTTCACATGAGAGGCAAATGATATATGATATTTTTCAAGGTTACGAAAAAATGAAAGGAGAAAATGGTGAGTTCGGTATGGCTGATGTTGTGGTTGATCTTCACCATAGACTTCAAAATGAAAGGTATGAGGGTGATATAATGGATTTTGTTTATATCGATGAGGTGCAAGATCTTACAATGAGGCAGATTGCTCTTTTCAAACATGTTTGCAAAAATGTAAGTTTAGGCTTTGTTTTCTGTGGGGATACAGCACAAACTATTGCCAGGGGTATTGATTTTAGGTTTGAAGATATACGATCCCTTTTCTATAATGAGTTTGTTTTGGAATCAAAATGTGAATCAAATCATGGGAAAAAGGAGAAGGGTCAAATATCTAAAACTTTCCACTTAAGCCAGAATTTTCGTACTCATGATGGCATCCTGAGGTTATCTCAGGGTGTCATTGATCTTCTTTACCATTTCTTTCCTTCATTTGTTGATATTTTATGCCCTGAAATGAGTCTTATATATGGGGAAGCCCCAATTTGGCTTGAATCTGACAATGAAGACAATGTAGTTGCCAAAATATTCACAAACAGTGATAATGCTGAGGCACATATGGTTGGGTTAGGAGCAGAGCAGGTCATATTAGTACGTGATGATCCTGCCAAGAATGAAATTTTAAAGTATGTTGGCAAGCAAGCTCTTTTTCTGACCATAGTGGAATGCAAAGGATTAGAGTTTCAGGTATTTCGGGTTTAGTAAATATCCTTGTTTTCTATCATCCTATTATCTGCTAGTTTATGCTTGTCGGTGTTTGTAGTTACTAGAAATGCAAATTTATAGTTTTGTGTCGTCTAGCTAATGTTTTCTTTCTCGAAATTTCAGAACCTAAGCTCAAGTTGGCTGGCTTGTCTTTGAAGAAAGAAATATGTTTACCATTTGTATTTACTAATTGATTGGGTCTGCATGCATCTTAGTGGAGCCTTTTTCACGTCTTCCTAGTCTTTGTTTCAGAAGATGTCAAAATGATTTGTCCATGTTATGATTAGTTTTGTACATAACATTTCTGTAGGATGTATTATTGTACAACTTTTTTGGTTCGTCACCTTTAAAGAATCAGTGGAGAGTTGTATATGAATACATGAAGGAGCAAGGCTTACTTGATGCCAGTTGCCCATCCCCAAGTTTCAAACAGGCAAAACACAACATTATGTGCTCTGAATTGAAGCAGTTATATGTTGCTATCACCCGCACAAGGCAAAGGCTGTGGATTTGTGAAAATGTCAAAGACTTTTCCGAGCTGGTGTTCAATTACTGGAAAAGGAAGTGCCTTGTTCACTTTAGGGAGCTGGATGATTCTCTTGCACAAGCAATGCAAGTTGCAAGCAGTTCAGAAGAGTGGAAGTCACGTGGTTATAAGGTTTGTTGTTTCTTGCTTTAAGAAGGTGGTCTACAACTCATCTGGTTGTTCTAGTTGGATAAATCTTATTTGTAAATTCAATTAATTTAATTGTATTAATAACCTATTGTTAATATTTTTCATACATGATCCAAGCTATATCCTGCTATTTTCCAAACAATTGATCTTTGTGCAAATCTAACGACTCTTTTCTCCCACTAATTTGTGTCCTGCAGCTGTTGCATCAGGATAACTATGAGATGGCAACAATATGCTTCGAAAGAGCAAATGATACTTATGGGGAAAAACTAGCTAAGGCTCTTGGACTTAGGGCAAACGCTGACCGATTGCATGGTTCAAATCCTGAGATGGCTTCTATTGCCAGGAGGCAGGCTGCTGATATTTTTGATTCCATTGGCAAGGCTGAGCGTGCTGCAGAGTGCTTTTACATGTTAAAGGAGTATGAAAGAGCAGGTACAATTTCATTTTCCCTCTTTGTACCTAGTTTATACCAGGATATATGATACTGAAAGTATTGTTTTGAAAATGCAGGTCAGATTTATTTGGAAAAATGTGGGGAATCTGCTCTGGAGTGAGCAGCAGAATGTTTTGTTCTTGCTGGATGTTACATTACTGCAGCAGAAGTGTATGCAAAAGGCAACAATATCTCAAAATGCTTGTCTGTTTGGACGAAAGGAAAACTCTTTGATATGGGATTGCAATACATTCAATACTGGAAACAAAATGCAAAAGCAGATGAAGAAATGGTCCAAAGAAGTAAGGATTTGGAGGAGCTTAAGCAAACGTTTCTGGAGAACTGTGCCCATCATTATCATGAGATTAATGATAAGATAGCAATGATCAATTATGTCCGAGCTTTTGATTCCATGAATTCAAGACGAAAATTCTTGCAGTACTTAGAATGATTCGATGAGCTCCTATCATTGGAAGAAGAATCAGGGAACTTCTTGGAGGCAGCAAATATTGCTAAGTTGAGAGGTGACCTTCTGCTTGCTGCTGATCTGCTTGGGAAGGGTGCACAATATGAGGAGGCTGTGCATTTTATTCTCTGGTTTGTGTTTGCTAACTCCCTTTGGTTAGATGGGAGAACAGGGTGGCCGTTAAAGCAGTTTAAAGAGAAAGAAAAGCTTCTATCAAAAGCTAAGAAATTTGCAAAGAATTTGTCAGACTGGTTTTATGGGCTTGTTTGTTCAGAGGCAGACACAAGCAACTTGTTCTTGATGAAACAATATTTAAGTGCTTCTCAGATGCACAAGAATACCTGAGGTGAAATGTTAGTTGCTCGAATAATTCTAGATCATCACCTTCAGTTAAATATCTCGAATTATGAAAGGATAGATGACTTGGTCTTTGATCTAGCAAGCTATTCAGAAGAGAAAATTTATAATAACAGGGTTTCCAGCGAGACACTGGTCTGCTTTTGGAATTTCTGGAAGGATAAAATTTTGAAGATATTCGAGTATCTTGAGCATGCTGAAAACCAATATGGAACTAGTGATTCTAGAAGATATGGATATTTCTGCTTGAATTATTTTGGTGTATGGAGACAATTTAACAATCTGAATCCTATCTAGCTTGTGAATTCTGACGCTGAATGGCTGAGAAAACTGAAGAGCAAACATGTTTGCAGAAACCCGAAGCAGGTTTCTATTTCAATCCATCAATTTGTCTCAGCTGCAATGAGTTATTGGTGTTCAGAATTGTTCTCTGTTGGCCTGCAAGTCTTGAAAATGCTTGAGCTACTCTATAATTTCTCACACCGGAATTCTTTGTCATCTTTTAATCAAAGCATGTCTCTTACTCATATCTATGAGGTTGCAAGTTTTCTCTTGAATTCCAAGTTTCTGAACAGCCAGCATGCAGAAAAGGATTTGATGAAGTTCGTTAACCTGTCAACAAAGCACTTCTTTGGCTATATATTTCCTCTTGGTTGGCGAGAATCATTGAGAGAAAACATGATTTCTCTAAGAGAAACTGAAATCTCAAGGAAGTTACTTGAAGAAGTTATATTGGAAAAGACCGGATCAAAATGTAATACCTTGTCATATGGGGAAATTGGAAAGGTGGCATTGATAATTCTTGGATCTGGTCAGCTTACTACTGAATTTTATGGGAAGATTTTTGAATGTTTACACTGGAATAGAGCATGGAAGAACTTCATTGCGAATCTCAAAGAGGAAAGAGGTTCTCCTACATTTTATACAACTACAACTGAATCTGCTGCTTGCCATATCAAACAAATTGGGAGTATTGAGCCAGTTATTTTCAAGTTCCATGAAGCTTTACAAGATACTTATAAAGTAAACTGGAGGAAACAATCTGATTATATGTCATCGGTTTGTTTCTTGTATCTTGTTGAGCGCTATCTAATTTTGTTATCCTTCACCAACGGATACTTCTTCACTACAAAGACGACATTTGTGGAATGGGTTGTATACCAGGATGGGAGACCCAGCTCAGCTTCCAGTTTTGTGGCTGTTGATAAACAATCCTTGGGAGACATTGTTAAATTTTGTTGGTCTTTTATCAGCTCACAAACATAAACAACTCAAAAAATGTAATGAAAGAAAGGAAACAAAGCTAAAAGAACTCAAAAATTGAGAAGAAAGTCACTGATCTTCATTGCATAATCTTCTGATAATGAATACAAGAGTAACAAAAGTGGTAATCTATCAACAACTAAAACTGGTATGACTTGTACAAGCTTTTAAGCTGTTAAATCAACCGTATCACATTCTTAGCCTATCAATTCAGCTATCATAGCTGACATATTCTTGAAAAACAACAAAATTACTTCTCAACTAAACAAGTCAACATATTTTCAAACCAAATTAACACAATTACAGTAAAAGCTAAGTACTCCAAAAGTTTCTAACTCAGCCAACTGCTGCTGATGCTGCTTGACCCTTGTTGGTGCAGTTGGCTCATTCTATTTTGCTGCATGGTTGCCAAACATTCAATTCTCCTCCTTGGCTACCATGCTGCAAACTCCTATGCTTCTTCTCAAAGACTCAAACCTTGCATAAGCAAAAGGTTTAGTCAAAATATCTGCAAATTGACTTCAGAGCTGCAATGCTTCAGATTAACTTCTTTTGCTAACTCAATCTCTGTAACAAAGCGATACTTGATCTTAAAGTGCTTGGTCTTACCATGAAACACAAGATTCTTGGCAATAGCAACAGCTGACTGATTGTCAACTCTGACTTCAGTAGCTTCACTTTGCTCCTCATTTGAATCACTTAGGAGCTTCCTTAGCCAAATGGCTTGATTAACAGCTGCAGTAGCTGCAATATACTCTTCTTTTGCTGTTGATTGAGCTACAGTCCATTGCTTCTTTGAACTCCAGCAAAAAACTCCTGAACCAAGAGTGAAAAGATACCCTGATGTGCTCTTCATGTCATCAACTGAACCAGTCCAATCATTATCTGAATAACTAATCAGCTTCAGCTCCTCAGTCTTTCTAAACTTTACTCCATAGTTTAATGTCTCTTTGACATATCTCAGTACTCTTTTAGCTGCCTTGAGGTGTGTAACATTGCAGCAATGCATGAACCTTGATAGCAGGCTAACTGCATACATAAGGTCTGGCCTTGTTGCTGTCAAATAGAGCAAGCAACCTACAAGGCTCCTATACCCTTTTTCATCAACTCTCTCAAAATCACCTTTGCTTGAGAGCTTCTCACTTAAAGCAACTGGTGTGGTCACTGGCTTGCACTTATCCATGCAGAACTTGGACAAAATATTGGAAGCAAATGCTTGCTGTCCAATCAAATTGCATCCTGTGTTTGCGTGACTTCCATGCCAAGGAAGTAACTCATCTTGCCTAAGTCAAACATCTCAAACAAATCTTGCATCTGCTTCTTGAAGTCAGTGATCAGCTCCTTATTGCTTCTAGTCACCAGCAAATCATCCACATAAAGTGAGACAATTAGCAAAGTCTCAATATCAATCTTCTTGACATAGAGAGTGGGCTCACTAACACTCTTTTCAAATCCCAATTTTGACAGGTAAGAGTCAATCATGTCATACCAGGCTCTTGGAGCCTGTTTAAGGCCATACAAAGCCTTCTTCAGTCTATAAACCTTGTGCTCTTGACCAGCAACCTTGAAGCCATTTGGTTGCTCAATGAAAGTTTCCTCCTCGAGGAAACCATTTAGGAAAGCAGACTTGACATCCAACTGGTGTATTTCCCATTGTTTTTTAGATACTAAGGCAAACAATAACCTTATAGTATCCAACCTTGCCACTGGTGCAAAGGTTTCAAGGAAATCAATGACATATTGCTGACTATACCCTTTTACAACAAGCCTAGCCTTGTGCTTGTTCAGTGAACCATTAGCATTATGCTTGGTTTTGAACACCCACTTCACTCCTATGACTTTCCTATGCACAAGCCTGTCTACTAGCTCCCAGGTGTCATTCTTTTGGATCATGTTCAGTTATATCTGCATTGCTTCCATCCAACAATTTTCCTTTTCAGCTTCCTCAAATGTGGTTGGTTCCATAATGGTCATATCACACCTCTGATAAACATCAGGGATAGACCTTATGCCTCTAACAAGTACATCATCATAGTCCTCTTCATTCTCAGATTCATCCTCAATTTGTTGCAGCTCAACATCATTCTGATCTTGTTAAGCCATGCTTGTATCTGTCCTATTCCATTTCCAAAAACTGTCCTATTTGAAGCTTACATCCCTGCTTACCACAATCTTTGTGGTTGAAGGATCATACACTCTGTATCCCTTCTTGGTGCTGCTATAGCTAACAAAGATTCTAGGCATGGACCTTTTCTCAAGTTTGGTTCTCTTTTCAGCAGGAATCAATGAATAACAAGTGCAACCAAAAACCTTCAGATGGGATACTGATGGTTTGTGCCCATACCAAGCTTCAAAGGGTGTCCTACTTTTAACTGCATTTGTTGGCAGTCTGTTGAGCAAATACACTGAGGTGTTGACTGCCTCAACCCAAAAAATGTTGGGTAGTTTGCTTTCAAACAACAGACACCTGGCCATATCAAGCACAGTCCTGTTCTTCCTTTCACATACACCATTTTGTTGTGGTGTGTAGATAATGGTTAGCTGGTGTTGTACTCTAACTCGTTCACAAATTTTCTGAAAATTTTGTGACACATACTCAGTGCCATTGTCTGATCTGATGGCCTTCAACTTGCAATCTGCTTGGTTCTCTGCTAATGCCTTCAATTTGCCAAAGACCTCAGCCACTTCTGATTTCTGCTTCAAGAAACTCACCCAGCAAAATCTTGAGAAATCATCAATAAATAAAGCAAAATACCTACTCCCACTTAGTAAAGAGGTTTTCATAGGTCCACATATATCAGTGTGTACTAACTGAAGCTTCCCTTGTGCTCTCCAAGCCTTGTTCATTGGGAAAGGCAATCTGGTTTGCTTGCCAAGCTGACAAAAGTCACACACATCCTTCTTGACTTCCATATGAGTCATATCTTTAACAAGATTCAAATTGTGCAGCAAGCTAAGTGACTTGTAGTTCACATGTCTTAGCCTTCTGTGCCACATACAAGACTCATCTGATGTGCATACATAACTTCTTGCATCTAACTTGTTTACATCCAAAACAAAAGATCTGTCAAACATAGACACTGTAACTAGTTGTTGACCATTTTGATCCTTGATCACACAACCATCTTTCTCAAATATCAGTATATACCCCTTTTCTAACAGTTGACCAACACTCAAGAGGTTTTGATCTAAGTCAGGTACAAACAACACATCAGAAATGACTTTGTTACCTGTCAAAGTGTTGATCAGTACCTTGCCTTTGCCCTTGGCTTCAATGAATTCACCATTGCCTATTCTGACTTTGGACTTGTAGCTGGTATCCAAGTCTTTGAACAAGCTTTCCTCAGAAACCATATGGTGTGTGCATCCACTATCAATCAACCAATTATTACTTACCTTGCTTGAACTAGCAAAACATGAAGCTGTGAAGACATGCTCCTCCTGAGCTTGGACATCTTCAGCAGCTTGAGCTTGGTTTTGCTGCTGAACAGGTGCTTTCCTTTTATTCTTGCAGACTTTCTCCATGTGACCAAGCTGCTTGCAGCTTCCACATTGTATGTCTGGCCTAAACCATTAATACCTCTCCAAATGAGTGGACTTCTTGCAGTGTGAGCATTGTGGGAATTTGTTCCTGCTCACTTCCTTTTTGACCTTTTCTTTCTTCTCTAACCAGGGCTTTTTGCCCTTGTAACCTGAACTGGTGCTCGAACTCTCATTGGTTCTAACTTGAAATGCTGAATCTAAATACTCCTCCATCCTATTTGCCCTCCTTTGCTCTTGTGCACAAAGAGCATTTATCAGCTCTATTAGAGAGATGGTTGACAAATCCCTTGAATCCTCCAATGAGGAGATCTTGGATTCATACTTCTAAGGGAGTGTTGTGATGACTTTTTCAACCACTCTCCTATCATTAAACTCATCCCCCATCAGCCTGATGTTGTTGACAGTAGACATGATCCTATCAGCATATACTTTGATGGACTCAGACTCCTTCATCTTCAGGTTCTCGAAATCTCTTCTCAGGTTTATCAGTTGCTGTTGTCTGGTCTTGTTTGACCCTTGAAACTCCTCCTTCAGCTTGTCCCAAGCTTGTTTTAGAGAGTTGCAGGCCATAATCCTTGTGAAGATTGCATCTGAGACTCTATTCTGCAAGCAGGACATGGCCTTATACTTCTTGGCATAGTCCTCATTGTGCTGTCTAATTTGAGCTATGGTTGGATTAACTCTCAAGGGTGGTGGCTCTGTGTCTGATTGAACCACACTCCATAGGTCATATGCTTGCAGGTAAGTCCTCATCTTCACTGATCAGATATTGTAATTCTCCCCAACAAAAATAGGTGGTTGTGGAGGTGAAAAACTCATGGTTTCAGCAACAAAATGATCACAAAGACTTCTGTTTCTTTTCTTTCAAAACACATAACAATAGCAGATAACTTTCAACAAAACAGGTCCCTTAAAGAATCAAGCTCTCGATACCATTTGTTGGTTTTTTATCAGCACACAAACATAAACAACTCAAAAAATGTAATGAAAGAAAGGAAACAAAGCTAAAAGAACTCAAAAATTGAGAAGAAAATCACTGATCTTCATTGCATAATCTGCTGATAATGAATAAAAGAGTAACAAAAGTGGTAATCTATCAACAACTAAAACTAGTATGACTTGTACAAGCTTCTAAGTTGTTAAATCAACCATATCACATTCTTAGTCTATCAATTCAGCTATTATAGCTGACATATTCTTAAAAAACAACAAAATTACTTCTCAACTAAACAAGTCAACATATTACAGACTAAATTAACACAATTACATTAAAAGCTAAGTACTCCAAAAGTTGCTAACTCAGCCAACTGCTGCTGATGCTGCTTGACCCTTGCTGGTGCAGTTGGCTCATTTTGTTTTGCTGCATGGTTGCCAAACATTCAACAAATTTGTAATTGACATGGTTCAGCAGTTCTTGTTTTGTAAGAGAGAGACCATAGATTGGATCAAGAAGTCTCGTATAACTGTGAAGGAGTACTATTCACTGTTGGTTTTGCGATTGGTTCTCATTACATGTTTTCTTCATTTGAACTTTGGCGTGGGCCTTGATTTACTTTTCGACTTGCTGGGGCAAAAACATATTACAGAACTACTGCCCTGGGAGTTTTATGATGCTCTTCAGAGAAGACGGAGATATAATCGTCTGAATACTGATGTGAATGTGCTTGCTGATGCATTTAAGAAAATTGGAAACCCTCTGGTAATAGTGAGCATGCATGGAAACTGTCCTAAATTTGGATGCAAAGATGCTATATTTGTTGATATGAAGCTCAACCCATGCAAGGAGGAAATATTGAGAATTTTGTTCCGTAAAACTGGATGTTCTCAATATCAAACTGCTGGTTTCTCTGGTGAAGTACTTCTTCCAGCCAATTATAATGAAGGGATGAGCTCAGAGGTTGTTCCGTTTTCAAGCTCGGATTCTCTGTCAGATCAAGACTTGAATACTCAGAATCAAAATGTTGGTGATCTGCAGTTTAACCAGTTTTTGGGAAATTATTGAAGCATTAATGGCGGTGGATGGTATCAAAGATCTAAGGGCCTTTATCTCGTATGCATCAACACTGAGGGTAATGATTATATGCATGTTACTAAATAACCCCAGATTTCTTGCTGCTTTTTCCATGTATTTTATATTTCTAGTATTACTTCACTGTTCTGATCTTTCTTATTGTTTTTTTTTGTTTGTTTATCATCACCATTTGCTGTAGGTGTTTCTAGGAAAACTTCTTTCCATCATCGATGTTGGGACAAAAGAATATTTGCAGAAGAAACCTGCAGGTGGTGAAGACGATTACTTTTCAAGGGATGCAATGTGCGTGCTCAATCTAATGAATCAACTGCATAGTGAACTAGAACAGAGGTTGGTATCGTGCATTGCTTTTCCAGATGTAGTTGAAAGATGCCATTTTACATGACATGATTAGAGAAGCATATTTCCTTACAAGTTCCCTCTGCTTTCTCCATTTCCTTTTCTGTAAGCTGAAACTTGAATGTAGATTTCCAATAATTGGTGCCCTTTGCGAGGAGCTGCGTTCAGGGTGGTCTATAGTGGTGCCTTTCCTCCAACAGCAAAGCTACTTGGTAAAAGACGACAACCATGCAACTGAAGAATCTGCTGACCATTGTGAGTTGGAAGAAAGTACAAGTACCGCTGAGGAATGTAGCAAGGGTAAGAAGCCAGCTTCAGCAAATACTTCCAATTCCAAACCCCAAGGAAACAAGAAATCTAAGAAAAACAAGAAGAGTCGGCGCCGAAATCGAAATTAGATAAGCATTCCTAAAATTCAGTGTTTGCATATAACACATTCGCATGTAGCATAGATCCTCGTTTTAACTTAATGGTTGAAAGTTATGATAGAAGTTCAGGGATGACTTGAAAGCTCATCTATCTACTTGATATTGAAATCTGAAGTCTGAATTGGGTTTGCATTGTATTTTTTGAACTGCAACCTTTCTGAAAGTCTGTAGATTCTCTGAGTTAAAAATATTATATATTTTTTTATGGGTAATTATTTGATACATAAGTGGTGAACGTAAATGTCATTTTTTGATGGGTAAATTATGCTCAAGGATATAAAATTTTAATCATATTTGTGGAATTAAAACTTTTCATATGATTTCTTATATTTATGGTATTAAAAAAATAAAATAGATGAATTTAAAAGGGTTTGGGTTAATCTTTTATAAATATAAGTAGATTTGAGTAAAATTTTACAACATATTAACATAAGTGATTAAAACATAATATTTTAAATATAAGTGATTAAAATGTAATTTGAGGTAAATAAAAGTGACTATTTTAAGAATTTACTCATAAAAATTTTAAATTCAATGAGAAAAATTAATAACGTTTAAAAATATTTTAAATATATTAAAATCAATTATTAAAGTAATTAATAGATCTTTAATCTCATTTATAAAATTGAAAACTAATAGTCAATCAGAATATCATTAGATTTTCTTTTTATAAAAAAGAATATAATTAGAATTATAAGCAATCCTAATAATTGAGTTTTCACAATAAAAAATCAATAATATCAAATAAGATTATAAGAACAGATATAGACCTAACTTGGACAAAAATAAAAATTGACTTAATGACAATTTTGGTCATTAAGGTTTGCACATCTTCTCAAAATAACCTAATTGTATTTTTTAGTTTTTTTTTTAATTTGCATTTTTTTAATATATTTAATAAAAGTATCGTTAGTAAACGGGATGATGTGAAATTTGATATGTGAAATATTTTTAATGAGATATAATTTATTATTTAAGTAACCCAATAAAATAATTACACGTGAAGAATAATAAAATAAATAAATAATAAGTTAAATTTAAAAAAAAGCTCTTTTAAAGAAAATAAATATAATTATCTAAAAAAAAATTAACTCAATACAAAAGCTTCTTAATAAACAAACATATGAAATATTGAATCCTTTTTAAAGAAAAAAAAATTGAAACCTTGAATTTATTCATTAAATTTATAAAAAAAAAAAAAAAAGCAAATTAAAAATAAAAACAAAGATTGATAACAATAAAAAAACTCAAAAATACAATTAAATTATTTTAATAAAATATACTGGCCAAATTTATCATTAAGCCATAAAATTTTAAACCCAAGGCGAGAAAGTTTATTAATTTAAATATTTAATAAAAAAAAGTCGATGGAATTAAAAGAGATTTTATAATTACTAAAAGTTGGAAGTTGAGAAGATGATTAATACCCTTATGATGATGATGTTTTATTCTCTCTTTTTAGGTCTCTTCATTGCCGTACTGATACAAAGCATTTCAGTGCAAAAGGCTAACAAAGTGTTTTAAAGCCTAGGCCTTGATAAAGTGTGTGAGTGCTTGTATGACAGATTCCTGCCATTGTTTTATATTTGCTTTCATATCTAGTATACTCTTCTTTCTAAGGACCGAAGGTACCCTACAGTTCTTTATTTTGGTTTTTGTGGGATACTTTTAAAGGGTGGCAACTGAAACCAGTTTCTAACTGCAGATATTCAAAAGGAAAAGAATGGGAAGTAAAAAAAAATAAGGGTTTCATTGATACTGTGTTTCAATGGTATCTTGAAGACATATTGATTGACAATCTTGACAAGGATCAGGTGTGCTTGCTTTCTTCTTCATCATCATTGAATCTTTGATGTCTATTTTTCTTTCATATTCTTTTATCAGTGCAAATATGAGAAAAGTGGATGGGTTTAAACTCTGGCCTCTGATGCTGATTTAGCACAACCTTGCCGCTATCAACTGTGGCTTTGCTGGAGAAGTTCCTTTTCTTTATCAAACTTCATTTGCAACTTTTGGTATATACACTTATTAAGGAAGTTGAAACGTTTGCTCTTACATATATATATAGATAGATAGAAAAATAGCTGTAGTAGTTTTTTGGAATATTCTTTCTTCTATGGATTGTGAGTGTTATTTACTCATCATTCTGTATTTCTTGCTTTTACGCCATGGTAAAAGATGTAAGAGATTTTGTTATAGGACTAGTCTGCCAAAATGTTTGTCTGAATCAAAGGATTAAACCATTGTAACTTTTTCTTCTCTTTCAATCCCTAGTATGTTGACTGTTTTGGATTCATTTGATCTCAATTGCAACAGTTGAAAAGGATTCCAGTTTCTTTCAGTCAATGGAACAATATTTTGGGTCGTATCTTTTGCCTTTGTTGGAGGAGACACAAGCAGCAATGCATTCGTCAGTGGAAATTATAGCTCGAGCACCATATACTAAAGTGACATATCTTAATGTGTATACATCACATGAAACATTGTTTATGATGTGGATGTTGATTACTGGAGAAATAGAGATCATCAGAAGAAACCATACAAAACATTGCTTGATGATGTTTTCATGATAGCAGATGTGAAACCCGAAACTGCTTCTGATTTACAAAGGCTATGCAGAAGTAGAACCTGGACTTTTGCCCTTGTCACAAGATTTGGCAAGGACAACAACGATGATAATGGCTCAGCTACTTCCTTCAGAGTGAAAGCATCCACAAGACATTGTTTCTAAAGATGAAATGCAGAAATCCTTACTATGCATCATGCAATATGTTTATTCTTTGTGTTAACTTGAGACATTGCGTGTGTCCAACGCGATTAACGTACCATGAGTCTTGCATTTCACTTTTTCCATTTATTTTTCATGTTTGTGTAACCCTTCCTTTTCCATAAATTTATTGTTATTATTTGAGGACAATATTTGAGAAATTTTATCAAATTTCATGTTGTATGCAGGGAGCTGAAAGATGCAGTCTTTGTTCTTCAGAGGGAGGTGCAAACTGGAATGATGTTTTTCTGACAAGTTTTTTATCTAAAATGAATGAATCTCAAAAGAAGTAAGTGTTGGCTTGTCTCAACAAAATACAGTGCAACCACAAGTCTCAGGTGGAACTTATTTGGGGGCCCCCAGGAACTGGAAAAACTAAAACTGTATGCGTGCTGCTGTTTGAATTGTTGAGAGTGAAGTATAGGACACTCAGTTGTGCTCCAACAAATATTGCAATTGCAGAAGTAGCTGCACGTGTGTTAAAGCTGGTAAAAGAAGCCAACAAAACATGCTCTGTAGCTGATGATCAGTTTTGTTCTGTGGGAGACATCCTCTTATTTGGGAGTAAAGAGACTCCTGAAGTTGATTCCGAGACCGAAGAAATATTTCTAGATTATCGTGTAAAAGGCACCGTTTTACTTCAATGATAAGATTTCTTGAAGATTGCATCTCTCAGTACCGTATTTGCTGGGAAAACAAAGCCATCAAAGACAGTAACCATGGTAGTGAACATGGAAACCGGAGGAAAGAATCTGGCAGTGAGACTGACTGTAAGAAGGGAGACACAAAACATTCCTTGAATATGCAAGAGAAAGATTTTCCCCTACAGCATTACCACTGAGGTGTGTGTCAATTTTATACACTCATATATCCATAACCTACTTTCAAGGGCATAAGGACCAAGACCTTGAAACTCTTAGGCCTGCTCAATTCACTAGAAACATGCCTTTTTTTTGGTGGTATATCTTCTGAAGAAGTTGAGGAGCTCTTTTTACACTCAAACGATGATAAGTTGCTTCCCCAAAATCTTTGTGATCCTGCACATTTGTTGTGCTCAATAAGAAGTCAGTGTCTTTCAGTTCTGCAAGCCCTCCGTGATTCTTAGAGAACTTAAACTGCCACGTGCGAGGAATGACAAATACTTAGCACAGTTCTGCTTTCAAGCAGCTTCTTTACTGTTTTGCACTGCATGCAGTTCTTATAAACGCTATAAAGTTAAAATGAAACCCCTAAGTGTGTTGGTAATCGATGAAGCAGCGCAGTTAAAAGAATGTGAATCAGCCATACCCTTGCAACTGCCAGGTTTAGCACATTCGGTTCTTATTGGTGATGAATGACAATTGCAGGCTACAGTTCAGAGCAATGTATGTAAATTAGTCTTCATTTATCTCCAAGGTTCCTTTGCAATTCTACCATAAATTTGTATATTTTTTTGTTATAGGTTTCTAATGAAGCTGGCTTTGGAAGAAGTTAATTTCCAAGGTTGACTACTTTGGGTCATTCAAAGCGCCTACTGGATATTCAGTACAGAATGCATCCGTCGATCAGGTGCCTCCCAAATGCATGTTTCTATAATAACAAGATCTTGGATGCAGCTGATGTTAAGCATAAGAGTTATGAAGATATTATCTTCCATGGCCTATGTTTGGTCCTTTTTCCTTTATAAATGTCTGTGGAAGAGAAGAAGAGGATGGTGCTGGGTGTAGCCATAAAAATATGGTTGAGGTAGCCGTCATGGAGAGGTTGGTTCAAACTCTGTTCAAAGGTAATTACCATGAGTCTTTTTATTGTATGCTTCAAAGGTAATTACCATGAGTCTTTTTATTGTATGTGGATATTTAGTTTACTGGCGTATGCCCTTTTGAATTCTTGTTGCTTTTGCTTACAGTATGGAAGGGCTCAAGAAAGAGGCTCAGCATTGGCATAATATCTCCCTATGCTGCTCAGGTTGTTGCAATTCAGGAGAAACTTGGTAGGAAATATGAGAAAACTGATGGCTTTGCAGTGAAGGTGAAGTCAACTTATGGGTTCCAGGGTGGTGAGGAAACTTGGATTAGACTTTTTCATGTCTCGGTAGCTTTTGCAGTTCTGTTATAAGTTGCAATACATTTCTGGGTTTACAATGACTTCTCAGGCACCGCCTCTGGATTTTGGGGGATGGAACAACACTGGCCAAATGTGAATCTGTTTGGCAGGGTTTAGTTCGTGTTGCAAAGGCACGACATTGTTTCTTTAATTCTGGAGATAGGGAATTGGCTAAAGCTATTTTAGATGCCAATAAAGAGGTTGGTCAGCTTGATGACTTATTTAATCAGGTTGTAACTTATATACTGATTAAAACTAGCTGTCATTCTACTTGTTGTATCAAAGAAACTTTTGTTTCCAACTTTCCATGAATTCCTGGTTGAATTTTGTACGTTCAACATGAAACTTTGTTATCAAAGATAACTGTGCATGAGATTCAATGTGCATTTTATATTAAATGGTAAATTATAATCTTTTTATTTACCATGACCTCAGGTTCGTTTCGGTGATAACTTTAGAAAGTCATTTGGGAAGGTGAAATCTTACGCAGACCCAGAAATCAATGAAGAATAAGGGAACTTATTGGAGGCTGCAGTCCCTAATGCGTTTTGAGGAGGAAGAATCAGGGAAGTTGTTGGAGGCAGCAAAAGTTGCAAAGTTGAAAGCCAGAAGCAATCAATATCAAACCGTAGGTTTTCTCCGGTGAAGTATTTCCTCCAGCCACTTACGATGAAGAGATGAGCTCAGAGGTTGTTCCATCTTCAAGCTCGGTTTCTCTGTCAGATCAAGACTTGAATATGCAGAATCAAAATGGCAGTGATCTGCAGTTTAACCATGGTCATTTTTGGGAACTTGTTCAAGCATTACAGGCAGTGGACAGTATGAAAGATCAAAGGATTTCGAAATTGAGGGTTATGTTTAGAAGAGGTCCAATGTCTTGCTGTTTTCCACGTATTTTATATGCCTAGTATGATTTCATTGTTCAGATCATGCTTATTGTTATTTTAGCTTGTTTCATCATTCACTATTTGCTGTATTCACTATCATGCCAAAAACCAAAGTAGATAAGCATTCCTGAAATTCTAGAGGGCATATTACCTATCTATATTCACAGTGGTTGCATGTAACATACTTTTGCTTGATCTTTTATTAGTTGAAAGCCATAGTAGAACTTCTGGTATGACTTGAAATCAATAATCTGAACTCAGTAAATTCTCAATTTTATTGCCTCATCCAAAATCAAGAAACCTTTACCCTAATACCATAATGTAAATCATCTATTATATAAAGCCTAAACAAATGGCAATCATGCTAACCAAGTGTTCCAATTAAAGAGACCAAAAAACAAGAAATAATAGTAAAACCAAGCAACTAGAGAATATCATTGAAGCCTAAGACTGCCAAACAACTAATTCCTTTAATAAAAAAAAAGTTTCATCTCTTTATTTCTGTTAAGTATCCTCTGACACTTGCATGGATGTTCCAATATCACTTGGACCGTTTCAATAAGGTTTAAAAGGCCTAAATGAAACACTACTGGAGAAGTTTTAGAAAAAAGGGAAATACCCCCAAGAACTGTATACCCACCTGAATGCCAGAAAATATGGGGAAACCCCCAAAACTCAATTCTCCTCACTGGTCCCAAACAGTTTCATTCTTGATAAAGATGTCCTTAAGTATCCATCCACCTCAAACTTCTTTGGTGAAAGCTCCTTATACTTTGCGAACTGTTCTTTAGCTTCAGCATTCCTATCAAGCAAGCTATATATGATACCTTGACAAAAATACGGCCTAAAATCAGTTGGATCTTCTTTGGCCAATTCCTGGTAACTCATCAAAGATTCGTCCACGTTCTTTTGCAAGAACTGTATCTGCGCCATTATGAATCGAACGTCCCTAGCTTCTTTGACTTTCTTCTCTTCTTGGGCCATGGCTAAAGCCTCTTCTAACCTCTTGATCACGGCTTCGCCTTCCCCACAACGGTCCATCAGCAACGCATTCTCGAACAAAGCTTCGAAAGAGAGCGGATTCAACTGAAGAATTTCCTCAAACACTTTACGTGCATTCTCCGTTTGACCCATTTCACCCAACAACCTCCCTAACAAGAATTTCCAATCAATAACATCTGGTTGTGCAGAAACCAATCGGTTCAAGATACTCAGCGCTTCTTCGTCTTCGCCGTTTTCGAGCTTCTGTTGCAAAAGCGACTGTAATGCCGCAACGGCTTCGTCATTAGATCCCAGAAACTCAGACAACGGTGAAGTTTCTTTTGGGCTTTGGGTTTTCACATGTTCGTTTTCTTGGAGAAGTGCAGGTTCTTGTTCAGTCATTGCTGGTAGAGAATCGGCTTTGGCAGGGAAGTTGGAGAATTTCCCGATCATCAAACTTGTGGCACCGACCAAAACGGCGGTTTTGGCAAATGATTGAAGCTTTTGAGAGAGGGATTGGGCATTGTTGTTAGGTTTAGAAACGGGAATGGCATCAAAATTTGCAGAAGAAGCCCTAAGCCTGAGGGGTTTGGGCGAAGGAAAAGTGAGAAATGAAGGGGAAGACAGTGGTTTGAAGGGAAGAAATGAGAGGGATGGTGATGATACCGAGGCCAGTGTGGGATTCATGGCTTGAGATTATTTAGGGTTCTTGGGGAAGCTTTGATTTTCGGAAGAAACCAAGGAGAATGGAGAGTGATGTAAAGAAAGAGGGTATTTGTAGCGGGGAAGTTGGGCTTTAATTACGTAGAAATTAGTTAAATAATTTCAAATACTTAAAAGTTAGATTTCCTTTTTATTTTTTTTTTTGGTTGGGTGAGAAAGTAACAGAATTTGTTAAAAGTTCTGAGAGGGGTCCAATCTCTTCAAACCCTTCTCTTCACCCACTTAGGTTGAGTTTTGTTTAATTTTTTTTTTTTAATTATGAGAGAAGCATAAAGCTCGAAATAATAATGTGATTGATGCAAAATAATGAATTTTCTTAAGCATATGGTGAACACAAGGGATTTAAACTTTTATAAACTTCTTTTCTTTTATGTCCCCCCACTCCCTACTGATTTTACTTTTCTAAATTACATTTAACTCCACCGATTTTCTTTTTTGTTTTCATAAAGGTAAAGGTTGAGAAAATGTCATCAATTACATGATACACTGCCAATTAAAATTATATATTAATATAAATCATTTTGTTTAAACCAAATCGGATTGGTTGGTGAAATTAGAAAACGGTTCGAAAAATATTTTTGAACCGGTTAGATCAGAAATCAATTGAACTAATTAAAAAATTGGTTGAATTAAGCCAATTTTTATTAATTTTTAATATTTTTTAATCGAATCGATTGGATCGATCAAACCAATTGAATCGATAAATCGATAACCTAAAAATTCAATAACCGATCTGATTTTAAAAAAATTAAATTTTGAACGTGTACCAAAACTATTTATTAAAAATAATTTAAGGTTAAAGACAAGTGTTTTTAATTTAAAGTTAAAATTTTAATTGATAAATAACAATTATTAAAAGATCATCACATAACTCATTTTTTAATTAGGTTAATGTTAAACTTGAAAAGTTTTGAATATGATTTTTCATATTGATTAAATTATCATTATTATTATTTTTAAGTAATAAATAAGTATTTCTTTCATCAATAAGTATGGTGTATAGTAGTAAGGCACATTGCATTGTTTTCAAAATTAAACTAATGGTGTAGGTTCTGCTTTATAGCACGGGTGGTTGGTTTTTATGTATTGGGTAGCATGTTTTAGGGTTTTTCAATCGATTAGGGTTTTGGGGTATTTTGAAGGAGTTGATTTCTCTGGTCGTGTGTGAATGATGGAAGAGGAATTGGCTAATCTCAATATTGCGGGTGAGGAGGAAGATCTAGTAGAGGCATTAGGGGATGAAGTTGCAAGTGGTGAGGATTATAGCTTTTGTTTGGTAGGGCGGGTGCTAATGGACAATGTTGTACATTTTCGGTCAATGAGGAATGTTTTGGCATATCTATGGCATCCGTTGAGAGGAGTGTCCATTACGGAGATTGGTGAAACACGAGTCTTGTTTCATTTTTATAACAAGATTGATCTAAAAAGGGTAGTGGATGGAATGCCCTAGTTCTTTAATAGGTATTTCATTGTGTTTCATAAATTGGATAAGGGTGAGGATTCGTTTCAAGTTCCTTTATTTTATTCCTCTTTTTGGGTGCAAGTACACAACTTGCCATTGGGATTCATGTCTGAAGGGATGGCGCGATCGTTTGGGAACTTTATTGAGCAATTTTTAGAGTATAATGCTACTTTGGTGACAAAGAGGGTGAGGAAGTTTATGCAACTTAAGGTGAAGTTGGATGTCTGCCTCCCATTGAAGAGGAAGAAGTGTGTTGTTTTTAGCAAAATAAGTCTACATATGCAACTTTTCAATATGAAAAGTTATCGTTATTCTATTTTTTATGTGGTAGATTGGGGCATGAAACAGGTTTTTGTCCAGTAAAATTAACTTTGGGTTCTCAAGAGGAGGTGTTTGGATAGGATATGTCATTGAGGGCTCCGTTAATGAGGGTGGCACCGACTACGAGTAGGTGGCGGAGGGAGGACTTTAGGAATAGAAGTTGGATAGGGTTGGATGTAGATGAGGATAAGGAAGGGAGGAAATTTGTTGATATTCAAACTAGTTTTCCTTATCAGATAAGGGGGAGAAGATTGGAGGGTTATCTGAATACGGGAGGCCGAAACATTCAGCAAACTAGCAAAGGAATGGAAAGTAGGTTAAGATGTGGGGCAGGCTCTTATGAGTTAAAAGGAGTAGGCCCAAAGATGGAAGAGATGCCTATTGAATTTATAGATAGGAAGAAGAGGCAATGAGTACAACATATGGATTTTATGGATTTGAATAGTCATGTTTTAAAGGAATCAAATGTAATTAATGAAATATCGATGACCATTGTTAAGCTGGCCGAACGGTCGCAATGAGATCACTAAGTTGGAATGTTCGTGGTCTGGGGCAGCCACGGGCTGTTAGACGTCTCAAAAATAAGTTGAGACAAGTCCAGCCTCAGTTACTATTTCTTATTGAAACAAAAGTTAGTGCTAGACGTATGCTACAAATAATGAGGAAGTGTGGTTTTGTGAATGGAATTGATGTGAATGTTGAAGGGACAAGGGACAAAAGTTAGTCCAGCCTCAGTTACCATACCATTTCACACTCAAATTTATCATTCAAAAGCCATATATATAACTTAACACCTTACCAAAACATATACACATATTATATATATGAACATTAGCTCTCCTAAAAACAAGCATTAACCAAGGTTCAAACCAAACTATCATTCCCAAGTTAAGACATATATGAACTTCTATGTACATGCCACATAATCAGACTTTAGAACGTTTGAAAGATTACAAAATCAATAATTAGATAGTGTGAGCTTCTCAACAATCCATTTGACACATTCTACAAACTGGTAATCTACAAGGAAAGGGGAAACAATGGGGGTAACCATATAGAATTCTTAGTAAGTTCATAGGCATTAAATAACAACTTACGTCAATTTACCATTTAAATATGATAAGCTACTAGCTTGATAAGTTTGCCTAAACATGTCAACAAGATGAGTTCAATATATAACCATATCATATAGAATTATATAACATTCCAATTCACTTATAATCAACATTACATTGTCATTCACATAATCAATCATCATTTAGTCAATTCAATATAAGATTCATATCATTTTTCGAATTGAAACGATTGATTCGTTACATTCTCATATCAATCCTCTAGACTTGTATATCCAGTTTGCATAATCTTTTATATACTATTGAAATTCATTTCAAATACCAATATCAATTTTTACATTTTAAATCCCTGTTAACCTGAATCAGACTCAAACAGATACACGGATCCAACAAACACACCAATTTGACACCTAGTGCCTCATCGGACAATTTCGAAGTAAATAGTTTGCGCCCAGCGCTCATGGGTATAACCAAAGTAAAAGTTATGCCCAACACCCATCGACAAGTAGTCCAAGAAACCTATACTCAATCTATCTTATGTCATGCCAACTATATCTGACTCTCTCCGAACAGTTAATAAGGTAATTAATAATCCAATTTCATTATAAGTTTGATTCCCATTCTATCGATCTCAATGTTATCAATCCATCAATCAAGATACCGTTTCATACATAGAATAGCATGAATCATCTCAATTCCTAGCCAATTTCACCAAGTTATACTATTTTCAATTTTATTCAATTTAACCCTCTATCTCGAAAATCAATCAAATACATATCAATATGATTAATTAGTCATAATCAACTATCAATTCATTAAATATCTCAAATTGCATTTCATCATATTCAATTTATTAGCCAATTTATCATTTCTTTACAATTTAGTCCATATCTCACCTTTTGTATCAAGTTGCAAACAATTCAAATTACTATCAAACATATATAAATTTATAATTCAAATATATAACAGTTTAAATACAAACATACCATATGAACTTACTTGACAAAATTAGTAATTAAATTGAAACTTTAAGGACTATTCAACAATTTTATCTTTTTCCCAATTATTTTTTATTTGATCCAATTTTCGACGAATCCATTTTTTAGCCGAATATGAAACGTTTCTTTGGGTTTTCCCTCCTCCAAGATTCGGCCAAAGAAGAATATGAAAATAAAGATGATAACTATGTCTTTTATAATTAGATTAATGATTAATTAACCTTATTTTAATTAATTAAAAATAATTAACTTAACTAATCAAGCAATTAACATTAGATAGAGGATTTTTCTATCACTTTCCACTATCCAATATAAATAAAAGGTCTAATTCCTCATTTGGTCCTTTAGCAATTTAAAAATATTTAGTGATTGAACTTTTTCAACTTTTACTATTTAGTTTTTATAGCTTAATTAACTATTCATTTGTCAAAATTAAGGGACTAAACTTTAATTAACCTTTATACTAACCTTATAAATATTAAATAATAATATTTACAGAGTCAAACATCGAAAATAAAATTTTAAAAATATCATTTTTGACACCATTAAAAATCGTACTATTACAACTCAAGCACCAAAAGAATGCTACTCTAATCTCAACCTTGAGCAACTTGGGACTCTCAACACTAAAATGTAAATTACCTCCAATAACATTTATATATACTATATTATAACACACTTACTATATGGATGAAAATCTTAACGGAGCAATTTTATAAGCAAATTGATATACAAGCTAAATATGACTTTGATTGAAATAGTAAGATTAAGTTAGAGAAAGTCATGATAACTTGGGTTCAAATTTTATTATTTTCATTTTTTATTATGTGTATTTGTTATTCTAAATTTATCAAAATACAAAAAAAATTAACCTTAAAATAATATATATTTACTTTGTAAAAGAAAAGAATTTTTAATAATTTTTTAATTAATTAATTAATCACATCAATTAAGGATGTTAATTGGGCGAGGGAAGTGTGAGAGTGCTCCCTTTGCATCCATCCTTTCGCTGCGGGTACAAAATCCAAAACTATCTCCACCCGCGATCCACAAAACTAAAATTATTCTCGTCCCACAACCCACGTGAATCTTGAGACCCATTTAATCCATGTTATATTCGTCTCATGATCTACTTCATATAATATATTTATAAGTATCAATTAAATAAGTATAACTAAAAATTTTTATGAAAAGAGTATGAAATATCTATCCTCCAAACTCCCACCACATGTGTGACATTATTCCAACAGAATGAGTAAGGTGTGTTAAAATTGGGTGAAAAACTATGGATTGCTCTCTTTTTTTTTTTTTTAAAGTAGTGAACGTGAGTTGAGTACTATTATCAAAATTAAATTTTTATAAATGTTTATTTTAAAATATGATTATTATATTATACGAGACAAGTGAAGATGGGATGGAACGAGACGGGTAAGGATGAGGCGGGTACAAAGTACCATTCACACCTACGTCACCGTTCAAGACGAGTCTAATTTTTGTCCACATCCCCACTCCACCACCTACAATACTTATACTCATCTCTATTAAACTGAATACGAAGTGAAACGAAATCCCGTAAAATCCACCCCACTAACATCCCTAACATCAACTCAATTATTTCCTTATATGCATTATAGAGTATTGATAAAAATCGAACTTTTTAAAAAAATAACTTTTTTAAAATTTGATGGAAAATAAGATAATAAGGACAACAACGGCGCCGAGAGCAAAATAAGCGAAGTAGCTTATGAAAAGGAGATTAAAAAAAAAAAGAGTCAAACCCTAGTGGTTTGGGAAGAGGTGTGGAGAGAAAAGAGCGAGGTTTGGGTTTCAGGTATGGTTACAGGCTTGGATTTTTTGTTCTTCCCTTTTTCTTCTGTAAATAGCCGTTAAAGAAAAACCTTTGGCCCTTCCTTCTCTCCTTTCCCCACACTCCAGCCAGAGAAAAGAAGAAAACCCTAAACCTTGCTAGTTGATACCGCCATGGCTTTTTCTCTAATAGTGTTTCTCTGTCTTTGCTTTGGCAGCCTAAAACAACGAAGCGAAAGAAGAAAGTGTTGAATTAAAAATAAAAGGATGGGGACTAGGCTTCCAGTCCAGCACTACAGTAGTTCCTTCATCTCCACCTCTCTTCACGACCTCAACACCGTTGATTCTCGACCTTCTGAAATCGACACTGTTGATACCACTGATGCTTTGGATCACCACGATCACGACCATCCCGATTCCACTACTGTTGTCTGTATCCTATCATTTCTTCTTCTTTTTCCCTTTTTTCTTAAAAAAAAATAATGATTTTTTAAAATTTTGTTACCAGGAGTGTTTGCATGAATCTTATAGAAATTCTTTGCCAATTCATGGCGTTGGAGCGGAGGAAGAAGATCGGTCTAGCTTAGACAATGGTGATTCTTCCGGAGGAGCTTTCAGTATTTTGACAATTGAAGGTATAGACAAATTTTGACTTAATTCTTTACGCTTCAGTTGCTGCTTTTATTTATCTAGTTACTTCTTGATACTGTTCCACTTTTAATTTATTTATTTTTCTGCTTCCTGAAAAATTTGCTATAAATAGAATGCAATCGACTAAAATGCAGTACTAATTTTAACATAATTATTTTGTTCTTTATAAAAACAATTCTCTGAATTTTTCTCTTGAAAATAAGTTTTCATATTGTAATTCTTTAAGAGTATATTTGGCTTTTCGAATCCGTATGCTAGTTTTGCTCTTTTTTTCCTAAGAAAAAAGTTAGTATTAAAAATAAAAATCAAATTGTTTTAAACTTTGAAATTGGTTTTAAATTCTGTGAATAGAGATTGACTATTTTTTTCCAAAATTGGACTTTTTTCTAAATCACAGATGTTTCACCTATTGAATCAGCAAGGGCCAGATTTTTGCAAATCATAGTGGATAACTTTATTAATGACCATGTGATTGAAGTGGTTGATAATGAGTCACCTGTGGAATATAATGCTCATTCTGGACAAGAGAAACTGAATAAGAGAAAGACAGGAGATATACAATATGAAGGCGATCCTAGGTTCGCTTTGCCCTTAATGTATGTTGCCAATTTGTATGAAACTTTAGTTAATGATGTAAACTTGAGGATTGCTTCCTTGAATGGCATTCGTGATAAGACCATTGGGGTAGCGCTTGAAGCTGCTGGTGGATTGTACAGAAGGTTGGCTAAAAAATTCCCTAAAAAAGGTATCATATTCTTTTGCGCAATATTATGAGGGTAATTTCTTGTTGCATTTCTTGAAAAAGTAATCTGGCCCCTTTAACTTGTATTAGGTTCTTATATGTATAAAAGAAGAGAACTTGCAACTTCTCATGAAACAAGGACAAGGTTTCCAGAACTTGTTATACAAGAAGAAAAGAGAGTTCGTTTTGTAGTTGTCAATGGTTTGGATATTGTTGAGAGACCAAATAATGTGCCTGTTGAGGATGCTGAGTGGTAAGTTCTTCCTATGGATTTGTTTTCTTTGCATCTGATTTCTGTCTTGGTCTTTATCAGCATCACTCCATTTTTTTACTAGTTTGTCAATGCATGTGTCTGCTATTTCTTATTTATTTGACTAATTGATTCTCCCTAAGGAGCTCTGCATATGCTCCTTCAATGGGTTGCAGAAGAATCGACTTATTGCTTTCCGCTAATCAAAATTCAAAAGTTAGCTGGATTCTCATGACATGACTTACTTGGTTGTATCTAAGTTTCCATTTACTAGCTGAATTCTCGTAACATGAGTTAGTGCATAGATAATTTTTTTTTCTTTTCCATGCATTAGGGACTTCCTTAACTGCTGACAAGTTGTACATTTGGACTTTGAGGATTTTGAGAGACTTTTTTCCAATTTGCAGAACTCCCTTTGACTATGTTTTTATTTGCTCAAGGTTTAAACGGCTAACAGGTCGGAATGAGGTTGCTATCTCTGCTCAAGACTACAAGTTTTATTCTCCAAGGCGCAAGTATAGGCGTGTCACATCAAACACAGTTTCTAATATCCCTGCTTTGCCTGTAAGCTTTGTACCCTCTTTTCCAACTTGATTCTTAATCTTTGAACAATAAGGTCCACTGGATATTTCTGGAAATCTAATTTCCAATATTCCTTAAAACTCTTTAGAATTTATGAGTTAGGTCCAAGCTATGGAAATATGACATAAAATCACTAATACATACTATAAAGTTGCATTTATCTGTTTAAGGATTTAAAGGTAATGTCAAGGATTCTCTTTCTCTTTCTCTCTCTCTCTCGCTCATTGTAAGTAAACTCTCTATTTGTTTGCCCATGAAATATATGATGTAATCATTTATATTTTTGCAGGCATTTTCTGGCACTGACAGTTCTCCTTTGTCTAATGCACAAGGGTTTCACACCGTCAATGAAGTAAGCTCTTTGCTGATAAGAGTTGTTTGGACAGGACTTTTCATATAACTGCATTAAATTTAGTATGAAGAAGAGAATGTGTTTGTTCGTGTTTCTAAAAATAGAAATCTTGGAGTTTAGAAGTAAATAGATAAGAAATTATATATACACTTACTTTCCTTATCTTGTTTCTGAAAATGGATAAGCTCTTTCTTTTCTACTTGCTTAGCTAAAACCAAGGAGGTTGTTCCATATAAAATTTGGACGAGAAGGATAAAAGGCCTAGACAGGTCCTTTCTCCTCTTATGTTCAATTTCAGATATTCTTCAGCAGGAGAATTTTCACGATTGGAGCCTCTTACTAATCCTAGAAGTTTTAAAGGGAAAAACTTTGAGGAGAAGAAATTTCTAGTTAGTCTTTTGTTCGTGGACCTTTTTTTTTCTTTGAATTTAGGCGATCAATTTGGTGAAGAATTTCAAGTTTTAAGTAATTAAATATGATAATCAGTTTATGTGTTCTAGCATCTGGAAACAACAGTGTCTGCAAGTTAATTTAGGCATCTCATGTTCTATGGTATTCAAGGATCAAAATGAAAATTGTTTGTAGTAAGTTGAACTTATTAGACATTTAAAGAACAGTTTAATGAAGAATTTTTTTGGATTATGAATTCTGGATATTTTCGTGGACTCTTAACATTTGAAGAGAAGTGTTAAGTGCGTTGCAAGTAAATTCCAAATGTCTTACCTCCTATAAAAACATTCCAAATGACTTGGGTCAGCTATTTTAAACAGTATATAGTGCCACAAGTTCTATTTGATATTGTTTTTTGGCTAAACTGCTTCAATTATTGCAGACTCAGCAGCAGACTCCTTCCAAGCATCATATACCAACAATGTCACATCAGCCGCAATTTCATCCTATTCACCAGAACCATCATCAACCAGTTCACCAAAACCAACATGGAGCTCATTTTCCCCAGAATCATCAATGTGGGCCACCATCGCACTTACCTGAAATTAATCATGCTCACCAGTCACCAACCATGTCTCAACACATAGCTTGCTTACAACCCTTAACAGGAGGTCATGTTGGTGCACGCTTGCATGTTATGGTGAGGGACTCTATCGGCCTTTTTCCAATCTTTAGCTTGCATTCTTGCACTTTGTTGTTTGTGTTTTATAATTTACATGCCTTAATGTCATTGCAAAATCATAATAAAGGAATGTTTAGCATTTGTCAATATTATATATACTGACCCTTACGTGAAATGCTTACCTTTCAGCCTACAAATCCAGCAAAATACTGCGATGAATGTGGGGCACCTTACCTGAGGGAAACATCCAAGTTCTGTTCAGAATGTGGTATAAAGAGGTTAGGTATATGATGCCAGTTCAACATGATTTATTTTGAATACCCAAAGTTTGGTTTTTCGGTTGTTTCCAAATATCATCATTTAGTCATACGTGGTTTAAGTAATTAGTTCCTGGAAAGACACCCTCATAGTTTCTAAAGCTTAATGTGCTCTCCCTGTATAAAAAGAATTGTATTAAGTAGTTTAGTCTGGCAAAGAAAGCTGAGGCCATTATGCATATACATACTTTTTGAGGGTTAATTCTTGATGTGATCTAAATTTTGTTTCATAATCTTTTGAGGAAAAACATGTCTTACTGTGTGAGCTATTTTTTTATAAGCTACAAGGATTTTGCTGTAAGATAAATAAGGGTAGTAAGGGTCCTGGAAAAGGATAATCATTGCTAATTGCTAATTGCTTAATGCTAACAACCATTTTCTTTGTTGTATATTATCGACTATGTTGCCATCCCAATGGGCGTCGGGGGAGGGGGGGTCATGGATCCTCCAAAGTTTAAAAGTTTTTCAATTTAGCTCTCAGTAAATATATTATGACTCTCTCAAAAATATAAGTAGGTCTCTTTACTATTTAAGATTTTTTCAATTTCTCCCTTTGTATATATATTATAGTCTTCTTAAAATGGTAAATTTTTAATTTAGATATTTTATAATTTATAAAATTTTAAATTAGTAATGATGAAATTACACTTTTGTCCCTTTCAACATGATAAAAAAATTAATTTAACCTTTCAAAAAATTATAAAGATATAGACTACTAAAATGATGAAATTATATTTGTACGATTATAAAAATATACACTTTAATTCACCCCAAAAAAAATTTTTTTTGACTCCGCCATTGTTAATGGGGTAGGTTTTGTTGTTCACCTTGACTTGATTTTTACCTTTCACCTTGAATCTCGACTTGATCTCGGTTTTATTTGAAATTTTAACATTTTTTGAGAAAAGAAAATTTACGTGATCACGTCCTGCCTTAAAATATTACATAATTTTTTATTTGTTATTTATTCTTACAATATACAATGGGGCAGGTGTATTATAAAATTTTATAAAAATAATTAAAATGCTATAAAGTTTCATCAAGTTTTGAAGTATATTTTTTTTTTTGGTAAAAAATAAAAGCACACTTAGTAACTAGGAGTGGACAGAAACAGTGATCACTTCATGTAAGGAAATATGAGCATCCTCCTCTAGCAGTCGTATCACATACTGTGGTGGATCTGTGAAGAGAATTAATTGATTTAGCTTTTCTATTGCTGTTTTTGTCAAACAATCAATTACCTCGTTACTTCCTTATAAGACAAGTCTAAACTTCACTTCTCAATTCTTATTGCACCATTCATGGATCAATTGCACTTCTGTAATGTTTTTAATTGATGCGAAATCATTACGAATAGTATCTATAAGCCTTACATTATTACAAGTCAATTTTGAAGTATATTTTAATCCTAACTTGATGAAACTATAATATAATTAGTTTCCTATGTTGTTTTGGTCTTGATTTTTTTTTTTCATAATATTAATTTTAATATCAACGTAATACAATTAGAGAAAATTTGTGGATTTGTGTAATTTTTGTGCTGTGACGTGTATATTTTTATAGTAATTCAACTTCAATAAAATTTTGTGACATTATCTATTTATGTTGTTTTTGTTATTTTGTGTGTTCAGAGCATCATATATATATATATATATTGATGAATTATAATAATAGAGCAAAACTCGAAATAAATATATATATTTTTGTTACATGTTAATAATTTATTTCATATAAATTTGATGCATTCATTTATTTAGTGTCTTCATGCTATTCCTTTCGTTCTGACATGTTTCAAATTTTGAGTTTACAAATATAAATACAATATAATTACATGTATATTATAATTACAAATATATATTTAAGAAATTATAAAATAGAATTAAATCAATACAAAGCCTAAATAAATAAATAAAATTAATATAATTAAATAAAATTCACACATCATAATTACGCACGTGAAACAAAGGTACTAAAGAATCGAGAGCTTCAACTTTTAACTAACAATGCCAATAAAAGTGCTTATGGGTCGGGTCGGATCGGATTTAGGTCTTTAATAATTGTCTATAAAACTCAAATTTAGTTTGACTGTATGATATTGAATCTTTCACACTAAGCTAAAAGTAAAGAAAATCCTTACAATTAATTAAATTAGTTAATTTTATCTTTCAAGTCAAACAAAGCTCATAATTTTTTCATCATTTATTCACCCAAATGAAGAACAAATAATTAATTTAATTAATTGAAAGAATATTTTCCTTTATTTTTAACTTAGCATGAAAGATTTGAAATTATATAATAAAAAATTTAAGTTTTATAAACAATTATTAAATATGAGTTATTTGAGTTGATTTCATTAATTTTAAAAATTAAAAGGAGATTGAATTAATTAATATTATTAATATTATAGTAAAAAATCAATTGATATTATCAATAGATAAAACTTTTTCAAAAATGTATTCAATTATTTTGATAATTTGATTTTTAAAATTTTAATATTAAAAAATAGAATTTTTGGCAATGGGATAAACAAGTACAAATTGACAAATTTTGTGTATTATTTTAGTTCTACTGCTTTTTCACTTTAATCTTTATTTTTACCCCCAATCAATACTTAAAAGATATTTTTTGGGTGATCAAAATAAAAGTGTAAACATGATGTGGCATGTATATAGTTAATCACCGTTAGAGATTTATCGCTTGGGTGACTAAAATGAAAGCACCTTAAAAGTTAGGTGACCAAATTGAAAGGATTTCATTTTTGGTGACCAAAATGAAAATGCCCTAAACATTGGATGAACAACTAGGTAGTTTACCATTTATACTATTTTATTTCTCGTTAAATACCCAATCTATCTATTTGTGTGTCTGTCTATCTACCTATCTATATACTAGGGAAAAAAATACGCTGTCAGTGTACCAAATACTACTTGTAACACTCCATACTCGACCCATTCGCTAGACCCGAGCTATGGAACGTCACATTAGCCACTTAAATGACTCTCTAGTCGAACCCCAACCGAACCTCCAACATGCTACACAAAACATGTTCAGTTTTAAGAAAACACAAGTTCACGATCTCACATCGCTTGCTTCATGGTACACAGTAGTGGTAATGTGTGAGCCTACATCGCTTGGAAAAAAAACTTAATTTTCCATTCCCTAAAGACATAAACATTTGATAAAAAGAATTAAGAACATGGAAACCCTAAGTTATGCAAAATAATATACCCCGCGGAACATAGTAGTTCAACTATCAGGCATCGGGGTTCGCACCTTGCATACCTCATGCATTCTAAGACTTCGTAGAGTCTCCTTAAATGAAGTATGTCTCCTGAATGACCCCTACATGTTTAGATTCTGCGAACACGTTACGCAGGATATCATAAATTATTAAGGGTTCATAGGTAGTTGTTCGCCAATCGTTCAAGTTTGCACTTTGCATGGTTCAATAACTTTGTCAATTTGCAACAATTTTGGCGAACTTTATATAAGTTAGTCAGTTTTGTTTATTTCATGTTTTTTACTTATGGCGAACACTCTGTTAGAAATTAAATACTTAAGCATGAATTTGTAAATTAAGAAAACATCAAACAAGGTTTTGAACTTCATCCGTATACTTAAAATTGAGGTATCTATATAAAGTTTTATCGATTCGCAATAGATATAAAAAAGAAAACATAAAAAAATCTAGGTCTTAGAACAATCGGAGAAGTCAACAGATAATAAGACATCTCTAAGCTTAAGTGGACTCCCACATTGCCTTTAAGTCCAGAGTTTGTTTGTAAACCTATTCAGTGTTTATGCCTTTGCCTGGATCACTCGCTTCGCCACTACTCACTGTACAATCTAGCTACCTGAAATGTTTAGTAAAGAGTGTGTGAGATCTTGTGAGCCTAGAGAATGTACGTAAAAACCACATAGTACATACAAAACATAAGTTAACAAAAGCTTTAACAAGGTTATTGTACTGCGAAATGGGTTCGCCACACCTACTCAAAGCCTGGTTCAGGGATACACACTATTAGATAATTAAAAGCAATGCAACATAATATTTTGGAAAACACAATCTTATACACATGTTCTTTTCTATTGGATAAGCGAATTTCCTTATAACTCCTCACTATGTCTCAAAGAGTCTGGCATGTCCCATAAGTTCAGCGTTAAGCCAAAACTCTCCAACACACTAGCATATCCCATTGAATGGAGCTTGACTCATCATTCCATTATTTCTCCTAACTTGGCTCAAGGCCTCTCGCCCAAGTCATAAAACACAGGTGAGTAGTCACAATCCTATGACATGCCATTATATCCAACGATTACAAAAGATTTTAATGTCAAAATATTTACTTAAACATAGAGCTCGCAAGTTATGAAGAGCTCACAAAATACTGCTCATAACTAGCTCGCAATGAAGAGCTGACATATCACTGTTCATAAAAACACATATTTAAACACAATCACAAAAAAGATTTATAGAGAAAAGTTACTCCCAAAACTTAGGTTAGAACCCTAAGCTCCTGTTTAACATTATGATTCGCATATACAAGTGGCGATCCTTAATCACTCACCAGTTTGATGAAAGCTTTAAACAAGCTTCACATTTCCCTTGTCTTTTCTTGTAGACGGCTCTATTAGGTTCACAATTTCACAAACATACACAAATCACTAACAACACATTAAAATTCATACATAAACACAAGCTAACCTAGGTTTGCACATGCTAGTCTTTTGGTGAACCTAGTATCCTTTGTTGCGAACTTTCTTAATTACTTCTAAACGTCTTAACCAAATAGAGAAACAAAGCCTTACCTTAAATCCTAAGAGCTAAGTTCTGGGTTCTTGTTTTCATAGAAACTTGACAAAAAGAGAGAAATAATCAATGAAGAAGTTTGAGAGAGTCTTTTCTTTCAAAAGAATATGAAATTTTAATTAAAATAGCTTAATTTATAGGCACTAGGTGTTTTGATGTTCTTAGGATGCCCTAGTAGGCGTAGGAAAGAGTTACGTGCATGGATAGTGTTGTGAAGAGGAAAATAAGTTGACTTCCTAACTTTGGTATAACTGCCCTTTGGCTACTCTAATGTTAATTTTTTTTTGGTAAATTACAAGAGGAGGGCAAAGCCCTAACAGAAATGCGACTAGCGCGACTCAAACCCAAGCCACACTTGAGGTGATGAATATCCTGACTAAATGCCAACACACGGGATTCAACACATCTTATAAGCTATCATTTGTCACAATAATAATCTATCACATGTAATTATAATGGAAAGTAAATGGTTATGTTAATTACAATAAAGATTAAAGAATTATGGCAAGATTAAGTACAATAAAAACGAAGAAGATTAATATTTCTATTCGATTTTCTTAACCTAAAAAAAAGTGAAGTATGGAATAAACTTTCAATCTAATTAGGCAAATCCCTTTGAATCAGATAATAGTTTTTTTTAACAATCTCATTATAGGTTCTCATTCTATCTCTTCTTTTTGACACAATGCTTAAAATTACTCATAACTCCTCCCCAACCCATAAATAGGAATATAATGTGCTTCAACGCATTCGAATCCACGTCCTTCTATATTAACAATAATGTCCATGCCAATTGAATTAAGACTCAATCGACCAGATACTAATTTTTTAAAAGGAAGAGAAATTAATTAAGAAATACTTCAAATATGTATATTTGAAATCAATTCCCAAATTAAAAAATGCATTGAGTCTCTCTTTCAATCCCCAGAAATGGCATTTGTCATAGCCTAATATAAAGAGGAAACTCCTCTCAAACAAATTGCTGTTGAAGCAGCTAAGATTTCAAAAAATAGAAATTGTTTTATACAAACCAAAATTTCTCAAAAATGTTTCAAAAGAAACACTTTTTCAAGAGGTTTTTTTCAAAAGAAGTAGCATCTTCACAAACTGCTACATAAAAATCCTCACAATATTTTACAAACAAATGTTTTGAAAAAAATTCATTATGGAGGAATAATTTTTTGAAAAACCTCCACATATTGTTATCAAAGATCTTTTCAAAGGATGACATTTTAAGCTATTAGACTCATAAAAACCCCACCATTATTATGAAAACATGTTGATTCAAATCGAATCAATATTGTTCAAACATTACACAAATCCAAAATACCCTAACTTTATTATTAATTGACAGTCCAAATAATTAAAAATTCTTATACCAAGAGATTGGGGTGAAAACTCAAACTCTCTAAAAAAAATTTCAACCAAATTTACCACCAAAACAAACCAACACGCATATTTTACATATTGGATTATCAAACAGCCTAGTACAACGCCTTCCTTATCAACAACCAACATATGAGACATTTTTTGCTCATATATTTCTAGTATGACACTCAATCCAAATTTCCAAATTGGTTTCAAGAATGGTGAAACTAGTATGGACATCTTCTTTTGATATCTTACTAGCAAAAATCCAAAGTTCTTTGACAAATTCTAGTCAGAACCAGACCAAAAACACATACAAAAACAACCAATTTCTTTTTAAGTTTGTGAATTTCTTGGATTGTTTTTTTGAAATTATGCTTATGAACAAAATCAATACATAGGAATCCCTTTGTTAGATTGAAATTTCAAAACGAAATGTGGGACAAATTCAATGATGAAAAATATGATTCCAAATATATGAATGATTTTTTTCAACAAAAACTCAAGATTATGCAGGTCTGTTACTCCGAATGAAACTACTACAAAGTTTCTTCAAGCCAAATCGAATGAAAATGGGTGTCATGTTTTCATGAGCAATAGGGATAAGACTACTGTTGAAATATCAACACCAACCCATTAATATTTAGTTAAGTTTATGTTGTAGTTGAATAAGATGTTAGTAAAAGATCCCACATCGCTAAGAAAAACAAGAGTTAGGTGATTCTTTTCCTATATAAGAAAGTTGTATGCTAGCTTTTTAAATACACCAAAATAAATCAAGTGTTGAGTTTTCCATTTGACTTTTTTCTTTCCTTCTCTTAGTGTTTTGGACTTTTGTTAGGTTGTGGGGTGTTCAACAATTGGCATTAGAGCCAAGTTAGTGTTAATTTTCTTTATGGTTGTCGTATAGTTTGATCTGTCACATTAGAAAATAAGTTTTCACTGTTGCTTGGTTGTTCATTTGCCTATAAGTGTGGTAGTGTGAGAGTGAATGTCTAGGAAAGTTCTGGCTAAGGAAAGACTTGGTATTTAAGTAAGCCGTGTAATCCACCTCTCTTTCCTAGGAGCTTACCTGGTGTATTTTTCACATACTTTCACTATTTCGTGTAGTTTTGTGAGGATCATTTGTCCACACAATGATTGACTTACACACTATCGACGGAATGAGGAAGCTTAACAACGACAATTACAATACATGGTCAACTTGCATTATGTCATATATGCAAGGACAAGATCTGTGGGACGTTGTTAACCGAAATGAAATGGAGCAACCAAGAGAAGAGGATGTGAGTGACACGCTAAGAAAATGAAAGATAAAAGCAGGCAAGGCAATGTATGCCTTGAAGACAACAATGGAGGAAGAAATGCCGGAACACATTCATGGTGTCAAAACTCCAAATGAAGCTTGGGAAACATTCGCCAAGTTGTTCTCTAAGAAAAACGATACGAAGCTCCAACTTTTGGAGAGTGAGTTGTTGTTTATGAAGCAAGGCAACATGACGATCAAATAATACTTTCACAAAGTAAAGCTGATATGCCAGGAGATTTCTGAGTTGGATCTAATGACTCCTATTAGTGATACCAAGATGAAACGGATCGTTGTCCATGGTCTAAAACCAAAGTTTAGGAGCTTTGTTGCTGCTATACAAGGATGGCAAACTCAACCATCGCTTGAAGAGTTCAAAAATTTGTTAGTTAGTCAAGAAGCCTTAACAAAACAAATAAGAGGAGTCTCGTTGAAAAATTAAGAAGAGGCCCTCTATGCCAATAGAGGCAAGTGAAACTTCAAGCAACGTGACAATGGCGGATTCAATAGAAATCAAGGAGAAAGTAGCTCTCGTGAATGGGGAGGTTCTAAAAACCACGATAACATTAAAAGGTTTGAAGGAAAGTGTTACAACTACGGAAAGAAAGGTCACATGTCAAAAGCTTGTTGGTCGAGGAAAAAATCCGTGGAGAGTAATGTTGTTACTTCCAAAAGTGAAGAAGAATGGGACGCAAAAGCATTCTTTGCAATAAAAGAGGAAGAGCTAGCTCTCATGGCAACAACATCAGGTATAATTGATTATGAAAATGATTGGATCATTGACTCGGGTTATTTGAACCATATGACAGGTGATAAAGAGTTATTGCCAAACTTCGATACTCTCAAAAGAGAATTGTAGTCTTCTAAAGTTCAGTTGAGTTTAGATGAAATTGAAATTGTTAACGATGAGGGAGAAGAAGGAGAAACTCAAATCCATGAAAAATTGGCTTTCACCAACAATTGATCAAAGAAGATGAGCCTAGTGGAATAGAAAAACTAGCACCACTAAAAAATCAACAAGGATCAAAAAGCCAAATCCCAATACGCTAATGCTTCCATAGTAGAAAAAGCTAATACAAAAGAGCTAGACAGTTTTGAATAAGCTTCTCAAAAGGCATAATGGACTGAAGCAATGAGAGACGAGATTACTGCACTTGACTGAAATTAAACTTGGGACCTCGTACCAAAGCCAAAATATGTGAAGCTCATTTCTTGTAAATGGATCTACAAGATAAAGCATCACACAGATGGATCGATTAAGAGACACAAAGCTCAATTGGTAGCTTGAGGATTCTCGCAACAATATGGATTGGACTATGATGAAATTTTTAGTCTAGTGGCAAAGCTTACAACTTTCTGAGTCCTACTAGCACTAGCAACTAGCAAGGATTGTGATCTATGGAAAATGGACGTGAAGAATGTATTCTTGCATGGAGAGTTAGATCGAGAGATTTACATGGACCAACCGATAGGTTTTCGAAGTCGAGATCATCCTGATTATGTCTGCAAGCTTCGAAAGGCGCTTTATGGATTGAAGCAAGAACCCAGGGCTTGGTATGTTGGCATTATGAGCCGTTACATGCAAAATCCAAAGAAACCACACTTGGAAGCAGTTCGATAAATTTTGAGGTATGTGAAGAGTACAATTGATCATGGTATTCTGTATAGAAGAGGTGAATATTGAAAGCTAGTTGGCTATTGTGATGCTGACTATGCAGGTGATCATGATACCCGACACTCAACTACAAGGTATGTGTTTATACTTGGATTTGGAGTAATTTTTTGGTGTAGCAAAAGACAACCCATAGTGTCTTTGTCAACCACCGAAGCAAAGTATCGTGCAGCGGCAATGGCAACTCAAGAAAGCACTTGGCTTTTGCAATTGTTGGAGGACTTGCATCAACAAGTGGAGTTTCTAGTCACCATATATTGTGACAACATGTCAGCCATACGCTTAGCAGAGAATCCAATGTTTCATGCAAGAACTAAACATGTGGAGGTGCACTACCACTTTATTAAAGAAAAAGTCCTGTAAGAAGAAATTAAACTTGAACATATGAAGACAGGAAACCAAGTGGCAGACCTGTTTACGAAAGGCTTGAGTGGCAACATGCTCGAAAACTTCTATCGTTAGCTTAACATGACACACAAAAAGGAAGTTGGTGTTGAGGGGGAGTGTTGAAATATCAACACCAACCCATTAATATTTAGTTAAGTTTATGTTGTAGTTGAATAAGATGTTAGCAAAAGATCCCACATCCTTAAGAAAAACAAGGGTTCGGTGATTCTTTGCCTATATAAGAAAGTTGTATGCTTAAATACACCAAACTAAATCAAGTGTTAAGTTTTCCATTTGATTTTTTCTTTCCTTCTCTTAGTGTTTTGGACTTTTGTTGTGTCGTGAGGTGTTCAACAACTGCTTGACGATTATTATGGATGGTTTTATGGAGGAGGACCGCTTGAAGAAGCTCATTTAGATTTTGGCTTCGTTATAAAGTTGGGCTAACTCTTAACTTGATCAGAACGAAGCCAAAACCTAAATGAGCTTCTTCAAGGGGTCCTCCTCCATAAAACCATCCATAATAATCTTCAAGCAGTCTTATCTCCACTTCTCATGAAAACATGACACCAAGTTTCATTCGATTTGGCTTGAAGAAATTTTACAGTAGTTTCATTCAGAGCAGCAGACTTGCATAATCTTGAGTTTTTGTTGAAAAAAATCACCCTTATATTTGGAATCATATTTTTCATCATTGAATTTGTCCCACATTTCGTTTTGAAATTTCAATCTAACAAAGGGATTCTCATGTATTGATTTTGTTCATAAGCTTAATTTCAAGAAACAATCCAAGAAATTCACAAACTAAAAAAAGAAGAAATTGGTTGTTTTTGTAGGTGTTTTTGGTCTGATTTTGGCTAGAATTTGTCAAAAAACTTGGACCATAAATTTCTCCAAAAAGTTATTAACTTTCAAATATTGAAGTTTTTGTTTACAAATAGTTAAATTCAAAACCTAAATGAGCTTCTTCAAGGGGTCCTCCTCCATAAAACCATCCATAATAACCGTCAAGCAGTCTTATCTCCACTGCTCATAAAAACGTGACACCCAATTTCATTCAATTTGGCTTGAAGAAACTTTGCAGTAATTTCTTTCGGAGCAACAGACTTGTATAATCTTAAGTTTTTATTAAAAAAAATAATCCATATATTTGAAATCATATTTTTCATCATTGAATTCGTCTCATATTTCGTTTTGAAATTTTGATTTAACAAAGAAATTCCCATATATTGATTTTGTTCATAAGCATAATTTCAAGAAACAATCCAAAAATTTCACGAACTTAAAGAGAGATTAGTTGTTTTTGTGTGTTTTTGGTCTGGTTTTGGTTGAAATTTATTGAAGAACTTGGATCATAAACTTCTCCAAAAAAATTATTTACTTTCAAATATTGAAGTTTTTGTTTACAAACAGTTAAATGCAAAACAAATTTTATTTTCAAAAATTTAAATTTCAAATTTTTACTTTTTTCCATCCCTCCGACTAAAATATGAAAAACTAGAAGAAGATCAAATTTTTATAGTGCAAACTATAATACCAAGCCCAAACACATGGGAATTGTATCCGAAATAAAATAGACTGGGAGGGAGATTAATAGAAATAACTTTGGATTTCCTACTTTTTGCAGTCGTGCACTTAACAATAACATGGTGGGCACAAGAAATAAAAGGGCCTGTCAAGCAAAGCAGGAATCCATCCAAATTCATATAAGTCAGCTTTTAGATACGATGAGATACAAGAACAAAACTTAATGCTTCTACTTCTACAATGGAATTTCAATAAAGCTGAGCTAACTCTTAACATGATCAGAACGAAGCCAAAACCTAAATGAGCTTCTTCAAGGGGTCCTCCTCCATAAAACCATCCATAATAATCGTCACTGCTCATGAAAACATGACACCCAGTTTCTTTGCAAAGTCATCACCATCTTCCTCCTCTACGTATTCCTCTTCCGGGTCCACGTTTTCATCCTCCTCATAGTTGTATTCCCCTTCGTCACCCTGCTCATAATAATACTCTCCATCCCTCTGGTCATCTGCCTCAACTTCGTGATCTTCTATTCTCTCAACTCCAATAATCCCATCCTCAACATCAGCCTCAGCCTCAGCCTCAGCCTCAGCCTCACTCACGTTGAGTGGTTGAGAAGATTCACCATGAGTGGCCCCCGTTATTCCAATATCTGTAGCTGCAACTTTGGATTCTTCATCTTTGTTCGCCTCTTTCACTGTCACCGATACTTTGTTATTGGAGCAGCTAATCAAGCTTCCCTTGCTTTGCTTCTGGTCAACATCTTCTTTATTTACAGATGCTATACCATCCCCAGAAGCGGCACCTTCAGGTTGTCTCTTTCTCTTCAGAATCTCACTTAGAGGCATTGGCCCCTTGAATGAAAGATCACCTTCAATTTGCTGATGATCTCCAACACTCCTTCGCTTTCCAAGAGACTGGTGCTGCTTATTATCACTGTTCTTCCCAACTTTCAGCTCTGCAAGACTTTTTGGACCTGCAAAATCAGCATTCCTCTCATCTGTTACTTCTCTTCTGATCCTTGGGCCACCAAAATTTAGACCTTCATTATTGCTGAAATCCCCTTCCACCCTTCCTTTCATTCTGTCACGGAGCCTCCCTTGGGAAGAGGTTTGAGGCTTTCCAGGTGAGTGTCGTCCCCAAATTCGCCCTCTTTCTATCTCCCTTTCAGAATGCAAATCAGATCCATTTACAGATCTCCCAGGAAGCTTTATTCTACCTTGAAGACGACTTCCAAGAGACCTCTCATGGGGAGGTAAACGGTGGGAATCCCTATGAGAACCAGCCCGGTAATTTCGTTCCCCTTCATAATTTTCTAGGGCATTATCATGACTGACAACAGACTTCAGGCCATTAACCCTTCTGCGCTTAGACAAACGATGACGCAGATCGGATTCCTCAACATGATCAGGACTATCAACTCTTGGGTAACCCCTTCTCTCCAAAGTAGATGACCCTAGTGATATCCTCTCAGATGAAGCCCTCTGCTGGTCCCAATCATAATTCCCTTGCACATTGTCAAATGAATCATAGCCTCGAGCATCATGAAACATTTCTTGGTCAACATCAACCATGGCATCATAATTAGCAGAGCGACCAATGTCATATTCATTGACATTCCTCCCCTCATGTACTCTTGTGCCTCCGTATTGATCTTCACCATGGTAGAAATCAGAATCCCTGAGCTCATCATCCACAAGAACGTCAAAACCAGGAGAAGACTCCCTCAAAAATTCTTCAGTATCCTTAATGCCATGGAAAGTCTGTTCATCTGAAACATGGGGCTGATGCAACCAACCAGAATGACCCATAGAGCCACCATTAACAACTGAAGTAGTTTTTGTTGCTTTGTGTCGAGGAAGTTCCTCATCCAAGCCTACTGGAGATGGAACACTTCTCTCAGTTCCAGTAACACTCCTAGCGAAAGCGGATTTAACCTTTGCAGAAGGTTTACTTTCAGGAGCTAGTCCAACAGTTTTGGAAACATTAGTAGGGGGGAACTTCTGTGACTGAGATGCTTCAACTGCACCAAAAATCTTCTTCAACAAATGAGGCTCACTACCCATGGTAGTTGCTGCTGGTTGTGTGGCTTTATTACTTGTAGTTGGACCATGCAAAAAAGCACATCTGTCACCTTTAATGCAAAGCCCTTTGATGAAGAAAATACATGGAACTGCTTGTTTGCTGGAGCTGTAAGAACCACCCTGGTTGTAAGGCATATGACTAGCAGGTGCTGTAGTTGCTGCTGTGTGTGAAGAAGGCTTGGAAGAACCGGTCGGAGTTGTTGCTTGGGTTCCCAACAAGCCATCCAGGGGCTGAAAAGACACCATCAGAATAACACAAAAATTATCATAACCAGTCCAAAATACATCACAATATGAGTGAAATAGCTCAATATATAACTTGACCATTTAAATAAATATTAAAGAAATTATAATTTAACTTAAAATGTAAAAGAGGTGTTGGAAAAATTGTACATGAATGTTTTAGAAGAGAAAAGTAAGCCTAGAGTAGATTCAAAAGTATGGAACACCAGTTTTTAATGAAAAATAAATAACAAATACAATCTTCTTAATACAACGTTTATCATTTTATGGTTTTTCCTGTCAAATCAACAAGTGACTTGGTAAAAATATTCAATTTTGATTGCCGGCAATTTTCCAAGCTCCAGTTTTGAAAATCATAAGTGCAACAAGAGTCCCTACAAAAGCCTGTAAGACTAGCATGGCACAGAGATTATACTATTGGTGCAAGAGAAGAGAAGAAACTTACAGGATGTCGAAACCCACATTTTGGGTTCAAGCAATTTCCATTCAACCAGTAATAACAATCCCTTGGGTTAACCCGGGCATATTCACTATGACGATACTCACATTCACTTCCCTATTGGCATTGAAAAGGAAACAAATATTAATTACAGAATCTAATGATTATCGATGTCAAACGAATAGCAGCACATTAAATATGCTTGCAGCATCTTACAATGTATGACGTAATCATATGACAACTTTATGCGATTTAAGCAATCATTCTCATCGATAAACAACTAGATGGAGTTAATGAATACATATTGTCAACGGCAACTTCACAAATGGCAAAACATGGTTGTAGAAAAGAACTTCAAAACCAATGCAAACAGACAAAAATAGTTCCAAAAGGCTAAAAGTGAAACTGCAGTCAGACGACAACCGAACTGTTCCGGAATAATGGTATTAGAGATGATGCATCAAAACATTCCATCATAAATAACAACATAAGTGCATCACAATGGAAAAAACAAATTCTAGAAATACTTTCTTGTTTTGACAATTAGGAAGAGTTTTATTGGAAGGTACATAAATGTTTCCCTATCTTTTACACGAATAACTTGAAGTTGTAGCAGCGCCAGATAAAATACAAAATAGTACAGAACTAATGCACCAAAATTAACAATAATTCATCAAATAAATACACATTTAACAGCCAACCATAGGGAGAAAAGCCAATAATTTTCTTTAAGATGTAGAAAAGAAACATCAAGGGAAATAGGCCATATATTCCCAGATGTATTCACTAGGGCTTTACCACTAAGAACCTAACATAAATTAGCAAGATCTAACATGTAAACAGCTCAAAAAACAAACGAACAAACAAATTTTCAGATTTCTAATTAAAATTATTTACTTTTTTTTATCATTCAAAGTTAAATAAATAACTAAACAAAAAGCCGTTGAAAAAAGGAAAACGAAAAGTAAATCTGAAACCCTAATTGAAGTATCGAAGCAAGATCCAAGAAACAACAAGATCTTGTTCCAAACCCTAAGGGTAAAAAAAGGGGACAACCTTTTTGCAGGTTAAAGGGGAAGCAAGAAAGTAAACGCAATCTGTATTCCTCTTCAAAGCCTCTTCTTCAGCCGATGGTTTTGTAGCCCCGGCCACCGTCACCGTCGTCGTCGCCACCGCCGCCTGTTTCTGCTGTTGCTGTTGTTGTTGTTGTTGTGGCGTAGCCGCTACCATGGCGGATTTTTCAAAAACAAAAAGTGACAAAAGAAAAAGATATTTTCTCAATTAGATCGAAATATTCAAAAAAAAAAAAAAAAAGATAAGATGATACGAGAAGAGAAAAGAGGGAGGAGGAGCCGCCAGGAAAGAGATTGGGGGATTGAGGGGATGAAGGAAATATATATAATAAAACTGAAAGGCTGGCTAAGCTAAAAAAGAAGAGAATATAAAGGAAAAAAGAGAAAAATATAATCAAGAAAAGGTTAGAGATGGAAAAGGGAAGGAAAGAGAGAGAAGTTCTAATAAGATGAGTGGTGATGTGTTCCGTATGTCACATACACAACCATAACTTTTAAGTGGACTTCATTTGTGTTCTTTTCTCTTCTTCTTTTTTTCCATTTATTTAATATATATTATATTATATACTATTTTACATCTTTATTTTTTTATTATTGTCTACTCACTAAAATTATCAACATAAATGGACACGAAATATACTTTTCTTTTAATATATTGATTAAATTAATTTAACAAAATTAGAAATTAACAAGTCCATCAATTACAAGATCTATTTGTAAATCTTCAGAAATTGCTTCAAACACCTGTAAATCAGTGTGTCTCATCGTGGCCATCTTTGCAATACGATCCTCAACTTGATTTCTCTCCTTTGGAATATATTTTATCCTCCAATATTATATATTTTGTAGTTTTGTATATATCCTTCGTAACATAGTTGAAAATAAATTTGATAACTGATCATTTTGAATGACTTTAACTACCTCTAGATTATCTGAGTGGATCATAACCTTATGATATAACGTAAGTTTTTTGACCTAAATGTCATCGAAATCTTAATTAAAATGATAAAATTGAGGTATAATAATTTAATGTCTCAAATTCGAGTCTTACTATCAATAAATACTTAAATGCATAAATTAATTTTCTCATGGGTTTATTCTAAATTAAATCACACCATATGTAAGCCATCATTTATTATTCATGATTCTACTTGTTTTTTTATTATTAGTCTTTATATTTTGTGAAAGTTATAGATTTAGTCATCTTATATTGATTTTATCAATTTCAGTCTATATACTTTTCAAATTGAGAACATAAAGTCCTTATATTTTTCAAATTTTAAAATTTTAATCATGACTCAAAAAGTAGAAATTAAATACATTTGGTTAAATTAAATTACTAATAATGTACTGTGCGTACAATTGTAGATTTAAGACTCCTTTGGATGGACAGTGTGTTTATCTGCGGTGAGTGTAAAAATAGCGACGACAATGAGATTTGATACTCTAGCGATACTATAACATGAGACAAAAAAAAAGTTAAATGCACCGCACTAGGAGTAAATGCCCATACAAATGGGCCCTTAGTTCATATTTTCCAATTAGATCATTCTAAGTCCTTATATTTTTCAAAATTTGAAATTTCAATATTGATAAAAATGACAAGTATTAATCCATTAACTGGATTTTTAGTGAGTGATATATAAAAATAACAAGCTGACATGATATTATATATATGATAATATGTTTATCGCATCAGATTTTGGAAATATTACAACTTACTGATTGAACAATGATCATTTGGTGAGGATTGAAATTTTAAAATTTGAAAAGTACAAGGATTGAAACTAGCCAAATTAAAGTGCATGGACTAAATTCAAAACTTTTGCAAATTACAAAGACTAATAATAAAATTTAACCTTCTTATAACTCAAATTCAAAACATTATCTATATATATTTTTGAAATATCACTCGATGCCTTTAGTATTATTTTTCAAAAGTATTTTTTACTTCAAAAGTGCTTCTTTTCTCCCAAAAGCACTTTTTGTGCTTAATTATTTTTTATTCTTTTTTTTTTCTCTAGTGTTTAATTAAAAATATGTTAAAATCATTAATTCAAAATGAAAAAAATTATTTTTTAAAAAATAATTTTTTTTTAAATAATACACATGTGCTAATATTTAATGGTTATATTTAAATATTTAAAATATAATTTATATATTCTAATTAATTTTTATAGATAATTAATATTTATAGCTTAAAATTATTTAAAATTTCATATATTAAAATATTAACAAATTATAATAAATTATTTTTATAGTCTTATTAAAATATAATAAAATTTGAACATTATTTAAATGTATATTTGTTACTCTATAATATCATGTTTAAAATAAATATTTTATTTTTCAAGAGTACTTTTTGACAGCAAAATATTTTTCACATGCACTAAACAAATTGCAAATAGATAAAAAAAAAAATGATTTTAAGTGTGCTTGTTTCACGTAGTATAAATTTATAGAAACTTTTGAAAAAAAAATATCATACTATTATATTACTTCATTATCAATCACAAGAATCTTCAATCACTCTTCGATTCGATTATTGCTAAAAATATCTAATTTTTTTTACTAATAATTTTTCTGAGATACTACTTAATTGAATGTACCTAATTACTGACTTTTATTTATAATTCTAAACTTAAATTTTAATTGATATTAAACTCTAATATTAATTTTACGATAATTAAGAATATTATAATTCTATTCAAATAATAACTCTATTTTACATCAATAAATTTAGCATAATTTTAAAAATAAAACTACAATTATAATTATCACAATCTAACTCCTCTTTAGAGTTATTGGAGTTAATAAGGATATTACTAATATTTAAAAAAAATATTAATGGTATTTTTTATATTCCAAATACATTAATTAAATTATGAATATTATTATATCAGTAATTATTTTTTTTGGTGAACTACAAAATAGGATAAAACTCGAACAACAAATATAATTAGCGTAATTAAAATTCAGGTCACACTTGAGACAATGAACACCCTTGACCATTAGACCATTACATGGGGTTTATATCAGTAATTATTATTTAATTGTATTATACATTTTAATTAATATTATTTTATTATTAAGTAAATGGTTTTTTATTTATATCAAAATAATTGTTTTTAATTTTTGATAATTACATTTTTAGTGTTTTTGATTTCTTTTTCAAGTTGCAATCTCTTTATTTGTTTATGCTTTTACAAGAAAAATTATGCACTTTTGTAATTCCTTTGAATATTGGTGTTATATATGTAGTTTTTATTTTTCTTGTCAAGAAGAATAAGATTTTATTGATAAATAAGATGTTTCAATCGTAATTGAATTTTAATTATTGAAAATATTACGTTTTAATTATTTATGTTATTGTTTATTACGAAATGATCACTTTATCATTAAAATCTGTTAAATTTATATTCATTTGATTGATAATAATCTCCTTTAGTATTCATAAATTGTTTTAATAAATATTCTAATTAGGTAAACTCATCATTGGAAATAATTTGATCAAAACTCCAATCAAAAGCTAAAGAGATTATCAAACTCACTATTTTTTTTTCTTAAATAAATAAAAGAACAAATTATTAGAGTGGGTGTAAATCAGATAAACATTCTTTTCATACACATGAAAACAACATAAAGAAGTCTTCCACAAAACCTAAATTCTTCTTTGGATTAATATATCATTTGGTACCTGAATTTGACACTTTTTCTTAATTTGGTGTTTAAATTTTTTCTGATCCAATTTGGTACTCAAACTTGACACATTTTCTTAATTTGGTACCTAAACTTGACACTTTTTTAATTTGGTACTTAAACTTTTTGGGGTCCAATTTGGTACATGAACTTGACTCTTTTTCCTAATTTGGTACCTAATTTTTTTTAATATTAATTCGTTAAGCATAGCTCAATACCTATTTTTAACATGAATTTTCTCTAAAACGGACAATATTTTTGTAGCATAACAAAAAAAAATTCAACACCGTTATTGTTTTGTGCAATTTTTATAATATTTAATAAATTTAGGTGCCAAATTTGGAAAAAAAAAATGCCAAGTTCAGGTACTAAATTGGCTCCAAAAAAGTTTACGTACCAAAGTAGAAAAAATATCAAGTTCAAATACCAAATTGAGTCAATAAAATGTTCAGGTACCAAATTAAGAAAAAATGTAAAATTTAGATACCAAATATTATATTAAGCCTTCTTCCTTAAAGAATTGAACTATGGTGAAATAATCAAACTTTTTTCAACTCAAATGTATATTTCTCCATCTATACTTTTATAATATATTTCTTTTTTAGTTAATAAGGTAATATTGGTATTTTTTTAAAAGAGAAACTAATTAATTTATTAAGATTTTTTAGTTATATTTTTATATTTTAATTAACCATGCTTTAAAAATTTATTTCATGATCAATTTTTTTTAAATCTAATTTAAATTTATTATTACTGACAACATGATTAAAAAAATACCAAATATTAATTCATCATGGTAATTTTTTTATATCAATTTAAATCTTTCAATAAATTTTTATTTTGAATGAAATTAATTTTTAATTTATATAAAGTTTGGTTTTATTTTTTATTATTAATTAAAATTATCTAGGATTCAACAATAATATACATAGATTGTAGATTTTTTTATATTAATTAGAGATAAATATAATTTTTAATTATATTAAATTATCTTCTTATTTAATTTTAAAATTTTCAATTGTTTCTTATATTTTATTATTCTATTATTAGGGTTGTAAATGAATCGAGTTTGAATGAACAAATCTCTATCCATGTTCGTTTGTTTATTTTTAAGCTTGTTCGCGTTCAGTTTGTGTTCATTATAATTTTCAAATTTTTGTTCATATTCGTTTATTTAAAATTATATGTATTCATGTTTGTTTATTTAATGTTCACGAACATATAATTGAACATGTTCACGAATAACATTAATAAATAATAAACAAACAAACAATAAATAAATACATACACACATATACACGAACATGTCAATCGAACACTCTGTTCATTTACAGCTCTATATTTTTATAAGAAAATATCATTAATAAATAAACGATTCAATAAAAGAGCTTGTAAATGAGCCAATAAACGAGATTGTTCGTGAACATAAACGAACTGAACACACCTCTGTTTGTGTTCGTTCGTTTATTAAACGAACATAAAAAATTTGTTCATACTCGTTTATTTAATTTAATAAACGAACATAAACGAACGTTATACGAACAGTTTATCAAACATTCTGTTCATTTACACCATATCTGTTATGTTAAACAAGCAGAAAATATCACTACTTTGAAATTATGTCTTTATTAATTATTATATTGAGTTTTTCAAATCTTAAATACAATATTTTTAGAATTTTTATATTTTAGACCTTTTTAAAGAATTATTACCATTTTTATATTATTTTTATTTCTTAATTTTTAAAAATAAGAGTAAGAGTTACAATCTTTAGCACATATTTTATTATCAAATTAATTTTGGAGTGTATATTTTAATATGAAAAATATAAAGTACTTCATTTTTATATTAAATTTATAGTAAATTTGAATATAAAAATTATAGAGATATTAATATAATTTTATCGATAATACATATAATATGATAAATATATTAAATCATATTTTTAAAAAAATAAAAATATTAAAATATACAAAATTTTCTTTAACACATGTACAATCCAAACAAATCAATTATTGAATAATTTTCATTTGCAGTAACAATGTATTTGAATAAATGAAGAAATTACATGTATACAATAATATACTAATTTAAATTTATAATAAAAAAATATTATTATTGAAAATAATTTTATACAATAGTTGTGGTTATTTATATAGATTTTTTATATTTTTTAAATATTAATAAATTTATATATATAATTATCCTACATTTAAAGAAATAATTAATTTTTTTTAAATTCAATTTAATTCATAATTATAATTAAAGTTTTGGAAATCTAGTGATAAGAAATTTAAATATTAAGATAAATCATATTTATTTTTATGATAAATATTAAATTTATATTTAATATTTAATATAAACATGATTTAAATGTTAAGATAAATATTATTTATCTTTTTTTAATTAAATATTATTTATTTTTATGATCATTTTTATATTATATTATATTATATTTAAATATTTAATAAGGTATATTATTTCGACTTTATACACAAATAACTATTTATACACATTATATTTTTGGAGTATATCTTCAATATAAATAATACCCAAAAAATATATATGGATATAATAATATCTAAAAATATATATTGTGTACAAACCCTATGTGATGGCTTGATGGTCAAGGGTATTCATCGTCCCAAGTATGATCTAAGTTCGAGTTGTACTAGTCGCGTTTGTTGTTCGGATTTTACTCTATTATTGTAATTCAACAAAAAAAATATTATGTACATATTTATATACATGCGTATTCATATGAATAATGGCCTCTTGTAAGTTACACAGTAACTAGAAAATTAAGTTTGGACGGTAAGTCAAATAAAAGATATGAAAGGATAATGGCCTCTTGTGCGATGGAAATGTGAACTATGTATGTATTATGCGCTGATTCTGTGAAAATGTGTATTTGATGAGGTTGCATGTGTGGCTTGATGCCTGAATGATAATACGCCTCTGCTATGAAAAGATAAGTATGAACGTGATGAAAATTCAAGAAAGCATGAGCTGAATGATATGCCTCTATTCTGTTGAAAAGTATGTGCATGCATGAGTGTGCTTAAAGTACGACTGATTTTGCATAAGAAGTTTGAGTTGCATGCCTAGAGCCAGTCAAGCATGAGTTTGCATGTCGAGTCTGCCTGCATGTGCAGGTCCGTTAGGACAATAAACATGAATTCTGATATGGAAGTCCATGGCCATGGCAAGTGAAGACCATATAATGTAAGACCTAGTTTGGGACTATGGCATCATGTGGATATATGTAAAGCACAGTTGGATGAGTACCGAGTGATGGGGGGAAAACCTCATTACGATGAGTTTGGGTGAATACCTATCGTTGAAAACATCAATTTATCGATATGTGAAAGCCTTTGTAGTTGTTCTATGATATGTAGAAGCCATTTGTGGCTGTTCTCTAATATGTGGAAGCCTTTGTGGCTATTATCTGATATGTGAAAGCCTTTGTGATTATTCTTTGATATGTGGAAGCCTTTGTGGCTATTTTCTGTTACATGTGAGCCCTTGTGGCGAAACCTATTATATGTTAAAGCTTTTATGGTTGTTCTTTATTTCACGTGAGCCTTTGTGGCAATATCCACAAATGAAGACTTTGTGGCTGATTTTGTTATGAGAAGAGCCTTTGTGACTGATTCTGTTAATAGCACCTTCGTAGAAAAGTCTATTGTAGTAGTAGGGTTAAGGGTGTTACACCACCAAACTTGCTCTGTGTACATAATAACCCAATATGTCACTTCGTTCGATGTAGTCCTAGTATCATCCCTCCTGCTGTAGACCCACAACAACACACTTGCAATATACGCCCACTGTTAAGCTCATAAGAACTTAGTGAGAGATACAATATGTACCTGAGTAATGCTAGCAAATTGCAATTAATGAATCGTGACAATGAACTTATCGTTCTTAACCTTTAACTTTGTCTCAAGCGAGTACTTCCTCGAATTCTATTCTCTTATACACATCAAATATCATACCTTAGTTTGAAATCCTCTTTTTCCTATCAATGTCATCGATACATCACTTACATCCTTCAATCTGAACAATCATAAATGTTTGTCCATTTCATTTCTAAAGATCAATGCAACCAAAACAACATTACATCTACATACCTACCTTTGAGCCATCATATCATCATAATTTAAATCCTTATTTGCTACACACTTTCAATACAAACCCATTACCTCTCTATCTATATCTCTTCAATTCATTATTTTCAATCGAATCATATTTCTAACACCTCAATCCAATCCATTTAATTGGATCTAGATCTTGGGTATTACCGTCCGAATACAAACAAGAACTTAGTCTGCTTGAAAAAATTAAAATCAAATATAGCACACCTAATCACAAATTTCAAACTAAGATATATATATACAATTACAATGCATGGGAACTAAATTCCAAAATTATCAAATTTAACATCCTATTTTATTATAATTGTCCCCAAAATATGAAATCCTAAGTAACATAAAAGATTTGAGCGTGCCGTCAAACTCACTCTGTATACATAATAATCTGATATGCTACTTCTTGGCATAGTCCTAGCATCGTCCCTCTTGGTGCAGACCCATGATTTGCCAGTTTTATACCTAGTAGATTGAACTAGTTTTCACACTTGAAGAACTTAAAACCAAGTATTTTCTTTATGTTTTGGTAGGATTTAACTTAGATTTTTTATCTTGAATAAATTGTGTACCCTAAGTGCTAAAATGTTGTTTTATTATCTTTAAGATCGATTGAGGCCTAAAGGTTGGCTAATGTACTTTGTGAGTGTGCAGGAGACCATAAGAAGTTGCAACAATATGAGTGAGACACCCCGATCACTGTATATGCATATAATGACATCACCAATTAATTTAAAGATAAATATCAAAGAATTTCCAAATCACCACATGGCCACAATTCAATGTTTATGATTAATAACCACCATACAACTCACCCTTACAGAAATTATTAACGTTGTAAAACTATCTCTATTACAATAATCAGACTTAGAAAAGAATTGTACAAAGTTTTTATGACAAATAATTTCTACCGATACATGGTTTGATATGTATCGATAGAACCTGTGATGAGTAGTTACAAGAAAAACACAATGATAGCATTAGAAATGACACTTATTTTCTCCCTAAAACTTGTGTATTAATTGTTCCTTTTGTATTGTATTTAGTATGCATGTTAAACATTTCATATTTAATGTTTGCATTTTCTAACTTAGTGTTGTATGGCTTTAATTCTTTTCATTTTAGCCTCTTTTATACTACTAATGTCACCATATGCATCATAAGTTTTGCGTCTGAAAATTGTCAGCGCAGAGATTCACCTCTGAAGACCAGTGTTGGAAAGTGTGCAAAGATGCAACCACAAATTTAACATGGAATTGCGACCACAAATGTCACCGCAAAGACACCTTAACCTCGTACAAGTGATTTCACGCTACAAACATACCTGGAAGCACTAACGCAGGGGAATGCTAAGTTGTCACCACAAACAAAGATCATAAATTGCGCCCAGAGATGCGACAACAACCTGCAGATGCTTGATCAACACAGCAGATCTATGTGAGTGCACAGTTGGAAATAACCAACTTTTACAGCTGCCAAAGAGGTTAAATCTGAGAAGAGAGGGGATCTGAAATTCCCAAAGCTTATAAATAGGAGGGAAATGAAGAAGATGGGTATCAAGTGGTGAAGAATTAAACTCTGCAAAATTTCTCAAATCTCTAAACAAGCTGCCATGGAAGCTTGAGTTTCGGAGAAAGGTGATAAGACGAGTAAAGGAGTAAGACTTCTGACGAGAAGTACCTATCTGCGGTGCAAGAGGAGATGTCACGAAATAGTTCTAGTAAACTAGGAATTGGATGCTTGGACTTTTTTCTTTGATACCTCTAAATTGTTGATGAGTATTGTTGATTATCAATTGAGTATGGAAGTACCATTTGAAGTTAGATATTAATTGATTTCTACTCTACTTTCCTTAACTGTTTATATTTGGATTTAACTATTTTGACCATGGAAGTGCAATTGCAGTCATAGTCACTAGAAGGTGCGGTGACAGGTTAAATCAACAAGCAAGACAACAGAAGTTGCTTAAGGCTAAGAAGGAATTCTGGCCACTTGTTCTTAAGTGCAAGGCATTACCAACAGTGGATGGTGTGGTAATTACTAGCATTTGGGTCTTTGTTAAACAAAGGATGTGATAGCAGTAAGATTTCAATGAACTATAATTGCAATGACAATTCATTTGATACCTTGCAGGCACATTTAGCATTGCGACTTGTGAAATAGTGATCCTCTCCACTTCTTTACACTTGATCCATTTATTTTAAGTTTTGACTTTATCTTTACAAACATCCCAACAACTATTCATTTTATCTTAATTTGCTCTGACAATTTATTTTTATATTTGTGTTGACAAACTAACTCTTTTAGCTATGCAGATCTAACTCAGTTACGTTAACATTCTTAGTAACAATTCTTCTAATTTTAACTTCAGTTGTTTCGACAATTAAACATCAAGAACTTTATCCTCATGGGATCGATATCTGATAGAGCAATCTATCAACTATACTTGCATCGACGAGTGTCCGCTTGCACTTAAATGCTGTGACGTTTATAGGTCAATCAAGTTTTGGCGCCGTTACCGGGGATGGCGTTTGTTTGATGTTTATTTTTATAGTTGCAATTTTTCTTTCTTACTTAATTTTTAATTGTCACTGACCTGCTTAACTTTCTTTTATTGATTTTCTTTCAATTCTTTAGAAGTTGCATGTCCACAAGGAGAAATTCTAAGGACATTATGAGCTTTGAACCAGAACTTGAACGAACAATTCAAAGGAGGAAGAAGAGCAAAAGAAAATGGCTGGAAATAACAATGATCTACCACCATTGCTGCCACAAAATGTTGTTCCTCTAGTGCAACCACAAGGAGTTAACAATAACATACCGCCGTCACAAGTGGAGCAAATCCCAGACAGAACAGTCAGATATTTCGTTGTTTTTGTGCTTGATAATTTACAACCAGGGGTTGTTAGACCAGCAATACAAGCTGGTAATTTTGAATTGAAACCGATTATGTTTAAAATGCTTAATTTAAGTGGTCAATATGCAGGTTTACCTCATGAAGGTGCGAGAGAACATCTCAAATTGTTTCTGCTTATATGTGTTTCTTTTAGTCAACATGGTGTTCCTGATGACACCTTGAAGATGTAATTGTTCCCTTATTCTTTGCAAGGGAGGGAAAGGACATGATTCCTTGGTTTATCGACTAGATCCTTTACTTTTTGGAATGCGCTAGCAATGCAGTTCGTTTTGTGATTTAATCCGCCGATAATTAATGCAAGATTATGGAATGATATCACGTCATATCATCAACTGGATTATGAGAACTTACACACGACTTGGGGACATTGCAAGACTTTGCTTAGACGTTGCCCCATGCATGGAATTCAATAAGAGACTCCAATCGAGATCTTCTACAATGGGTTGAATTCGCATACAAGAAATCTTGTCGACACATCTGCCAATGGTTCATTGTTGGATTACACCTACAATGAAGCCATACGGATATTAGTGAGAACTGCACAGAATGACTATCAATATCCAGTTTCTCGTTCTACTCAGGTAAAAACTAATCCTAGAGTTATGGAATTAGATGCTCTATCAGCTTTGAGTGCACAGGTATCCTCATTGGCAAACATGATAAAAAGCATGAAGGGAACAAGTGAAGTTGCCCCTATATAATCAGTCCAATAGATGGATGTCCTGACATTTTGTGAAATTTGCGGTGACAACCACAGTTATGAGGATTGCCCACAACATGCTGAGAACGCATTCTACGTCAACAACATCAAAGGAAATTCTTATGGTAACTCATACAAGTAATCCTAATCGTACACAACAACCTTGGGGGAGCCAGAATGCGCCCACATTCATATATGAGAATGCCTCAACTCAAGGGAATTTTGCACAAGGAAGTTATAACAACAACCAACAACAGTTGAATTATAATCATAATCCGCACATGTAAGCGCAATCGCACCAGATGCTATCATAAAACCAGATACAACCACAAGCTCGAATGTCGCCACAACAAAATGAGATGCTAAATATGCAAGGACAGCATCAACAACAACAGCAGCAATATTCTCAACCAAGAGCGGATCCGTTAGCTACTCTTGAAGCATTGATGTAAGAAGGCTATCATACTAAGAAGTGGAAAGCAAACTACTGAGCTAAGCCGCAATTCCAACCAAGCCCATGTCAACGCATCTGAAACAAAGCAACAAAAAGAAGTTACTTATGAGAAAGACCCAGTAGAAATAAATGAAGAGGAGCCACCTGTAGTCACTCCTATGCCCACAATTCGACCAACAAAGATGTTGAAGCAACTGCCCATGTCGACACAACTGAATACTTTACAACAACCCACTAACAATATACCTTTTCCATTTTCATAGAGATTCAAAGAGAAGGACCATGACAAAGATTATTAGAAGTTTGTCTCTACCTTGAAGTAATTACACATTAATATACCTCTAATTGATGCTCTTATGCAGATCCCTAGTTATGGGAAATTTATGAAAGAGCTACTGTCAAAGAAGAAAAAGCTTTCTCACATCTAGACAATTACGCTCATTGAGGGGTACAGCGTTTTGCTAACAAATAAGTTGCCCCCCAAAAATGAAAGACCCTGACAGTTTTACGATTCCATGCTCCATTAGAAACCACTATCTAAGTAAAGTTTTATGTGATTTAGGAGCCAGTATTAACATCATGCCATTATCCACTTTTAGGAAATTAAGAATTGGATCTATGAAGCTCACTGCGGTGACATTACAACTTGCAGACAGATCCATGGCACAACCTGAAGGACAAATTAAAGATGTCTCATCCAAATTGATAAGCTTGTGTTCCTAGCTGATTTTATCATCCTTGATTACGAAGCAGATAAGGAGGTACCCATTATCTTGGGACGTCCATTTTTAGCAACGGGACGTACACTTATCGATGTTTTCAAGAGCAAGTTGATTATGCGTCATAGTGATGAGCATGTTACCTTTAGTGTGTTCGAAGCATCTCCGTCTAGAAGTAAAGAGCAATGTCACCATATTGACGTGTTGGATGAGTTAATTACAGAAGAATTCAATTAACGAAGTTTAGAATTTAAGACAAATATGTAGTAACAACTACTGACAATATCCTACCTTAATGCGACCACACAACTGAGGCTAATATTGGTGAGCTGAGACAAGGCTGGCAATTTGAATCTTTGGATCTGTCTAATAAGACGATTCCAATTTTCAAACCATCAATTGAACAAGCTCCGACCTTGGAGTTAAAGCCATTGCCAATGCACCTGAAGTATGTCTTTCTAGGTGACAATAACACATTACTTGTGATTGTCAGCGCAAGCCTCGACGCAAGTCAAGAAGAAAAGCTAATAGCAATTTTAAAGCAACAAAAAAGAGCCATTGCCTGGAGCATTGCTGATATCAGAGGCATTAGTTCCTCTTTTTCAATGCATAAAATCAAGCTGAAAGATGAAGGGAAGCAATCAATTGAGCAACAACGTAAACTGAATGAAAAAATGAAAGAAGTAGTGAAAAAAGAGATCATTAAGTGGCTAGACGCAGACATCATCTACCCCATTTCGGATAGCATATAGGTAAGCCCGGTTCAATGTGTGCCCAAGAAAAGTGACATTGCAGTGGAAGTAATGATAAGAATGAGCTAATCCCTACTCGTATTGCTACAGGTTGACGAGTGTGTCTGGTTTACCGTCGTTTAAATGAGGTGACAAAGAAGGACCATTTCTCACTGCCATTTATTGATCAAATGTTGGATAGGCTAGCTGGTAAGGCCTATTACCGTTTCTTTGATGGCTACTCTGGATACAACCAGATTGCAATTGCGCCGGATGATCAAGCAAAGATAACGTTCACATGTCCATTTGGAGCCTTTGCTTTTCGGCGAATGTCATTTAGTTTGTGAAATGCCCCAACTACATTTTAGAGGTGCATGATGGCTATTTTTTCTAACATGATTGAAGATTCATTGAAGGTATTCATGGATGATTTCTCTGTATATGGCCACAATTTTGATCACTGCGCTAATAATCTTGCGAAATTATTGAAGAGATACAATGACACAAATCTAGTGCTAAACTGGAAAAAATACTATTTCATGGCAATTGAAGGCATTATCCTTGGCCATTGCATTTCATGTCAGGGAATTGTAGTAGACAAAGCAAAGGTAGAAATCATTGAGAAGCTACTGCCACCTAATAATGTGAAAGGAATAAAGAGTTTTCTTAGTCAAGCTGGATTTTATAGAAGATTTATCTGAGACTTCTCCAATATAGCAAAACCCTTATGCTCTTTGTTGGAGCAGAATAAAAAGTTTGTGTTTGATGACGCGTGTTTGGACACGTTTGTTACAATTAAGAAGCAGCTAGTACAAGCTCCTATTATCGTCGCACAAGACTGGTCGCAACCTTTTGAGGTGATGTGTGACAAAAGCGACTTTGCTATGGGAGTTGTGCTCGGATAACGCAAGGAGAAGGTATTTCACTCTATTTATTATGCTAGTAAAACCCTGAATGAAGCGTAGGTGAATTATACGACTACTGAGAATGAATTACTCGCAGTAGTTTTTGCATTTGACAAGTTTCGTTCATATCTTGTCGGCGCAAAAATTATAGTTTACACAGATCACTCTGCTTTGAGATATCTTTTTGTGAAGAAAGATGCCAAACCAAGACTGATCAGATGGAGCCTGCTTTTACAAGAATTTGATATTGAGATCAATGATAGAAAAGGATCAGAAAATCAAGTAGCAGACCACTTATCTCGCTTGAAAATTGGAAGTGAAAATGGAAATCAATCCCAAATTGTCGATGCATTTCCAGACAAGCAATTATTTTATGTCGATGGATGTCCATGGTATGCTGATGTTGTTAATTATTTAGTTTTTGGTAAGTTACCTTTGAGTGCAACAGGTCACAAGAAGATCAGACTCATTAGAAATGCTGCGAGATATCATTGGAATGAGCCATACCCATTCAAGGTATGCGCTGACAACATTATCCGTCGTTATGTTCCTTAAAAAGTGATGTCTTCTATCTTGAGGCATTGCCATGATGCTCCTTATAGAGGCCATTTTGGTGGTGTTAGGACTACTGCAAAGGTCCTACAATAAGGATTCTACTGACCCACATTGTTTCGGGATGCCCACAATTTTACGTCGTAATGTGATAAATGTCAACACGCAGGTTCTATAACTTGACGCAAAGAAATGCTCTAACAACCTATCATTGAGGTGGAGTTATTTGATATTTGGGGTATAGACTTCATGAGACCATTTCCAAACTCTTTTGGGAATGTGTATATTTTAGTTGCTATTGACTATGTTTCCAAGTGGATCGAGGTAATTGCGGTTCCGAAATATGATGCTCGGATGGTGTTAAAGTTCCTCTACACATACAACCATACAAGGTTTGAGACACCTCGAGCATTGATAAGTGACCAAGGCACCCATTTCCATAATAATCAAGTGGCGACAGATTTAAAACGCTATGGTGTGAAGCATCGTATGACAATAATGTACCATCCACAAACGAATGGCCAAATGGAGGTTTCCAATCGACAAATTAAAAATATTCTTGAAAAGGTGGTTAACCCATCTAGAAGAGACTGGTCTTTGCGGCTACATAATGTGTTGTGGGTGCTTCGCACTGCATATAAAACTCCGTTGGGGATGCCATTGTATCAATTGGTGTTTGGTAAATCTTGTCACTTGCCAGTTGAGCTTGAACAAAAAGCCATGTGGGTGATTAAACAAGTGAACATGAATTATGATGCTGCTAGACAGAAACGATTGTTGGACATTTTTGAGCCGGAATAAATTTGACACAATGCGTATGAAAATGCAACAATATACAAGGAGAAAACTAAGAGATGGCACAACAATGTCATTTTACAGCGATAATTTTTCCCTGGTCAGTTAGTACTTTTATTTAATCCACGTTTGAAATTGCATCCGGGAAAATTGCACTCGAGATGGTTAGGCCCTTTTAGAGTTGTCGAAGCATTCCAACATGGTGCGGTGACAATTGAAGATATGAAAGATGGTCACCGGTTTAAAGTGAATGGCCAACGACTGAAGTATTACTTAAGCTCAGATGTCAAAGAACAAAGCAAGACCATTAATCTGGTCATATTTATTTAATATCATTGCAATTCTTACTTTTACTTTTTGCTTTTTATTTTCATTTGTTTCCTTTTAAGTTTTACACAGGAACAAAAAAAATCTCCTTTTTGTCGACGCATCTGATAACTCAGCTTATCAACGTATTTTGTGATGACTCAGCAAAGCGTTTCAATCAAGAATCGCGTCAGTTGATCTCTAATCATCCCCAACCCAAAAAGTACGATCTGTGCCCTGACATTTATTGGCTATAGACGCAACGTACTCTCACGCCAATAGACATAATCACGTCTCTTCACTTCAGGAGTTATAATACATTTATTATGCCGACTCTACTCTTACACTCGCAATCGCCATTGCTACTGCATTTGTTTTCTTCTTTCAATCTCAGTTTTTCTGCATAAATATTATTACTCCTTTTTTTTTAGATATCATGGCCAGAATGCGAGAAGCTAGAACTTCATCAAAGTCACCTGCTTAATCATCAGTCGCCGTGATTCGGAACGTCGAACAACCACCGCAGAAAGAACCTGTTATGTTTCTCTCAAAACTGACGAAGGACATATATCACGATGTAATAATCAAGAGGAACTGTCACCCTGAACAAGGGTTCCAATTGTCCCCACAACAGTCGTTAGGAAAAGAAGTTGCCAGAACTATTTCTTGCCTGGGTTGAGAATTCTTTTGTGACCATCCGGTCGATTACTCACCTATTATGGTAAGAGAATTTTACGCTAACTTGATTGATTCCGAGCAGGAATTTGTTTTTGTTCGCGAAGGACTGGTGCCCTGGAGTGCCACTCACATCAATGAGCTCTTCCATATTGTTGAGGGGGAAGATGCACATACTGAGTTTTTGGAGAATCTCACTGAAGAGAGGGCGAACATTTGTTGTGAGAGCTATGCGTCGACGGCGCAATATGGACTGGCAATGATCCACATAACTACACTATGCACCGATGCTACCTAACCACTCTAAGTAAGGTATGGTTCCACTTTGTCAACTACCACATTCTACCATCTACTCATAACACCACTACGATGCTAGATCGTATGTGCCTATTGTATTTTATACTGAAAGGAAGACATATTAATGTTAGTGCAATTCTACATGATGAGATTGCTGAAACAGCAAGCAAGCAGGCAGGTATCTTACCTTTTCCTTCTTTAATAATGATGCTGTGCAAACAGATGGGTATTGTACCCCGTGATGGTGAAGAGGTGTTGGAAAATAAGGGACCCATCAATGACATTTCTTTGGAACGAATGATAAGGGGGTGAGAAACCTCTCTGATGAAGGAGGTGCCCCCAAAAAAAGAGAAGGGCAAGGGGAAGAAAATGGAGAACCAAGCAACTCGGCCTACAGATCCTCAGATGGAGAAGAAGCTGACTACAATAGAAGAGGTTATTGACCGCATAGATATGCGATAAATTCGACTTGTCAGCATACTGGAATAGATGGACTACATGCAAAATCTCTTCTATGCTTATACACAAGTATGGAACAGTGATATGGTCACCATATTGAGGAATCTAAGCCCAAACCCCATACTAGAGTTCCCTATTTTTCCCCTATCGTTAGGGAAGCCTCATCGTCCTCTGAGCAACTTGCTTTTAAAGGTAGGCCTCAGCCCATCCCATTCCCAACTAGGATCCACATTTCTGATGATGAGGATCATGAGGGAAACTCTAAGGTTGTGGAGGACTATATCAAAGACATAGCCAATCAGTTTGAGGATGTATTTTCCAATAGTCTTGGGGTAAACATGGCGGAACAGGAAACTGATACTGAGGAAATACACACACCAATCGTTTCTGTGGGTTTGGAAGTGGAGGTAGGAGAAGAAAAAGATGAGGAAGGCATAGCATCAAAAGAGAATGAAGCAAAGAAGGATAACCCTGAAGAAGAGAAAGAAACTAACGAGAAGAAGAAAGAAGAGGATGAAGATGCCCCGACAAATTCAGATGAAAAATTTGTCGATGCACCGACCAGTGCAGGGGCATCCGTTGAAGAATTGGCTGTACCTGAAGCGAGCCAGGCCGAGGCTGTTGCATTCGGAAATGAGGATTTAAATCCTCTAGCTATTGTGCCCTACGAGGCTCCACTTGTTGAAATCCATCCTTCGGATGTCATAGTCGATGAAGCTAATAATCAACCAGCTGTGGAGGAATAATTAACTCTGATGGTTGAACCACATGAGCAGCGGTGCAAAAGAAAAGCAAAGAAGAAACCTAAAGAGGAGCGCCCAAAGAAGAAGAAAAAGAAAGCCAATGCAGCCACATCATCAGCTGTTGAACACTGAGTTAGTTTCCTTTTCCATAAATAGTTGCATGCATCTCATTTAATTGTCATTGCATTGTAGTTGTCGTTGCATTTCCTTTGTTAGTTCATTTGCATTATAGTTGCATTTCCATTCTTATTTGTATAATATTGTCAATGCATTGGGGGTAATGTAGACATTAAGTTTGGGGGAATTTGTGTGAAATGGAAATGCAATTGCACTGACATATTTGAAGAATTTACTTTTCTCTTTAGTTCAATGAAAGTATGCAAAGTTGCAAGAAAAATGTGACCACAATTTTTGTTTTATGCTTAAATCTTGAATTGTTTGGGATGCTGATATGTGAATTTGATGAATGTGAATGAATATTGAGTCCTTCTATTTTTGAATGAATGGTTGAAATGATATTAGTAATGAATGAGTAATCTTTGAATCTTGAATTAACTTACCAATTACAGCGATATTTACTAATAAAAAGACTCTCCAATGTGAGTGCATTGTGACTTATCAAGGGAGAACACTCCTCTGTATGTGTTAGAAAAATTATCTAGCAAAGGCTGTCATTTCAAGAGTGTGTCAGTGCAATTACATACTTCTTGGGGGTTTGTTGCACCCCATCATTACTGCTCAGGAATAAGGGTATAATAATGCAATGACATCTCTCAGTCATGTATAAAGAGAAAAAGAAAGCAAAGAAAAAGAAAAAAAATATTTTTCTATAAATATTGTATTCATTAAGAAAGATTAAGATTCAAAGCATGATGCTAGCATTAGTGAAGTTGTAGTTTCGATTGTTCATGTCTATAAATTGTCAGCGCATTATTCTGTCATATAAATGCAATTTATACATTAGGATTCCAGAAAACTTAAGTTGCCAGAATAATGATTGGGGTGACAATTTTGATTGTATTTTGCTAACTTTTATTTACTTGAGGACAAGTAAAAACTCAAGTTTGAGGGTGTGATAGCGTTAGAAATTACACTTATTTTCTCCTTAAAACTTGTGTAATAATTGTTCCTTTTGTATCATATTTAGTATGCATGTTAAACATTTCATATTTAGCTTTGTATTTTCTATCTTAATGTTGTATGACTTTAATTCTTTTCATTTTAGCCTCTTTTGTACTACTAATGTTGCCATATGTAGCATAAGTTTTGTGTCTGAAAATTGTCAACGCAGAGATTCACCTCTGAAGACTAGTGTTGGAAAGTGTGCAAAGATGCAGCCACAAATTTAACATGGAATTGCAACCAGAGATGTCACTGCAAAGACACCTTAACCTCGTACAAGTGATTTCACGCTACAAGCATACCTGGAAGCACTAGCGCAGGGGAATGCTAAGTTGTCGTCACAAGTAAAGATCATAGATTGCGCCCAGAGTTGCGGGGGCAACCTGTAGATGCTCGATGAACACACCAGATCTACGTGAGTGTACAGTTGGAAATAACCAACTTTTACAACTGCCAAAGAGGTTAGATCTGAGAAGGGAGGGGATCTAAAATTCCCAGAGCTTATAAATAGGAGGGAAATAAAGAAGATCGGCATCAAGTGGTGAAGAATTAAACTCCGTAAAATTTCTCAAATCTCTAAACAATATGCCTTGGAAGCTTGAGTTTCGGAGGAAGGTGATCTGACAAGCAAAGGAGCAAGACTTCTGACAAGAAGTACCTATCTACGGTGCAAGAGGAGATGTCACGGGATTGTTCTAGTAAACTAGGAATAGGATGCTTCAACTTTTTTCTTTGATACCTCTAAATTGTTGATGAATACTGTTGATTATCAATTGAGTATGAAAGTACCATTTGAAGTTAGATATTAATTGATTTCTACTCTACTTTTCATAGCTATTTAAATTTGGATTTAACTGTTTTGACCACGGAAGTGCAATTGCAGTTACAATCACTAGAAGGTGCTGTGACAGGTTAAATCAACAAGCAAGACAACAGAAGTTGCTTGAGGCTAAGAAGGAATTCTGGCCACTTGTTCTTAAGTGCAAGGCATTACCAGCACTGGATGGTATGGTAATTACTAGCATTTGGGACTTTGTTAAACAGAGGAAGTGATAGCAGTAAGATTTCAATGAAATATAATTGCAGCGACAATTCATCTATTTGATACCTTGCAGCCACATTTAACATTGCGACCTGTGAAATCAATGATCCTCTCCACTTCTTTACACTTGATCCATTTATTTTAAGTTTTGAATTTACCTTTACAGACATCCCAACAACTATTCATTTTATCTTAATTTGCTCTGACAATTTATTTTTATATTTGCGTTGACAAACTAACTCTTTTAGGTGTGCAGATCTAACGCAATTGCGCTGACATTCTTAGTAACAATTCTTCTAATTTGAACTTCAGTTGCTTTGACAATTAAACATCAAGAACTCTACCCTCGTGAAATCGATATCCGATAGAGCAATCTATCAACTATACTTGCATCGACAAGTTTCTGCTTGCACTTAAATGCTGTGACGTTTAGAAGCCGATCACACAACAGTATACTATCAAAATTATAGTAGTTTTATCGATACAATGTTTCTGTCTACCGATACTATACAATCCACTACTGATACTTCTAATCATAGTGAACAAGTCTAATTAGCCTGATGGTTTCTATTGATATTTCAATTTTAACTACCGATATTTGAAATGATAGTGATTAAAACCAACTAGTCTTGGAATTTCTACCGATACATAGTTTCCAACTACCGATACTACTCACAAAGAATTACCGATACACAAAATCCTTACTACCGGAGCAAAATAAGTCAATAACCAAAGTTTCAAACCCCTGCATTTCTATCGATACATCAAATTGTAGTACCGACACAACTCAGCTTAGTACTTCAAATTTTGATCCAACCCTTTTATAAGACTCCCATTTCTGTCAACAATGAAATATAAACTTTCTACCTAAACATAGACATAAAAATATATACATATATATATTGACCTACGCATAAATCTTTCCACGTTGTAACTAAGAATACATCACAATTCAAGCAATAACACCACAACATCATCCAAAACATTCCTCATTGGTTTTCATAGCTTATAATTCATAGTTGTTCACCACACTTTACTCATTCAAGTCAAAAGGAAACACATGTTCCTACATTCAACTAAGTACTAGCAACTACCCAAGAGCTTTACCCAATGTCTTAGGTACATGCCACATTTAACCCTTAATATAAGGAATAGGGGCTACCAGAAGAAGTTGATAGTGTGATCTTCCAAGCTTTCCGATCTACTATGAATATTCGATGACCAATAACACAATAGAAACAACACTAAAGTAAGTTTGAGTAAATAATATTTAAGGTTATAACATGACACCCAATCACTCATTAAAAGTGCATAACACCATATAACCAACTTTATCATATAAACCTCAAATGAACATCACAAGTCTTACAAATTTATTTAAGCAATTACTTTTTGCCATTTCCAATCCATCGATATAACTACTTTTCATCTCATTGTTTCAGACTAAAATTATTACATCCATCATGTTTTACCAATTCACATAGATGACCCATCGTTTCTCATTAAATCATTGTTGCATACTTGTACTTTACGTTTTCTCCGGCTTTACGCCTGCTAAGCCATAACCTGGCTTGAATTCCAACACTGACTCATAGCCTGCTAAGCCATAGCTCGAGTTTAGTCACCGGCTCGTAGCCTGTTAAGCCATAGCTTGAAATTAGACACTGGCTCAAAGCCTTCTAAGTCGTAGCTTGAAATTAAACACATACTCAAAGCCTGCTAAGCCGTAGCTTGAGTTTATTCAAACATAACTTAATAGTACATGTTTTTCTCTTCAAATAATCACATTTCAATCCAAGCAATTCAAAACATGATTCAACAATTAATTTCATATATTTATATAACGTTTCAAATTACTCTTTAAAGGCATTTAATTAAATAAAAATGCTTGTAAGTTAGGAACTTAACTTCCTGAAAATGATGAAACTGTAGAATATCTATTCCGCGATCTTGCCCTTTCCCCGATTATCAACCACTGTGCTCGTCTCTTATTCTAGATAATTAAATGATAATCGTATTAAATTATACTCAACTTCCCAAACTTAAAATAGTTCATATATATGCACTCAAGCTTCCTTGCTTTCGCATTTTAGTCCCTCACACAATCATCCACTTAATATATTTTTAATAAACAAATAAATTAAGAACATATATATACTTTCAAACCACTTCCTACCAATTTGGGTTTCTAAATAATACCTCATGAACCATTAGTTTCATAACAATTAAGCTATCTACTTAATCAAAATAACATACATTAAAGCTAACTTAACCAATTAACCTCCACTTACCTTTATAGCTTATTACTTCACCAAGCCCAATGTTGTCCACTTTAATTTATATGTAATAATTTCCTTTTTAAAACCTCACTTCATAATCTCTTAACAAATACTCCTTTATAACAACAACAACCATGTTCTTCTTAAATCACAATTTAATCCTCTTTGTTTTAATTTCTATCTTTCACATTTGTTTTTTTATATATATATTATTGATTAAATCCTTATTGTTATGTACTAGTTCTCTTTAGTAACTAGATCTTACCAAAGATATATAATATAACTAAGCCTACTAACTAAATTTCATAAATACTATCACCATTGCTAACCGGGTCATTACAATGAGGCTGATCACTTCGTCACGATATAGGCTGAGCTACATCGCAACCAAGGGACCAAACTTGGAGATTTTGAAGACTGACTTCTTTGTCACGACATACATGAGCTATGTCGTGAGAACGCCTGCAGGATAACACTTCATACGGGGACCGATTGCTTCGTCGCGACACAAGTCTTGGTAAACACACCATTTTACTCGCTTTTAATTTTTAGTTTTATTTTGTGTTTTCCTTTAAAACAAAATTGTAGAACTCGCATAAACATTCGAGGAATTTTTCCTGACAGATTGCCAATACAATTCGAGTTTCTTTTCATTCTCTTTATTCAATTATATGTTTATATATATAATTGTGTTTATGATGATCAATAAACCCATGAGGAACTAATTACATTTTGGGGAATTAGGGAGTGAAAGTATGAATATGTAATTGTTGTTTTATAGGGATTTTACCTTTCGGATCAGTTGTTTGAGAAAGAAAGAACATCAAACAAACACTAGGCCTGACAACCTTAGAACGTCATTTACGTGGGAATAAACCTAAATTTGGTATTGCCCATCTGTGAACACCTTTTACCCAAACTGGTTTAGACTGTGACATCTAGAAATAAGTAGTCTCTATCTACTTACTACGCCAGCGGAAGATCAAGATATCCAACTGGGGTAGTGACTAGTTAATTGGAGGAAAATCCCCAAAACCCAGTGATTGAAGAACTCATACGGAAACGACCTAATCTCCCCAAAGCCGTTTATAAGGTTTTCTACGTCTCATTTCTTTTATTTTATTTTCTCTTTTATTTTATGCTATTTAACATAAACTCTTTTATTCTTCGTACTATAATCTCTAAAGTAAGTAATAATTAATTTTACTCTTTACAGGGATCTAATTTACTATTGCTTTACGCATTCTTTGTGTACAATCCTCAGAATACTACCAAGTGTTTCGTTGTACACACTATATTTACAACCTGACCTGTATACTTGCGAAAAACTAAAAATTTACACCGAACGGGAGTACGTTCAGGGGTGGTAAAGTTGTTGGCGCCGTTGCTAAGGAGGTAACGCCTTAGTAAATTTTATTCCTTCTTTCCTAATAAAATAATTAGAAAAATTATAGGTTATAGATACAATTTTATTTTATTATATGTATTTAATTTATTTTTCGTATTTCTTTTTCTTTACTCTTTATTTAATTAATTTTGGTTTATGACTTGAAGCCAAGGAAACTTGATTGATCCCATATCTAACCCCGAATCATTAATTAGACATAATCGCAAAAACTAGCAGGAATGCAAAACCCACCACTGAAGGAAAGGGGAGAAAGATTTGATCCAACATGGGATGAACTGACAATGCTTTTTCATGGTTAGATGCACAGACACCTGGATCTATCACAACATGGGATGAACTGGCAGGGAAATTTTTGCAAAAGCCTTAAGGGGAAAGAATCCAACTGATGAGAGAATTGTCAACTTTTCGGTAATTCGAGGGCAAAAGGTTCTATGAAACATGAGAATAGTTTAAAACTTTAGTACGAAAATGCCCCAATCACGGTATGCCGGAATAGATGCAACTACAAACGTTTTTACAGTGGGTTGGATATATCCGCCATATCTACTCTAAATGGTGCAGGAGGAGGAGACCTAATGAACCAGACTTATAATGACGCTTATGGGCTAATAGAGAATATGCCAATGAGCACCTGCCAGTGGCCTACTGAAAGGTTCACTTATGGGCAGAAACCCGCTCCGGTGAAGATGATCTAAGAAGATGAAAAATACGAACAACTATTGGAAAGATTAAACTGAATTGAGTCTGCTACAGGGGCACCACCATCCCACGGAGAAGATAAGCCTCTCTATCATTATCTCGCCAATCTGGAAGAGGCCAATTATGTAAGTAGTCGAAATCCCTATTCGAATACCCATAACCGGGGATGAAAAGGTCACCCTAACTTTAGATAGGGAGGAAGCCAAGAGGGAAGCACTAACAGTAACACACAAGCAAGAAACCTTAGTTACCAACCTCTATTCTTACAAAGACAGCCAAAAAGAGCAAGTCAAGGTGATCATACTGCATGTGGTCACAGGTTAGACAGAATCGAGGGGGAGATGCATTCTATGAGGGTGGATGTAAAACAAGTGCAGTCTGATTTCACTAATGCTACAAGATCTGTGGTAAAGCTAGAGGAAAGGATGGACCAATTAACGAGTATGGTGAGATCTTCAAGATAAATTGGTTTAAGGATTCCTAGTAATATTGAGAATAATACCCGACGAGAAGGTAAAGAACAGGTTAAAGTGATCGAGTTAAGATCGAGCAAAGTATTGAGTAGCCTAGAACAACCTATCAAAGGAGAAGAGCCTAATAAATCTCATGAAATCATAGACATCCCTTCTGATGATGACATTGAAGTCATAAAGCCAAATGTGATGCTAGAAAAAAAGGCATTAAAAACAAAAGGAAATATACCTAAAGAAGAAAATGGTGCCTCAATCCTCTTCCCGAAAAGGTTAGAAGAAAGGAAGCGATAGGACGAAGACAATTTTGTAAGTTTTCTAAACCTTTTCAAGTCCTTAAATATTAACCTACCTTTGATTGAGTTGATAGATAAGTTACCCAAGTACGCCAAATTCTTAAAAGAGATCATGACAAGGCATTGAAAAATCAAAGTAGGTGAGCAAGTGGAGGTAAACGCATCTTGTAGTGCTATTATCTCCAAAACAATTCCCCAAAAACTGAAGGATCCTGACAATTTCACCATTCCAATTAAAATTGAGAATCTTCAGTTCAACAAGGCTCTATGCAATCTTGGTGCAAGTATAAATCTAATACCTTTATTAGTATTCGAGAAACTTGGAAGTGGAGATCTAAAAATTACTCAAGTCACTTTACAATTGGTTGATCGGTCATCTTTTCAACCAAGGGGAATTCTAGAGGATGTCTTAGTCCAGCTACAGAGTTTCATAATCTTCGTGGACTTTGTTATGTTTGATTTTGAAGAAGATAGAGATATCCCTATCTTGCTAGGAAGACCATTTTTAGCCACTTCTCGGTCCACCATTGATTTGAACAGTAACGAGCTAACTATGTGAATCAATAGTGAGGTTGAAACCTTCAAGTGTAAGGATAAAAGTAATGAAACTAAGAAGTACAATGAGCGTTGCCACTTGCTAGAATTAAGTGGGGAAGAAGGGCACAATTGAATCCCCTTCCTAGCCAAAGAACTAATTAATCGATTTAAGAAAAGGGATCGATGGAAAGAGGTAGAAAAGTTTAAAGAGAGATGAGCCAAAGGAGAACAAAGTTGGATTCGTTCGACAATTGTAAGCCTATCGGATGAGTCCGGTTGTAAGACTTAAAGGAAAAACGGTGGTACTAACTTATGTATATTATTGTATATTATTCTAAGTTTTTATTTTAGTATTTAACATAAAATAGGGTTATGTTACGACACACCATCAGTTGTGTCGCAACAAAGGTGATAGAATCCAGGTAAAAGCAAGACTGATGTCGATGTCACAACGTACCTATCTCCTTGTCGTGACAAAGCGTGCAGACTCGATAATTTTCAGAATTGTGGAAGGTGTCATGATGTTGCCTTACGTGTGTCGCAATCAAGTGAACTGAAGTGTTTATCGCGGCAAAGACTCCCTGTGTCGCGACATCGACTGTAATTTTTGCAAGCTCGACTCGGCCCAACTACTCAACCCGACGGTTAAAGGCTTATTTCTCTGAGTTTTTACACCTTAAAACGCTAAATCCTAACCCCTATAATTAAAACATTATTCTAACTCACTCCATCTCATTTTAACTCAAGAAAATATTTTGAAAACATAAAATTCCTTTCTTTTTCTATTTTCTCTTTTGACTTTTCAGGTTTCCAAGCAATGAGAGAAACATACTAATTCAGGTTTAAAGTTTCTACCCTTATATCTCCATTATTTAAAATGCCTTCTAAAAAGGTTAGACGTACTGCAGAATTTGAACCATCATTAGGTTCAAACCCTTGGAACTTTCTGAATACGAATATAAAAAAATATTTTAATGAACTTCAAGGAAAAACTTTCATTCAATAGAGAGGTTTTGACCCATTGATGGTTTTGTGCAAAGAAATCTGACCTTTAGTTAAGTATCATAGATGAGAGCATTTTTTGACAATCCACACAAAACTTGCTGTTATCCTTGTAGTCTAGGAATTTTATGTTGCCTTAAAAGATTATATCTCTATGACTAGGGACGAAGTTAATTGGGAAACCTTAGTAACTAGAGTGATTAGTGTTAATGCAACCCCCAAAATAATTTGTAATTTCTTTAATGATCATCATTATGAACAAGATTTCTTAAATCAAACTGACTTAGAATCCTTTAGTGATATAGACATGCATGATGTAATTATTTATTTGATTGAGGGAAGGGGGAATGAAAATTTAGGCCACGCACTAGGATTCCCACCTCATTTAATCAAGCCATCATGTTTTCTGAAGCCAAGATGTGCATCCAATTTATTTGCACACGTATGATACCTGCTTTTAATGTTTCTAATGTCAATGCTTTTGGAGCAGTGTTATTATTTGCAGTTTTACAGAAAAAGCAAGTTTTTTTAGGAAAATAGATCCACCAAGACATGAGTCGTTGTGTGGGAAGCCAACAGGTAGGGATTTTCTTTCTTTACTTAATTACGACTTTGTGTAGGAGGGCAGGAGTGCCAATGACATCCACTGAACAAACCTTGAAGCCGTCAAAAAGTGTCATTGGTGACACCCTCTTCTAACGATATGGGGAGCTTCGTGCTAAACAAATAAAATAGGGGAAGTGGAAATCACGAGATTCGATGACTACTAAAACGTCCACACAAAGGTTGGCACCAGCCCAACAAAATGTTGGTGAAGGGTGTCATGTAAAGCTTGATTGGATGATCCAATGGATGCAATAATCAGGACCAGTTTTCCAAGAGGTTGCTCGACAACATAACATTAGGGTCCCTAACTATACTGCGGACATGTTTGGAGTGTTGGATGAGGAACATGATGATGAAGAACCGAAAGTAGGGAATGATAGTGATGATGAGGAAGAAGAAATGGAGGGGATGAATAGTTGTTTAAGACAATTTAATTTTGTAAATTTTGGATAATTTTTTGTTTTTATTTTAGACTTATATAATTTGTAGGAGTAGGATTAGAATTTATTTTTGTATTTATGCTTTAATTCTTTTTGTAGGAACCCCACATTATGGAAGACACAACAATTTCAAGCATTAACGCCAAAAGGAGAAGCATAACCACCATAAGAAAAAGAGGAACTTCACGAAAAATCGAGTAACTTCTTTCCTTAATTATTTGAGGGGACTACACGTTAAGGACAATGTGTTTTCTAAGGTGTGGGGGTAACATAGGAAATTTTGACATATAGTTTTTATTTTTTATTTGCCTTTTGATGTGTGCTTGAGATTATAGAAATACAATTGATTGGTTAGAAGCATGTATAATAGGTTGATTGTGTTTATTGATAAATTTAGCATGATAATATAGAATTTTTAATTTTTGAGTATGAGACTTTTGAGTTCTATAGGTTATATTAAGTATAGATAGAAAGGTGTTGTTACAGCCTAATTTCGTCCAGGGTTTTAAGTCCAATTTTTTGCAAAGCTCAAAAATAAATAAAAAAAACTTAAACTAAAAAATGGAAAAACTTAGCAGCTACCCTTGGATGCTTGGCCATAGCTGCCCTTGCTTGAACATCTTGAAGATTTGCAAATTTGCAAAAAAAAGGAGAATTTTTTGGAATTAGATTCAAAGATTTTTTTATATAGCACTCAGAGAATTTTTTGAGCATACATTCAAAGAAAATTCAAAGCAAATATTGAGGCATTGATTTGTATTTGTGTTTTTTATTTTTTTTTCTTTCGAAACTAAAAATATAAATATAGATCAATTTTTTTTTTACCTTTTGGTATTGATTCGTCCTTGATTTCCTCCGGGTATATGAGACCCATGACTTCCTTCGAGTTTGCTCAGAGTTCATCAGGATTCATCGGAGTTCATCTTCTTTTTTATGATTATTTATATTTAGTTGTTTATTTTGACATTTAATTTATTGATTATTTATTTATTTATTTGTCATTTATTTTCATGCCTAATCTCAATTATTTTTATTGGTTATATTTGTTTATTTATTTTAGCATTTAATTTTTATTTTTGGTTTATTTATCTTCTTGTTATTTATTTTCATGTCATTTTATTGTTATCTATTTTATTTTTTTTATTTAATTTGCACTTATTGTTATTATCTTGTTTGATTATTTATTTATTTATTTATCATTAAATTTAATGTTTTTTTTCTTTTAATTTAATTACATGTTGATTAATCCTTATTTTAATTATGTTAGGTATTTTTATGATTGCATTTCATATATTTATTCATTGATATTTTTATTTATTTATATGTCATATTTTTTGTCTTTAAATTAATTGCATGACTTATTATATCTTTCCCAAAACTATATTGTATTTCCTATATGGGATAAATAAATTTTTTTTTGTAAATTATTAACACAATTATTGATATAACATCATTTTTTGTTTATATATTGCATTCACAAATAATTATATTTATTCAATACAAAAATAAATTGAAGTATTTTTTTTAATGTATATGATTAAATCGAAATTAAAGTTTCACATATAAATTTGAACCATAATTAGAGTTTTACGTCTATAATTGCACCAAATCAAAGTTCATATATATAATTGCACATTAAATCAAAATTCATTTATAATTTTGAAATTTATCTCTTTCCTATATTTATACTATTAATTAATTAATTAATATTTATTGTCATTATTACTACGATTATATTGTGATTTTATTTACTCCTATTTATTATTTTTATTGTGTTATTAATTATATTTAATTGTGTTCATTTAATTTATTTTATTCATGTATTTTATTATTATTTTACCATTATAATTATAAATTTTGTACATACTTATTCATTTATTTTTGCATGACATATTAATTCTTTTTTAAAAAATACATAAATCATTTTCAAGAAAATCGAGGTGATGTTCTTTATTTCGGGAATTCGAAAAGATCATGCCCTAACTCATTAGGTGTGTTTTTTCTTTGAATCAAGATAATTGAATACCCTATTTAAAATTAAAATATACGAGATTTTGGAATAATAATTAAAAATGCGCATTATTTTTGAAATTTCAAATTGTTGTGTCCTAACTTACTGGATATGACTTTTTAATTCGAAATAACGAGTTTTCTTCGTAAAATTTATTTTTTAAAATAAATTAAACATGTCATTCATGCATTTAGGGATCTCAATTTAAAATTTTCTCGAGTTTTTTAATTTTCAACAAATAAGAAATTAAATAATCGATTAGGTACCAATTTTGGGCATGCGAGGGTGCTAATCCTTCCTTATGCATAACCGACCCCCGAATCCGTTTTATAGTTTTAAAGACAAAATTTGTTATTTTAATGATTCTAAAATTTTTAAGATGATCCAACCACACCTATTTAAAAAAGATTGGTGGCGACTCCATTTTCGTTTTTCAAACTATAATTTGAGATTTTTTTTCAAAAAAATGGTTTCGACAGCTTGACGACTCCAATAGGGACATTTTTTTAAGAGGGCCAAGCCACAAGTCGATTATTTTTTATCTTTTTGTTGAAAATTTCAAATTTGATTTAATTTAACTTGTGATCCTTTGCATTTTACTTTTGTTTTATATATGTTGCATTTAATTTGTCGTGTTTATATTTTTGCATACATTGCATTTGTTAGTACACCTTTTAAGTGAAAGTGAGAAGGTACTCTTCCGTGAGGTTTTCACCTTCGTGCAGGATAGTGGATTGATTTTGGGATATATTCGTACCTATAATTTCGTGAGGTTTTCACTTCCATGCAAACAAATAAGAAGTGTATCCCCCTGAATCGAACTTGTCCATATGAGCTTATAATGGGTGAGGATTGAGGAATCTGTTGGTTTGAGTACCCTTACTGTAAAACTCAAACTACATATAATGAACCCTAACTACCTATCCTAGGTAGAGCAATGCCAAACTTTTAGTGATTACCCAAAATAGATACGTATGTTCTTGGTTTTATGCTTTTAATTTATTGTTAAATTTTATAGTGATTGTACTGACTTGTTTATTTTGTCTTATTTGCATTACATCCTTATATTAGGAAAGATATTGATTTAAACTCGATTACTAGTAGAAAACTGGTCATGGAAAAAGGGTATATTGATAACGTGAAGGACAATGTGCTCGTGCGGATGTGGTTTGAGGATAAGCAACTCGAGAAGGGTGATAGCTTAGCTGATGGACATGTATCAGATTACTGGGATTTTACTCGGATTAATGTGACTCAGAATAATTTGCAAGAGCTAAAGGAGATATGGGATCGGTGGGAAAATGGTATGAAATAGACTCAGAATAATTTGCAAGAGCTAAAGGAGATATGTTAAGGTAGACAAGCATCTCTTTCGAGCTCTTGCACAGCACTAGAACCCGACCTACAGTTGTTTCACCTTCGGGAACATGGACATGGTACCTATGATCAAGGAGTACACTATTTTGCTTCATTACCCAAAAATTCAGGTAAACAATGTCTACTTGAGAGCTGCTAGTGTTCTAACCTTTCTTAAGAAATTGATGAACATTACGAGAATGAGTGAGCAATGGGTTACAGCTCGAATTAAGGTAAAGGGCGATAATAAATGTATCACTTGGAAGAGCTTGCGAGATTTGATCTTAGTACATCTAGATGAGAAGAAAAATGTGGATATATTTGCTCTCGATTTATATGGATTGCTTATCTTTCCCAAGGCGTTGGGGCACATAGAGGAGGCAGTCACTGATCTATTCGATCGGCTAGATAAAAGGGTCACACCTATTCCGGCGATTTTGGCTGAGACTTTTAGATCGTTGAACGCATGTCAAAGAGAAGGAGAACGAAGATTCATAGGCTGCACATTGTTATTGATGGTTTGGTTTCATAGTCACTTCTAGAAGGTGGAAAAGGTCTCTTACCGAGTATTTTTTGAGAGTTATTCTCCTTTGAGAGAATCTATGGCTATGCAGAAGCAAGAGAACATCTCTAAAGAGAAGTGGATGGCGATACTCCATAGTCTCTGAGATTAAGACATCGAATGGTGAGCACCATGGTTTATTCCTGATAAAATACTGTATCAATGTGGAGATTTTGATTGGGTACCATTACTTAGGATATGGGGAGCTTTAGGATATGCCCCTTTGTTAGTGATGAGACAGTATAGATCAAGGTAGTTCATCCCAGAAACATAAAGTTTGGCTTAGTGTGAGTTTGTGTATAAGGGTGAGAATAACAAGAAAAAGGTTCGAGAGATATCAAATGCTTGGAATCAAGTTCGCATAACGAAGACATTTGTTACAAATCTCTTAATAATCTCGGAGTATGATGAGTGAAGGAATAAGATAATCAATGACAACATCCCTGTACCAAATTTAGAAAATGTTTGCTCAGTTCAGGTGCATTTGCAGGTAGTTCCATCAGAATTAAAACTTATAAAGTAAGATTTTGAGAAAAAGAGTTCTGAGTTGAGAAAAAAGATGGAGATGCTAGAAGAAGAAAAGATGCAACTGAGATTGAATGCTGATCTCCAAAGATTAGAGGTCGAGAAGCTAAGGAAAGGAAAGAGAAAAGTTGGGGAGGACTTGGATAGTTTAAAGATAAATTACAAGAAACTCCACTTGTCAATGAAGATTGCTGGGTTAGGCAAGATATCAGAGCAATGGCAGTGAGAAATCCAAAAGGAAAGATATAGAGCAGATTAGTGGAAAAGAAGATTTCAAGATGCTCGAGTCCAATAAGATGCCATAAAGAGTAAGGTGTTAGAGAACCAGGTCGAGAAAGCTGAGTTGAGAGCTCAAATAGTTGAGTTGGAGGAGTCTATGCATAGGCACCATGGTCGTAATTCTGTGACTGAACTAAGGGCAAATCAGATTGAGAATGGGGAGCTGAAAAAGAGAGTAGAGAAACTTGAAACTTCTTTGCATAACTACGAGATCCGGATTGAGTTTCTTGAAAGAACCTTAGTGACGAATGATAGGCAACTTCAGTACTCTCAGAGGCAAGTTAGAGATCGAGACTATGTCATGGGTGAAGCATTGACTCAAGTAAGAGAAGTGGCGGAATACGTGCAAACGATAGCTGTTCAAGCCGATGTTTTGAGCTTAAAGTATGAATCAGAGTTTGATAAGGGCCAAAAGTTAGCATGTTTCCTTCGGAAGATTAAGACTCTGAGCAGTAGGGCAAGGTTTTATATGTAATTTATCTTATGTAAAGATATTCATTTTCTAGTAAAGTTATTCTATCAGAATTCGACCAAGAATCAATACCTTTCATGCATATGCATACATGCATTCATTAGTATTGCATTTCATTACATGTATTAAATTTTAAAAATAAATAAATTAATAAATAAATTAAAATAAAAATCCTCACACATTTAAAATATTCGTGCCAAGGTGAGTGTTATCAAGTCTGAAAAAAAACTGAGAGAAAGCAAGATAATCAAAATAATAGAGGAATGTTGAAAAATTTTGAGTGTTAAATCCATATCCAAAAAGGGGAATGGAGATGGGAACCTAGAATAATTTGTCCTTATACCCTCGAAAGTGTTTTTGGACAACTAGACTTTGGAGGAGCTTCTTATAGTTTTTAAGACTTTTTCAGATTAATATTCAAAACACATTTTTTGCTTTAAGCCTGAGAGTAATAAGGATCCTTTTGTAAAGCGCACATGACCACTATCTGTTATTTCAATAAAAACAATGCATTTTGTTCATTCCTTTTGGCAAACATCTTACTATTCTTTCCATTCGTTTCATACCATAATCAATAATTCCTAAATTTATTTATTTTTTGAATCCCCTATTGTTCATATGTCGGATCCCTTGATATCAATGAAATGAGTTACGTTGTTGTCAACCTGTAGCCTCATTTTGAGCAGGATGTGTTTAAAAGAATCTCAGGATTTCGAAGATGCTCAAGACTGTAATTTATCCCCTGATTTGTTGCGGATGATTGAGCAAGGCGAGAAACAAATCCTACCTCACAAAGAATCAATAGAAGTTGTAAGTTCAGGGGACGAAATCGAAAAAAGAGAGATGAATATTGGGACCTCTATATCTATAGAAATAAGGCTAAATGTTATTGAATTGCTTTGAGAGTTCAAAGATGTATTTGCACTGTCCTATCAAGACATGCCCATTCTAAGTACTAATATTTTGGTGCACAAACTCCCCATAAGGGAAGAATGCAAACCAGTCCAACAGAAGCTTCGAAGAATGAAGCCTGACTTACTGTTGAAAATAAAAGAGGGGGTTAAAAAATAATTATATGCTGGTTTCCTACAAGTGGTTAAATACTCAGAATGGGTTGCCAACATAGTGTCAATTCCTAAGAAAGATGGTAAGGTACGAATGTGCGTGGATTAGAGGGACTTAAATAAACCTAGCCCGAAAGATAATTTCCTTCTACCTCATATCGACACCTGTGTAGACAGCATAGTAGGTCATTTTTTGTTCTCCTTTATAGATGGTTTTTCCGAGTATAATCAAATAAAAATGCATACTGAGGATATGGACAAAACCACATTCATTACCATGTGGGGAATCTTTTGCTATAAAGTCATGTCATTTGGACTAAAGAATGTAGGGGCAACATATCAAAGAGCTATGGTAACTCTGTTCTATGATATGATGCACAAAGAGATTGAGGTCTATGTTGATGATATGATTGCAAAATTTCGAACAGGAAAAGAACACGTGAAGGTTTTGAGAAAGTTCCAGTTGATGTTGAACCCAAACAAATGTACTTTCAGGGCTACTTCAGGCAACTTGTTAGGCTTTTTGGTCAGTAAAATAGGAATTAAGGTCGATCTTGATAAAGTCAGAGCTATACAAGAGTTACCACCGCCACTTACTCAAAAGGAAGTTCGAGGGTTTCTAAGGAGATTGAATTACATTGCTTGGTTCATCTCACAACTAACCAAGAAGTGTGATCCTATCTTCCGTCTTCTCAAGAAGCACAACCCAAGAGTGTTGGATGATGGATGCCAAAAGACATTTGACAAAATTAAACATTATTTGTCCAATGCTCTAGTTCTAATGCCATCAAATCCGGATAAACCTTTGATCCTGTACTTGGTCGTACTTGAAAACTCTATGGGATGCGTACTGGGCCAACATGATGAGTTAGGAAAGAAAGAAAGTAATTTATTATCTTAGCAAGAAGTTCACTAAATGCGAGATAAGATATTCGCCAATCGAGAAATTGTGTTGCGTTTTGGTCTATACTACTCGAATGTTGAGGCAGTACATGTTATACCATACAACTTGGTTAATTTCAAAATTAGATCCTCTTAAGTTCATGATGGGGTCGACTACATTAAATGAAAGAATGACTAGTTGGCAAATGTTCCTCTCTAAATTTGAAATAGTCTATGTGAATTAGACGGCGATAAAAGGGAGTGCAATAACCGATTTTCTAGCTAATTTGAATACTATGAGCCATGAGCCATTAGATTTCGATTTCCCAAATGAAGATCTAATGTATGTTGCAACCATAAAAAAAGAAATTAAAAAAAGGTATCTATGAAAAATGATTTTGATGGTGCTTCAAATGCCACTACTAAAGGAATTAGAGCAGTTTTGGTATCCCCAGAAGGAGATCATTACCCTCTCACAAGCAAATTAGACTTCGATTGCACAAATAACATGACGGAATATGGAGCATGTATCATAAGTCTCCGCGCAACTATAGAACGCAAGATCTAGGCTCTGGAGGTGTATGGAGATTCTGCATTGGTAATTTATCAACTCAATGGTAAATGGGAAACAAGAAACTCTAAGTTGATTGATTATCGAAAGTTAGTTCTCGACTTAATTAAAGAATTTGAGGATATCACCTTCCATTACCTCCCGCGAGAAGAAAATCAGATGGCTGATGCTTTGGTCAGTCTTACCTCCATGATTACGGCTAATAAGCAAGAAGATATGAAGCCCATTCAGATGGACATTTATGAGGTTCCAACGCTTTGCTACATCATTAAAGGGAAAGAAAAGGATAATCATCCTTGGTACAAGGAAATAATGTAGTACGTAAAAGACTGCATGTACCATGAGCAAGCCACTGAGAACGATAAAAGGATGTTAAAAAGGCTCGCAATTGATTATGTCCTTAATGGGGATATTCTGTAGAAAAAGGGAAAGGATCAGGTTTAGTTTAGGTGTTTCGACATTGTTGAGGGTCAGACATTCTAGAAGAAGTCCATGAGGGCGTTTATTGAACGCGTGCCAATGGTTTCATAATGGCCAGATAGATCATAAGATTTGGATATTATTGGTCAACTATGGAAGGAGATTGCATTAGATATGCTAAGAAATGTCACAAATGCCAAATTTATAGAGACAAAATTCAATTATCTCCTTCACACCTTCATGTTATGACTTCCCCATGGTCTTTTTCTATGTGGCGCATGGATGTCATTGGACCAATTACAAAGAAACTTTGTATGCTTAACAAACCCATTTCAGAGAGCATCTGCCTAGTCCTTACCAGCCAGTTTTAAGTACCAAAATTGCTTAAATAAAACGACATCCTAAGTGTAACACCCAAAACCCAAAGCCGTCATCGATTAGGGTCTTGGTATTCTACTGTTCATCTATCACTGTTCGTCTTTCATTTTCATTTCAATCAGTCTTATTTTAATAAAGATGTGCACTTAACATATCATAAATCATCAATCGATTAAAAATCACAACTCAACAAGGGCAAAAAGTTTATTTCCATGATTTTTGAACACTTCTACCGGTACCTGATGAATATGTACCAGTAGTTGTCAAGTCAGAAAATAGTTCAGAAATATTGTAGAGTTCTACCGATACTCGAGATGATTCTACCGATACATATGACACAACTACCGAAACAATTCATGCAACTATCGATACTAAAAACTCCAAAGAAGAAAATATTTATCCTTCAATTTCTACCGATACAATCATTCTTACTACCGATACATCAATACCATAAACTACCGATACTTATATCTTAACTACCGATATAACCCAAGTCAGAGAACAACCTCTCTCCTACCCTACACTTTTACCAATACATGCATAAGTTGTACCGAAACAAGTATACAGGATCTCATGAGTAACGCCAATATACAAGTTTAATATCTCATACATAACCAGTATAAGTTATGCATTAAAACTTCACATAACATACGTAACTTCTAAGTCTTACAAGTATTATTAGCTTGAGCATCTAAGTCATACTTCATGCAACTTACAAAATCAAAATAGAAAGATTTCAACATAGTTCAATCTCAAGTTAATATCAACCTAGTACATGCCATAAGACCAAGTGATGTAAAATCTACCATAAAAGCTCCACAATAGTGTGATTTCCTCGAGATGATCCGATCTTCAAACAACAAAACGTATCTACAAAACAACAACAGATTCACGAGTAAGCTTATTAAGCTTAGTAAGTTTGCGATTATCATTTTCTCACAGAATAAACAAACCAGTTAAAAGATGATAACGAGTATGTATTCATAACCATGTCTATAAGAATGAACTAAATCTCTTCAATTTTCCAAAAATTAACTCATTACGAGCATAGATAACATTTAACCCACACGAGCCCAGAATGATTAGTTCTTACGATCCTAGAATGGTTAGCTCTTACGATCCCAAAATGGTTATCTCTTACGAGCCCAGAATGGTTAGCTCTTACGAGCCCAAAATGGTTAGCTCTTACGAGCCTAGAATGGTTAGCTTTTACGAGCCTAGAATGGTTAGCTTTTACGAGCCCAGACAAAGTTTAACCGGTGTATGATGTTGCTCACACAAGTTGATGGGAATCCGCAACATATGTGAAGACTCAACCATCGATACGGTCCAGAATTTCTCACTCTCGATGCTGCTCACACAAGCTGATGAGATTCCGCAACATATGCGAAGACTCAGCCATCGGAGGAATCCATAATTCATTATTCATTCAGAATCTGTTAACTTGCGATGCTGCTCACACAAGCTGTTAGGATACTACAACATATGCAGGATCCTAGCCATCGCTTCAAATCAGATAACCGGGCCGAAGCCTGACATTTCGTTTCTTTCTTTGCCTTTCCATTATCAGGAATGTTTAACCTTTCTCCATTTGCTGTGACAATAATGAAACACAAGAAATAACCAATGTATATAGATTATCACTACGAACTTACCGGATGAAATTGCAGTTTGGTTCAACTTCAGAGACTATTTTACTAATTTCCCTTTTCCGCGATTCGTAGCATGATTGTAATCTAAATCAACAATTCATCCAAATTTCACATTAAAACACATAATTAAAAGAATTAACATAATTTGGTCCTTTTTGGAAAAATTACTATTTTACCCCTAATAATTTCCTTTTATTCAATCTAGTCATTTCAACACAAACATACAAAATACTCATTTCCTCCTCAACTCATAGCAGCCAAATTTACCATGATTCCCATTCAAGTACCCATAATCCATTTATTCACCAAAAGTACACTTAATTTCATATTTTAGCGTTTTAAGTCTTAAACCTTAATTTCATCAAAATCACTTTACAAAAAGATCCAACCTAATCATCAAACATCCAAAACCATCAAAAACTTTCAAAGATAAGCATATTAAAAAATGGTAAGATCCACAACATTTGACAGATTCGCAAATTAGTCCCTAGATTAGCTAGATCACGCTAACACGAACTCAAAAACATGAAAATTACTAAAAATGGGTAACAATAGCTTACTCAAATCAAAACTCAAAGCTTAAGAATGAAACCCTAGCTTCCTCCTTGTGCTTGACGAAGAAGATGAAGAAATTATAAGACGAAAAAAATAGGTTATTTCTTCATAAATTAAATAATTAATTAACAAAATTACCCAACCAAACTTCAATTCACATATAATAGGATTCTGTAAATATTTAATAAAAATATTTATGGCACTAAATTTTAGAAACGAGGTCTCGCTACCTCATTTTCTAAAGCCACTTGACTTTCGAGCCAAACCACTTATACTAAATTTTAATTCAATAATTAAAATCCTTTAATTCAAAATTCCACATAAAATTATTATTGACTAATTTAATTTAATCACTCATTTATAAAAAATTTCACGTCGGGTTTGTGATCCCGTAATCACTGTTTTCGACACCACTAAAAAGTAGGCTATTACAATAAGGTTCATTCGCATGTCACATCCACGATACAAAGGTTCTCCCTTTGTTCAATGCCATCGAAAGTGACATGTGGCTTTCATTCAGGTCGAATCACTGAAAGTCGATCTTTTTTTGGTCTTTCTTTTGTACTCCTTGAGGAAACCAGTGGAATTGTTGTTGTTTTGTAGATTTCATTTTGCGACTTGAAGATTAGATCATCTTGAAGACATCACACTATCTTGGAAGCTCCTTCGGTAGTATTTACATCACTCGGTTATATGACATGTACTAAGATGAATTGACTTGTACTACTTGTCTGAATGAATGAATCTTTGTTGTGAATACTAGATAAATGTTGAATAAGTTAGTATGTTAGTTAAATGTGATAAACATACTATATGTATTGTATGCAAGGTCTTGGAAACCATGCATAATGTATTGGTATACTTCTTTGAAGTTATGAAGTAATAAATGTTTGATAAACTTGTAGTTTATGCTTGATTTATTGATTTCTGTATAGTTGTTTCGGTAGAACTCTCGCATGTTTCGGTAGAAGTACAGGGTAGAAGAGAAGTTGCTTATGGACTTAGGTTGTATCTGTAGTTGCATAGTAAGTTTTGGTAGTTCTATGTATTCTAGTATCGGTAGATAGGATGCTTGTATCGATAGAAGTTAAAGAGTAGGACTTCTTAACTCTCTAGAGTTTTTAGTATGTAGAAGTATGACTTGTTTCGGTAGAAGTTACACTTGTATTGGTAGAAATTTCTCAAGTATCGGTAGAAGTTTGCACTGTTTCTAAATTACTTACTGACTTAACTACTGCTAATACTTGTGCAATAGGTAGCAGTAGAAGTCTCCAAAAATTGCGAAAATGATATTTCTTCCCTTTTCGAGTTATGTTGACATTCAATTAAGGATTCATGTGTACTTTGTATTCCTCTATTAAAATATGATTAAACGAAACAAAAACATGGAAAATAAATGCTATATAAGATCGGACGGACATCAGAACCCTAATCGACGACGATTTTGGGTTTTAGGTGTTACAGTAGTGAAAAGTGAAATTAACTTTATTTTTTATTAATCTTCAAATCAATAGAAAATAGTTACATGTTTACTACAATATGGGCACATTTCCCAAAAGACTCGTCATAGAGGTTATTTTATTCCTTCATAATCTTCCATAAGGGCATTTCCTTTCATAATACACCACGAAGGCTATTCTTTTCAAGATTTGCCACAAAGGCTTCCGTTTTATGATATGCCACAAAGGCTTTCATTCCATGATTGCCACAAAGGCTTTCATTTCATGATCCACTATAATGGTTTCCATTTCATGAATGCCATAAAGGCTTTCATTCCATGATTGCCATAGAACTCACCTTAACATGTAGCAATCACTGATAAAATTTAGGGTTTAAACCCAGCTTAAAAAATACTCCTGGTTTCTCCAGCCTTAGATATCAATATTTTAAAGAGAGAAAAAAAGAACTCCCCTTATCCAAACCTGAATATATATTAATATAATCTATGTCCTTATTGGAACTTGACAAATGTCACATTCTTACTGACTTGTCTTATCCAAATCTCTACAACTTCTGAGAAACCTAATCGATTGTCCCCTTATCTTTTAACTATTTTTGTTCTCATTCAATTGGGTCCTTACTAGCTTACTTTGTAACTTAACTTGCACGATACCACGGTTAAAGAATGCACTATACCTCTGATGTGAACCCATACTCTCAATACTATTTTACTTGGCCGCTATTATATTCCAACTAACATAGCAATCTGATGTAGAACTTTCATTAGCTTACACATATAGTTGTATATGCCCACTCTATACGCCCAAAAGATGCACTTGGGTGAATACTACTACGCTAATCCTACTACCTTAGGACTATGCGCCAAACCTTGGATCTACCAGAACCAGAGCGTTACACCTCTCCTCCCCTTAACAAAATTTCATCCTCAAAATTTTCATCCCTCCTAGAAACTCAATTACTGGGATAAAATTGGTTATACACGCCAAACACATATTAACGACGATACGAATTCCCTTACACATGTTCCAAAGTTTCATTCTTATTGTCATACTTCTCAAAAGTCTTATAAAGAAGGCATTATTAAATTGCTTCTTTGGACAAAATCAAAATTTTGGTGGTTAAAAAGTCGAGCTCGGACGTTACACTCATACCTTTTTTTGATAGATGTCAACCCTGCATTTGAAAATTCAAACAATTTTCATAGAGTGACTTCTTGAACATGTTTATATCTATAAAATAGAGATCCCAAACCATCTTTTAACACTTTTTCCAAACTCTTCAAATTTCCTAACAACTTTTTCTTATTCCTCTTATTACCTTCATCTTCTTCAACTCCATGTGACACCGCTAACCCTTCTTTGTCGCTAGATTAAGGTTATAGAATGTTACGATAATTAACAAGTCCAATAATAAATCAAAAGAATTTAGAGTTCAATTTAATCATCATAAATAATCATCCAATCATTCATACAAAAAATGACCTTAAATCGAGTCTACTAGACCTTAAAATCAATTTGGTAACAAATAGCGACTAATCTAAAACAAAATAAAAAAATAGGAAAAACTAAAAACAAAGGTCACACGACCGTGTCTCCAAGTCGTGTCAAACTGAACCGGTGTGAAAAAGTTTGCACCTAAAAAAATAAACAGACCAAAGACTATGTGGAGTGACCATGTACGGCAAACGACCATGTGGAGTGACTGTGTGCGACACATGATCGTGTGTAATGATTATGTGCGGCACACTACCGTGTGACAGGCCATGTCCAAGGCCGTGTGTACCTAAAATGACTTCAAAACCAAGCTATTTCAACATCCATATCTTAGGTTTCGAACCATACATTTCCATCAAACTATACCTATTCAAAACACATCAAACATGTCAAAATTATGCCGATTGAGATTCAAACTATGTGCCTAACCAATGTACCATCATTGGTACCACAATTTAAACATTTAAAATCTAATTCCATTCATCATTTCTCAAATCATGGAACATTTATCTACTAATAATTTCATAACCTTAAACCACAATCAAAGCCAAACTTGCAAAGACATAAATCATATCACTTATATACATATGATCAAAACATACCAAAAGAGTCATATAAACATAACTAAAACATCACATAACAAAGCATGAACCAACATTTTCCAATAACAAGTGAACTTAAACTCCTAGTACATACCACTTATAACCTAAATCAAAATAATCATAATTTATACCGAGTCATTTAATGGATAGTGTGAGGTCCTACTTGAAATTCAAATCGACATAAACTTCTGATGATCTACAAGAAATCAAACACAACGAATGTAAGCAAATCTTTTCTTAATAAGTTCGTATTAAACTTTAACTTTAACTTACAAGAAATCAAACACAATGAATGTAAGCAAATCTTTTCTTAAAAAGTTCGTATTAAACTTAAACTTTAACTTATTGTAAAGGTTGTAACTTAAACATTTTGCAATTAAATTCATCAGCAAGGTCATGGGTCATGAGTTCATTATTAACCTATACATATCACAAGTCTCACAAGATTGGTCAGTTCACATATACGAAACTAATAACTTTATCATGTTATAAAACATATACAAGTACACATTAGATATGCTATTCACATAATGTGAGTTTAGGCAAATCTATATCATAAATACGTCGTGAAAGAAATGCTTTTATGGAAAAATCTGAAAGAATTGCCTTCGTGGAAAACTTTGAAAGGAATGTCTTTGTGGCAAAATTTGAAATAATTGCCTTCATGGTGAACTCTGATAATAATGCCCTTGTGGCGCGTCAAAATAAAGCTCTCAGTCACGTACCTGAAAGAATGCCTTTGTGGTGGGTTTTGTACTAAGTTGATCTGTGTATTCAGTTTGGATCTTAAACAAGGGCAGTGAAATCAGTAAGGATAATATATCTATGGACTATATGGTAAAGTATTATATAAGATTAAGAATTAGTTGGAAATAATGAATTGAAGAGATGTAGAGAAGTAATATGTTAGTATTGAAATTGTATTCTAAATAAGGATTTAAATTTGTATGTTTGAAGGTGGTATCTATCATCTGTGTACGTGTTCATTCTTGAATTATAATGAAGCGATGGCTTAGAGTTAAGTATGCAAGTGTAATGATGTTTCGATCGTATTGATCTTTGGAAAGGAAATGGATAAGGATTTATAAATGTTTAGATGGAAGGACATGAGTAATGTATCGAGGATATTAATGGAAAAAGAAAGGATTTTAGAGTGATGAATGATATCTATAATGTTTGAAGAATGGAAATTGAGAGAAGTATTCACCAGAAAGAGGTTAAAGGACAAGAATATTAAGATAATCATTTTGATTCATCAACTGCAATGAGCAATTATCATATAGGTAAATGTTGTAACTCTCACTAAGTTCTTGTGAACTTTTCTGTTTGTGTTATGTTATAGGTGAGTTGAGATAGGTCTGTGCCAAGAGGAACGATGCTAGGATTACGCTAAAAGAAATGGCGTATCGGGTTATTATGCATACAAAGCTAGTTTGGTGGCATGTTGAAACTTTGATACGTTACTTAGAAATCCACATTTTGGGATAATTATAACAAATTAGGATTTTAAATTAGAGAAATTTGTAACTTAATTACCATGTATTGCAATTGTATTTACTTATTGTATACACTTATGTATTTTAGTTTGAAATCCATAATTAAGTTGTAATTGATTATAATTCGTATAAGTAGATTGAGTTTTGTCCATATCCGTGTGATAATACCTAAGATTCGGATTTGGAAAATCGGATTGGGTTGGGGTGTTACAGGAACACTGCGATATTCGAGCATTAAGGTTGGGTGGTGTAAAGGAGGTAATAGGAGCAAGATTTGGGAAATGAAATTCATGGAAAGGTATTTACCGTTATGACTGTATTGATTGGTCCTTCGAGGTGACACCGTGACGACGATATATGACGAAAGACCATAGATGAAAGACGCTATGATAGTCTAGTATGAGGTACATAACATAAGAACATGGATGAAAAACACCAAGGCAGCATGGTACAAGGTATAAGGTATATGGTGTAAGACCATAGATGAAAGATGTTATGATAGTCAGGTATAATGAGTAAGACCATGGATGAAAGACTCCATGACATTATGTGATATCACGCTAGGATGGAGAATCAGTGTAAGACCATGGATGAAAGACCCCATGGAATCCATAGAGAAAGTCTGTTAGGATAGTAAACACATAATAGAGAAAGTCCGGTGGGACAATAAACCCAGATAAAGTTTGTTGGAACGTAAGAAATATAGTGAGAAGGGTATAGGACCATAGCCCGGCTACAGTAAACCATAGAGTTTGCTAAGGAACGAATGCAAAAAATTCTCTAGGACCATAAGCGCGAGGTATACTACCAATGCGCCAAGTAAGAGAAACCACGCAGGTGGAAGAAGAATTAAAAAAAGGTAAGGATAATTGTGAAAGACGGCAAGGCATGGGCATTAACCCGACAAGAATTAAAGAAAATTAGCCCAAGCGAGAGCCACCAAGGGTTGCTCAAAAGCTCAAAGAAGTTTTATGCGAAAGGCATATCTTATGGAAGGTATGAAAGTTTCACTTTCAGGATTAGATAGGGACAGAATGTCTGTCAAGACTATTCCTCTCTTTGGATAATCTAATGTAGGTACACTACTGTACTGATAGCTCATAAGGCGGAAACAAGTGATATGGCAAGCTCATACAGTCATAAAGATGATAATATGTTGGTTCGGTGAGTTAAACTGGCCTTTATTTATAGGACGGGTGAGTCCCCAAAAAGGTTTAGATTATGGTAAAGTTTTTGAAATTAATCCCACCACTATGAAAAATAAGTGGAACGAGAATGGGTTTGTTAAAGTGACAAGGTCTACTGTAAGTCAGCATAATATAGAAATGGCATTGAGTCCTTCGGGACTATGGTATGAAAACATTGGAGTCCACTAAGAAAGGTATGACCAAAAGACTCTTGGGCAGAAAGATAAGAGAATGCTACCACAAAGGTACATGATGGTAGACATGCGTACATCCAAGTAAAGATGGGACTCGTTGATATGGCAAGGTGTTTGGATCATTATCAAGTAAAGAGTTCGACCAAAGAAAGGTTTTATAATGAACCTAGTACTTCGGAGGATCGGGTGGAGTCTGCGACCTTGATAAAGAACACTTACCTTTTGCGAGTAGAGAGTTAGTTTATGTTTAGTTTATTTGACGTTTGTTACCCTCGTGCGATAGGGTTAAATTATAGTGCAGGGAAGGAACTCACTAAGTTCATTCAAACTTTACAAAGTTGTCTGATGTTCATAGGATTTACGAGGACTTAGAGGAGAGACCAAGATAGATAGAGTGGAGATCAAGGATCTGTATTGGATCAATTCATGCACATAGGAAAGGGGTACCATTGGAGGCTTTTCCTTAGGTTTGATAACAACAAAGTCATATAGCATACCTAAAATTTGGATTTTTAGGACATATTGTCCATAGCTAAAGATTTAAGAGTTATTTTGTAAACAAATAGCCTGTATAGAAATAAAAACCTTGTGAGGCCCAGCTTTTAGATAAGTTTGATGCTTTTGCTGTTAGAAGTATTATTAATTCGATATAGTCTATTTTAAAAAAATTTAGTTGATAAAAAAAATTAAGGGTAGGTGAACCTAGCCTATTTGTGGCGCTCTATTCTCGAATTTGACGGGCGGGTCTATTTAGGGGTGTTACATTTAAATCAAATCTTGATAGACTAAAAGACTCAATAAGCATCCCAAACTTAACGCCTCAACTGAGACCAAGTTTGTGCTCTTTCTTTTATAAATAATTAAGGGCATATACCTAGGTTGAGTCATGTAGTTATATTTTATTTTGGCTATTTTGGTATATTTGGTTCTTGTTGTATCCTTAAGTGTCCTAAGGTTGAATTTGGCTATCTAAAGTTGATGTTTATATGCATGGTTTTGCTTGTTTGATAGTTGGTCTAATTATACTAAGTAATGATACATGAATTCGTGTGTTACTAACTTGTTTGTATGTGTTAAGATGTGATAAATGAGTGTGCATTGGCATGTTATGGTATTGGTATGAGTTAGGTGACATTTAGACACCAATTCCTAGCTTGAAATGTTATATTTTTTACATTTTTGTATGCTAGTCTCAAGACACTATGGTCATGTCTCGAGACATTATGAACAAAAATGAGCATTTCGTACATATCTGGGTTTAGGTCTCAAGCATGAATCGAGTATAGTAAAAATTGAACCTAAAATAACTTTGCCTATTTTAAGTCTCAAGAAAAGATGTAACACCCCTTGCCCAACTCAATCATCGGGTCCAAGCTACAAGATGCCACATTTATTGTCAAAGAAATTACAAAAATCTTTTAAGTCACAAGAAAAGATGTAACACCCCTTGCCCAACTCAATCATCAGGTCCAAGCTAGAAGATGCCACATTCATTGTTAAAGCAATTACAAAAATTTTCAATAAGATTCAATCATTTCAACATGCTAATTAGTATAAAACACTTGTTCAATTTGATATAAAATAATTTTCAGGTTTTATACGAGCTTACAAAAGTTATTTTGCTAACCCGAAGTCGATTAAGGACTTAATTGAAAAGTTATCAAATTCTGCAAGTTGACGTCGCGACTTAATGGATTTCACGTCCGACCTGAAGTCGATTAAGGACTTAATGGACTCATATCTATCTAAAGTTGAAATGTTGGGGACTTCTTATGGTGACGTTGTCCCTGTTTTAGCAAAAATCAATTTAGTACATATTTCATGCTTCCTACTAAACATGTTTATATATCCATATGATACTTCTAAATTCAACAAACATCAACCTATACCAAATTCACCAATACATAATATCATGCAAAATATGCCAAATCAAGTTTATAACACTTTTAAAATAATCGATCAATAGCATAAAACACATGCTCAAACCTAAATATTTCCATGTCACGTTCCAACCTTAACATACCAAGATACCTCATTTTGCTAGTTATAACATATAAGACTTAGGTAAGCTTGAAATCATGAGTTCAAATGGCATTTAAAATGATCAGAACTAAGCATCAATTTGGCTATATATCAAGCTTAAAATGTAAACTTAACCTTAGCCAAAAATACAACATTGACATTCACATTAAGATGATTATTACTTAACACAATGACCCTATATACATGCCATAACTTTTGGAACCAAAATGAACATATTTCTACCAATTTGATGATAGTGTGATGTCCATAATGATTCGGTTTTTTGAGTTCGAAATCTAGAGATTTACAAGTAGGAGAAACAACTATAGTAAGCATTTAAATGCTTAGTAAGTTCAAATGGAAATTACATCACTTACCTTGCTCATAAATGAGCATGCTAACTGCCATAGCTTTTAAATACATTTAGCTAGAACAAGGCACTTAAAGTTAAAAAAAAGGCGAGCATATGAATGTAAGTATTCTTGTGCATCAAACATTATAAGCATAACTTAAAACATTACAAATTTGTACCAATTTCCCATATACTCATCTCAATATCATATTCTATCATCAATACATGAATTTATACCATTTCAAGTGAGTCACATATCACATAGTTTACCAAGTTCAATTCATTTCATTTTCCAATTTCTAGATTCAATTCCAATGTTTTGCCCAATGGAACCCTAGTAAAACGGACTCAAATACACTGGTGAACTACACCACACCATATAGCTCATATGAGCTTAAACTACACCACACTAAGTGTAACAGCCCGATTTTTAGTGGTGTCGAAAACAGTGGTTTCAGGACCACAACTCAAACAAGTCAAGTCGTAAAATTATTCATTTTAAATATTTTTGTTGATATATGCATCGTATGAATTATGATTCGAAAATATCATTGATTAGATAGTTAATTGAATAGAAAGGACTAAATTATAAAAAAAGGATAAATGTATAGTTGTTAAATTAGAAGGACCTAATAAGTAAATTAACCAAGGAATATAAGTTAGTGGATTGGTATGGGTTAAATTAAGATTAAATAGATTTAATAAAGGTTAAAAATGTTTAATTAAACCTTAATGATGAAAGTCTCAATAATTACAAAATTGCCATTTATTATATATATATGAAATTAAAAGAAAGAAATTGAGAATTTCATCCCATTTTCTTTCTTCTTTCTTTTTCACACGGCACTAAGAGGGAAAAACCTAGGGTTTTCATTTACAATCTTTGAGCTTTGATTTGGGTAAGCAAACCTTGATCATTTTTAGTAATTTTTTTGTTTTTTAGTCCGTATCAACTTAATCTAGCTTATGCAAAGGACTAATTTGTGAATCTATCAAATGTTAGAAAACTTGCCATTGTTGAAATTGCTTGTTCTTGAAAGCTTTTGATATATTGAGTGTTTGATACTTGGGTTAAATATTTTTTGTAAAGTGATTTTTGATGAAATTAGGATTTAAGGACTAAAGTGTGAAAATGGTGAAATTACATGTATTGTTATGAAAATAAATGTGTGAATGGGTTGAATAGATACTTAAGAGAATTTGGTTATGGTTAGTTGTGTGTGAGAATGGTTATTTTGCTTGTTTTGTGTTGAAAGGACCAGATTGAATAAAAGGAAACTATTAGGGGTAAAGTCGTAATTTTACCAAAAGGACTATATTGTGTTAAATGAATTGGTGTTGTGATTTAATGTAAGAAATGGAATGATTTGTGAATGTAGACGGCGACCGTGCCACGGATCGAGGAAAAAGAAAATTAATAGAGTACTCCCTAGAATCCATTCACAACCGCAATCCAGTCTGGTAAGTTCGTATGGTTAAATTCTAACTTAAATTGTTTATTCTTGTAATATGACTATTGCAGTGAAATGAAATGATAATCGAAATTATGGAAGACGAGTGTGAATGAAATACAAAAGATAAACGGGTTCGAGCTATAAACGAAAGAGTCTGATGACTGAGCGTCATCGTGAGTAAATGAATCCTTTACGGATTAAAGGTCCGATGACTAAGTGTCATCGTGAGTAAATGAATCCATGATGAATTAAAGTTTTGATGACTAAGTGTCATCGTGAGTAAATGAATCCATGACGAATTAAAGGTCTGATGACTCAGTGTTATCATGAGTATATGAATTCCTATACGGAACAAAGAGGTCCGACGACTATATGTCATCGTGAGTATTAAATGAAATGACTTCCAATGCATAACAAGGGTCTGATGACTTTGTGTTATCATGAGTCACAAATGCGAGTGAAACCTACCCTAGATGTAAACAATGTTTCATTTGGTTAATTAGATTTTTTACAACTTTTGAAGTTCGTTAAATCTATTTAACTTTATATACTTACTAAGCCTTAAAGTGCTTACCTGTGTATTTGCATTTGTTTTGTAGTTTCATTTTTTTGCTGTTCGGGGATCGGATCTTCTTGAAGCATTACACTATCTCGGAGTTGTCCGGTAGACTTTTACATCACTCGGTTAATATGGCATGTACTAGGATGAAGTTGTCTTTTGCACTACTTGTATGAGATTATGAAATTCCTTAATATGAATTTTAGTTGAATGTTGACCATAATCTTGTATGCTAGTTCAATGAGATATACATATCTTGTAAGGTGTATGAGATGTCTTAAAAGTATTGCAATGTATTAGCATGCTGTATTTTGAAGTTATGAAATGATGAATGGTTGATAAACTAGAGTTTAAGCATGATTCATTGAATTTTGCATACTTGTTTCGATAGAGTTCATGTATGTTTCGGTAGAAGTGCATGGTAGGAGAGAGGTTGTACACTGACTTGGATCGTATCATTAGTTTAAATGCAAGTATCGATAGTTCATGTTACTGATGTATTGGTAGTATGTAAGCTTGTATCGGTAGAAGTTGCAAGGTGTGGATTTTTGCTCTCTGGAGTTTTTGGTATCGGCAGTTGCATGACTTGTATTGGTAGAAATTATACTTGTATCAGTAGAATTAGTAAAGGTATCGGTACAGTTCTAAATTATTCATTGAATTGACTACTACCGATACTTGACCATCAAGTACCGGTAAAAGTCCCCTAAAGTGTTGGAAATACCATTTTTACCCTTGATAAAATTGTGTTATGTTTAGATATTGTTTTAAATTGTGAGAATTGATAGTTGTCTTGAATAAATATGCAAATGGTCGAATATTTGTAAAAGATGAACGGTATAAAATGAATAGTAGACACCGAAATCCTAACCGGTAATGGTGTACGGGATTTGGGTGTTACACTAGGGCATCGAAGTGCAAAGCCTATAGGCATCAAGAATTTAAACATTTTCAATTATATCCCTCCACCATACCAAAGTCTTCGTAGAGATAAATAATACTCAATGATCCGCAAAAGATGTTAGATCTCGATATAACCTGTCATAATCTTTGTACTATCACATATCCAATACAAGCACGCATATGACCCTATTATCATGTCAATTGTATTCTAACCTTTTACTAAGTTCACATAGGCTTCTATTATACATATTACATTTTCATACATTATATCATTCACATTTGCATATCATATCCTGTAAGTGGTCACAGTTGCATTTCCATACCCTGTAATCATTCATATTTTCACATTTATACCTTGTAATGTCACATAACAATCAATTATTACATTTCATTATAATTCAATCTCATTATTAGCATTGTATGCCCAATCAATCAATATTTCAAATTATGTTCAAACGCAAATATAATGAAGTAAAAACAAGCATACATATGACACAAGGAAAGGTAGTAAATTCCACATGAACTTACCTTTTCAAAATGCAAAATGGGTAAATTCTTTAGGGATTAATCCATAATTTTTGCTTTTCCCCTATTACCTCCACTTTGATCCAATTATTGGTCCATACAAATATTTTATATACCAAAAATCAATACCATACATTATCACACAATGTCATGAGATGCATGACCCTAAATAAATCTTTTTTTCGATTTCACATATTTTGAATTTTTTCAATTTAGTCCCTACACTCTGGATATTTACTTATATTTTTTAATGGTAGTGTAATTTCATGACAAATTTTATATTTATTCAATTTTGTTCCTAATGTTACAAAGCTAACATATAAGCTTAATTAACTCTACAATTTAGTCTTTTTTCATAATCTAAGCTCAATATTTGTTAGCTTAAAAGGATCAACTCGAGAATGTCGATAAGGGAGTTGAATCGGCCTTTAAGATGTTGTGGTGGAAGCAATAAAAATTGTGTAACAAATAACATAAGGATTTCTAGTGGTTCGACCCCAATTGCCTACTTCACTACCTTAGCTTTCCACAGCTAAGGATTTTCCCAAATCCTCTAGGTTTGTATAACCTTTGAGGACAAGGTTTAACCTTACAATCTCTTTTAAGACTTATACCCTAAAATCTTAATATAGAACTCCCTTAAGGTTTCTACCCAAACCTTAAGTTTAAACCCTCTCTCAAAAGAGAAACAAATAAGCAAACAAAGAAATAATCCTTACAAGATTAAGATGTAAGATTAGGATGTTTGCCAATTAAGCACAAATACAAAGAAGAACACTTAAGCTAAATGAATACAATGAAAGCTCACAAGTGTTTACAAGATAAGGTATGAAAGAATTAAGCTTTAGGTTGTTTTTAATTGATCTTTAGAATTTGCACATTGCTTTTCTTGATGTTAGACCTTTGGAAGATGGTATTTATACCCTCTAAGTGATTTCCAACCGTTGTGGTTGTTAGGAAAATAAATGTAGTCATTCCAGCCATAAAACCAACATTAAATTTAGTTTGCAGCTTTGTTGTTCCAGTAGAAGCATATGTGTATCAGTAGAAGACTTTACAAAATATTACCGTTGAAATCATTCTATCGGTAGATGCTTTATTATATCGGTAGAACTCTGAGGGTTTCATTTGGTATCGATATAACCCATTAGAGTATCGGTAGAAGTACAGGGGATGCTGAATTTTGGCTACTTACTTGACTTGTTTCGGTAGGAGTCTTCAAGGTATCGATAGAACGGAAGTTGTATCAGTAGAAGTCTTAATTCTACCGTTAGAATTTTGAAGCTTTCTTAAGCTCTTTCTTCCTTGAGTTCTACCAATACTTGTCCTACCAAGTATCGGTAAAAGTCCTTCAGACTTTAAAATTTTGTTCAACTTTAATTTTATTCAAAAACACTTTAATTTGTTATATCAAAACATATTATCCAATAAGGCTTAATTTAACAATCTCCCCCTTTTTTACATAACAAAACATTTTGTAAATTTGTTTTTGAATAGATTGCTCCCCTTTAATAAAAGACATTTTGAATTTGAGCTCCCCTTATATAAAATCAATTTTGCTTTAAGGCATAAAGATTTGGAGCATAAAAATTTGAAATAAGCTCAAATTTGACATTTATTTTGCTTCGAAAATTTTGGTCACTAATCTTGGCATATAAGCAATCAAACAACCATAAAATTTACCTTTCTCTTCTCTCCCTCTTTTATATAAAAAAATAAACAATAAAGCTCTCAAGAGGAAAAAAAAGTGTTTCGTTCAAAGATAGATATTAAACATAAATAACCAATGAACTACCAACCAATCAACATTAAAATGCAATCACATAGAATTTGCATTTGTTCAACTTGAAGCAATACACCTTACCTACAAACATAGAATTAAGTTTTTGGTATCCAATGTCTTTTGGGTCCATAATCATTAGTTTTTAAAATCCTAGTCCCTTTAGGTATCCATTTTGAAAGAGCTTCCTTGTCTTGAGTTGCGCTAAGTCCATTAAGAACCCATACACTCTTAACAAGTTTTCCCTTATAAAATCTCGAGGGACCTTTATGTTTATAGAAATTAAAGTTATTTTTAACAAAGTTTTGTTTTGAATTTTCTCATTTTTCAAAAACTTTGTTAGAGTGAGCTTTTTTACTCTTAAGCAACTCAAGTTGCTTTTGATGATCCTCTTGAACTTTTGAGAGTAAATTATGCAAGTCTACATTTTTCTTTTCAAAATCATTAATAATTTCTTATATTTTGTTTGCTTTCTCTTAAAGTTCATTATTGATTTTGGAAAGTAAGTCATTTTCATTTCTCAATTTTGAAACATTTTTCTTGTGTTTTGACATCATGACTTCCATTTCCAAAACCAACTCATCATAGGCATCTTGCAACTCATCAAAAGAGTAATTATTTAAAGTAGATGAATTAGAAGTTACATTAGGATCATCGATAGCCATAAAGCATAAGTTGACTACTTCATCATTGGATGAATCTTCATCACTCCAAGTAGAAACATAGGCGTTTTGTTTGCTAGACCCCTTCTTTTTAAGTTTAGGGCTATTATACTTTATGTGTCCCAGTTTCTTACACTCATAGCAAATAATAGGATCTTTCTTCTTGGTTGATTCAAGTTTAAGTCCTTCCTTCTTTCAAAATTCTCTTCCTTTGTTGGACTTCATAAAACTCTTGAATCTTCTAGCAAGCCTCTCAATCTCTTTGTCTTCATCCACCTCTTCACTTGATTCACTCTCTTCAATGGTGGTGGATTTAATAGCTTTACCAACATTCTTCTTCATAAGTCTTTCTTCTTCACCCCTTTTGTTAAGCTTCATCTTATATGTAAGCAAAGAACTAATGAGCTTATTAAGGGAGAGTGACTTGAGATCCTTTGATTCTTCTATAACCGTCACCTTTGGTTCCCAAGACGTTGGGAGACTATTCAATATCTTCTTCACCATCTTCTTGTTGGGATAGACTTTCCCAAGAGCTTTAAGACCATTGATGATTTTGGTGAAGCGATCGGACATTTCCTTAATTTCTTCCTCCGGTTTTGCCTTAAATAATTCATAATCAAGGGTGAAAAGATTTATCTTTGACTCCTTGACTCTATTTGTTCCTTCAAGGGTGACCTAAAGCTTGTCCCATATTTCTTTAGCATTGTTACATAAGGAGACTCTATTGTACTCATTAGCACCAAGAACACAAAATAGAGTGTGCATAGCTTTTGCATTTAGTTGCACCTCTTTGATATCATTAGCATCTCATTCACTCTCTTCCTTTGGAACACTAACACCTTTTACCCTCTTCATTGGAATGAATAACCCATTTATAATTATCCTCTATATTTTGATAATCGTTGCCTTGGATGAATAGCTTCATTCTTGTTCTCCAATATGAGTAGTTGGTGCCATTGAAAAAAGGATGCCTTATAGTGGAATGTCCTTCTCTCAAGAACGTTGACCCGAAAGTAAACGTCATTGTTGTAGGATGACTTCATGATCATTTGAGCTTCTTCGAGGATCTTCTCTTGGTTGTTAAACCGTTTCTAGAGACTAGTTCTGATATCAATTGTTATCTCAAAAGGATTAACTCGAGAATGCTGGTAAGGGAGTTGAATCAGCCTTTAAGATGTTGTGGTGGAAACAATAAAAATTATGCAACAAAGAACACAAGGATTTATAGTGGTTCAGCCCCAATTGCCTACTCCACAACTTTAGCTTTCCATAACTAAGGATTTTCCCAAATCCACTAGATTTGTATAACCTTTGAGGATAATGTTTAACCTTACAATCTCTCTTAAGATTTATACCCCCAAAATCTTAAGATAGAACTCCCTTAAGGTTTCTACCCGAACCTTAAGTTTAAACCCTCTCTCAAAAGAGAAACAAATAAGCAAACAAAGAAATAATCCTTACAAGATTAGGATGTTTGCCAATTAAGCACAAATACAAAGAAGAATACTTAAGCTAAATAAATACAATGAAAGCTCACAAGTGTTTACAAGAAAAGGTATGAAAGATGATATTTATACCCTCTAAGTGATTTCCAACTGTTGTGGTTGTTGGGAAAGTAAATGTAACCATTGTAGCCATAAAAACCAGTATTAAATGCAGTCTGCAGCTTCGTTGTTCCGGTAGAAGCATAATTGTTTCAGTAGAAACTTTACAAAATATTATCGTTGGAGTCGTTTTATTAGTAGATGCTTCATTGTATCGGTAGAACTCTGAGGGTTTCATTTGGTATCAATAGAACCCATCATAGTATCGGTAGAAGTACAAAAGATGTTGACCTTTAGGTACTGACTTGACTTGTTTCGGTAGAAGTCTTCAAGGTATTGGTAACACTGAGGTTGTATCAATAGAAGTCTTAGTTCTACCGGTAGAATTCTGAAACTTTCTTAAGCTCTTTCTACCTTGAGTTCTACTAATACTTGTCCTACCAAGTATCGGTAGAAGTCCTTCAAACTTCAAAAATTTGTTCAACTTTACTTTTATTCAAAAACACTTTAATTTGTTATATCAAAACATATTATCCAATAAGGCTTAATTTAACAATTTTATAAATTTCAAAGCCTAATTCGTCAATTTATCAACACTGACAACTTTATAAAACTTTAATAATTAATCAAATTGATACATGAGCTAGCTAAATCAAGCTCTCATGATCATAAATCTATAGAAATTACAAGAAAAAATGCTTGATTTTCATACTAACCTAGCAGCTGAATGTTGAAACACCCAAAAATGGTTTTTCTCCCTTTTATTCCATTGGAGGGTGATGGCAAATGGAGGAGATGAAGATGTTTTCATATCTCCTCCTAGTCAGCTATATATACCTTAATTAAGACCTAATTAATCTAATTTTATTAACCTAACTAAGATTAATCATGTTAATCTTATTGTTAACTAATATAAGTAGCCAACATCATCAATGTCCACTATTTCATAATAGGAAATGGTTTAATAACCATTTTAACGCTTCGATTAACTACTATCTAGGTCCTCCAGTCTTTTCTCAATTTAAATTCAATAGCGATTGAACTTTTACAATTTAGTCATTAAGCTTTAATTAACTATTCTATCAATTAATTACTTAACCATTCTTTATTATATTCTCATATAACTCTATAAACATTCCTATTTTATATTTACGAAAATGAGTTTCTAAAACCACAATTTTCAGTACCATTGAAAATCGAACCGTTACACAAGAATCTCTTTGTCTCGAGACATCAAAACATCAAAGTTATGGATCTAAAATAGGAGGAGCTTATTCTCGAGAGATAAGAGACCAAGCAAGTCTCAAGACATTCCAACATCGAATCAAAAATGAAAATCATGTCTCAAGACATGAAGGCATGTCTCGAGATACTTAGCTGAATTTTGATATTTGAGTTTGGATTCGGGTTTTCACTCCGTTTTTGACCTCGAGCAATTCTAAGACATATTAAATGAAGTTGATAGACATCTATAATGTATGTAAATTATTGTGAATGATGATTAGTTTGGAGTATATGATAATTACATGCTAAAATTTATGAAATTATATTGCGTTAATCTAAGTTACTTTGACAACGTGATTTAACATATCACACTCAGATTTATCGTTCGAATCGAGTGTAAAGTGCATATAAGGTTTTTAGTTATTATTATTTATTTGTGATATTAATATTTTTATTTTGTCATAGTTAATTAAAATCAACTCATTGAACCAATTAAAAAAAATCAATTGGATTGAGTATCAACCTTTATTTTAATTTATAAAACTAGTTCTCTCGGGATTGAATGTTCTCATATGGACGGGGAAAAAGTCTACCTTGCTATTGGTAATAACGTAAAATTTCTTCATTAGAAATGGGAAAGGTGAAGTCTTGAACCATAAAAATAACGGTGACTCGGTGAGTAGTATATTATTATTATTATTTTTTTATCCCTTATTTGGTTTTCCCTTTGTTTAGTCCCAAAAGCCCAAAGCCCCAAACCCTAACCCTAACCTCTGCCTAATAATCTCCTTCGACCTTGACCGGAGCCATTGTCTCTCTTCCTCTTTGTTTTCGCCACCAATACCCAATCGAATGAAGCTTTCTCGGTAGTCTCAGAATCCTGTCAAGTAAGTCCTTTCCCTGAAACATCCCAAATTTTCCTTTCTTATTTTGATCAATGTTCAAACTTTTTGTTCCCAAGGAAAACGATTTGGTGAAGAATCACGTAGTCTGATGTTTCCGATTTCTTGATTGGCTGTCTATAGAGTTCGATTTTATTTTTTTAATGCATTTTTACCGTGTTCGATCCTGTTCCTCTTGTTCATCCTCCAGGTATCTTTGCTAGGACCATCGTTCAAATTCTTCCTAGATCGTTTTCACCGATAATGCAGCCTCCTTTGCCAGTCCCGCAAGGAGCCTTGTCGAGTTCTGCAAGTTTTTCTTTTACTCCTCAGTTGGTTCAAAATGCTCAAATTCAACCTTCTAAATCTGTAAGACAATTATAAAAATACTGAATTCTAATTTCGTTTAATTGTACTGGACTTAAATTTTCGAAAATTGTCATGCTCATTAATTATTGGCGTCAAGCTTTACAATTTTGAGAGTTAATAGGACTTTCAGTAAGTGTAGATGGTTTGTAGCGATTATTTTACTAAGCTTTGTGGAGCCAAGATTAATTGTGTGCGGAGGAGTGGATACAAAGTAATGCATGAAATAATATAAAAAAGAGAATTTAATTCTAAAAGATTGGCAATTTTGAAGGGGAAGGAGAAGAGGGGCCGTACTTTGAATTTGGCGGAACTTGACACATAGGAATTTGAGAAATTTTATGCCTGGGTAAGGAAGGTGGGTTGTGTATTTGTTTCAAGTTTTTGTTTTTAGAAATGTTCTTGAGCAGCTGTTTGCACAGCAATCATAACATCCTAAAAATGAATTTGTGGACTATGTTACAACACAAGAGACTATCCAGGATAGATCTACAAAATCATCTTTTTTAGTGACTTAAATTAAATAGTATGCCTCAATTTTGGCGTCCATTTTGATCAAATTTCATCGAGTGGATTATGAATGCAGTATTTTCCATACTTGATAGTAATTCATTAACTCCCTAGCAAGGATCCTGTCGAGCCTTTGTAATTCTGTGCAGTCTCCTTCAATCCCATTCTCAATTTAGTTCTGTACTGCTTGCAAAATGATGTCCAGCATTTGCTTATGCATCTGCGAAATGGTTCTGTTATGGAGCTGTTTGTACACCATTGTCTTACAGTTGAAGTGTTGAACCTTTTTGCTGTTTGCAGGATCCACTAGCTACTGGTACACAAGCTATGACTGTATCATCTCCATCCACTATTTCTCAGTCTGGGCCATTGCCTGTTCATAACTCTTCAGAGTTTACAATGAATATATCTACTACTCCTAGTTTTGCCCCTGTAACTTCAAGGATGCCCACAACTCCAACTTTTCCTATGTCTAGTGGATCTTCTGGAACCTCAGGGACACCTGGACACCCTGGATCAGTGCCATCTATTCAGATGATTACTGCTTCTGCTGCTGTGGATTCTCCCTCTTCTGCAGTTCCTGGACCCGGTGCACCTGTTTCATTAAATCCTGCTGTTCAGCAACAAGTATACCCTCCCTATACATCCTTACCTTCTATGGTTTCTTCCCCTCAAGGATATTGGATGCAACATCCTCCAATGGGTGGTTTTCCAAGGCCTCCGTTTGTGCCTTATCCTACTGTTTATCCTGGACCTTTTCCTTCAACCTCAAGTGGCATGCCTCTTCCTGCACCATCATCTGATTCTCAACCTCCTGGTGTTAGACCTCTGGGAATGAGTCCATTTGCACCATCTGCAGTTGCTCCGGCTAACCAGTCATTGGCAATCCAGACAGGATTTCATCCTCAAGGAATTGGTACGCTCAGGGTTTCCATGCTAGATTACTGATCAACTAACAATGTAAGAGCTGTTTAACCTTCATTAATGTATAATGAAGTTAATTTTTTCTTCATTCGTATTTCACGGGGTTCTGCAGATAATAGGAAACTTGTCCATGATGTTACCACCAAATCTGAATCTGCTGTCAATGAACAATCTGATGTCTGGACTGCCCACAAGACTGACACTGGGGTTGTTTATTACTATAATGCGTTAACAGGGGAGTCGACTTATGAAAAACCTGCTGGATTTAAAGGGGAGGTACATGTGGATGTGCATACATATGTTTTATATTAGTAACTTTGTTGAGGTGCACCATTTTTTTTACTGCAAGCACTTAAAATGACTGATGCTGTTCAATACTAATTTCCCAAAAATTGGCTGATTAACCTTCTTTGATAGATGCTCTAGGAAATTTCATTTACATTAAAGCAGCCAGAAAAAATTAGAGTATCAAACACTAATTGTATGATGCCTTGTTAGTTAATACCAAGATTCCACATTGTTCAATTGCAGGGAACTTATGGAAATGTTGTATAAAACTACATAGCTATGCATATTTGCATTTGTTTGTATATTTGCATTTGTTTGTACTTGTGGAGAATATATGATATTATTTCTTGCTCTCCACTAGTTCTCATACCGAAGATGAAAATCAGTTTCCGTGGTTCTCGTGTATAGAAAATTTTCTATAACCATTTTGTCTTGGCATCTGGATTTTCTGGTGGCTTCTTAGATGCTAATCGAACTTTTTTATTTCACTTGTGTGTGCAGCCTGATCAAGTTACCGTGCAGCCAACCCCAGTTTCGGTGTAAGTTCTTTACTTTCTCCTCCACTAGTTGCTGGTGGTGTATATTAGCAGTCAGCACTGCAATGGTGACATTGCTGAATTGGATATACAGTTTACCTATTTGGTAGGGGGGAAAAATGAACCCTCAGTTACCTTCGCCTAAAAATGCAAAATAATAAATAGAACTTTTAAATATTCATTTGTTTTCTGTTTTTTGGCTGGATAATTTTGTAAACGTCCCTAAAAATAACTTTTATTTTGGAAATATAACAAGTTGCTATTTTGATTTTTTATTACCTTACTAGAAATTAAAATTATATCACCAGTCTTAACTCTGACCTTTTTGGCCCAACCCTAAACACTTATGATCCTTTTTCAAACCTTCTCCCATTTCGAGTCAAGAGATAGATAAATAGACACATCTCATTGCACTGATCGGGGGGCGTTCGTAGTGACTGAGGAGGTCGAAGACGAAGAAGTGAATTATTTATCAGCCAAGCATTCTTCTTACTGCTAGATCCAATCTCCTGGTCCCTGCGGAAAGGAAAAAGAATTTCACATTCTTCCTTTAAGTATTAGTAATAATACTATTGTCTCATTATCTTAGTTATCTTATATTCATATTTTATAAATATTTGTCTTGCTATGGTAGTTAACTTGTACTTTATATGTTAGTTATCAGTTAGATGAGTGCTGATTTACATTGGAAATACTTATTAACTGTGTATATAAATATAATTATTTAAGAACTTGATAATACATTTTACTATTCATTATTCTTTTGAAATTTAAGAAAATTTAAGTTTTGTAAATTCTTTTGAAATTTTATTAGTCATTATTAATTAATTGGGCATTACTGTATGTCTTATAATTATTTAATTTAAACATTAAAAAACTATTATTATGAATTCTCTGGGTTACAGTATCTTTTTTCCCCCCCTCCACTTATCCTGTTGAGTGCTTTTAGTTCATCAACTGCTTGAGATTCTATAGTACATATAATACAAGTGAATGATCTCTCAAAGATGATTCTTACGCTTATGGCCTGTAAAAGATATTGAGATACGCTGGATTTTTACACAATATTACAGTCAACCCCTTTTGCTTTGGATGGAGAAAGTCTCGTTCTTGGTATATTTTTGTGTTGAATGCCTTCTCTTTTTTACAGGGAGCAATTGGCAGGAACAGATTGGGCACTAGTTACCACAAATGATGGGAAAAAATATTACTACAACAGCAAAACCAAGGTAGTGCGTCTAGTTTAATTCACACCACTAGCTTGTTTTATTCCAATGGGCTTGTTTTATTGAATTGTTTGTCTGAAAATCTTTTTCCAGATAATAGAACAATACATTCACTGATAGGATATGAATGAATTGTGTCTGGAATTCAGTGGGCTAGAAGTTAAACTATAAGGGACCTTATGGTTTATGGTTATAAATGAAAGAGTTCTGTTTGGGACTTTGATTTGCACTGCTAGAGCTCTAAGAATTAAGAAGTGGCTGCAATGAGGATCGTGGTTGCTGTAAAATTTGGGAAACAGAAGACCCAGGGCTAATCGATATAGTTGTAACACATTGATCTGGAAAAATATTGCTGTTTTGGGGTTTTAATTGTTCAAGAGAAAGGGCTAGCAGTATGTGGCTACAATTGGGAAGAATAGGTTCCTGAACCTTAAAAGAGTAAAAGAAAGAGAAATGTGCAATCAACAGTGATAGTTTCTTTAGGAATCTTTTCTCGTTGTTCAGTCTATATCTATAAATGTAATATCAAAGAAACTTAAGTTACCAGAACCTTAGAAACTGGAACTATTTATGGATTAATCATTAATTGCTTTAGTAGTAAGGTGCGTTGCTGTTTGAAGACAAAACATAATAATTAATGGAGTTGACTTATGTCTAAGTTGCCACATTCATCAAGCCTTGTGCATTATCAAATGAACAGATAATGATTTTTATGTTCTGTATTCCTTTTTCCTCCATTTCGCTTCTGATGATAAGAATCCCACGTTTTATATTGACTTTGTGCTTATAAAGCCTAGTTTTACAATCACCTTTTAGGATGCAAGTAAACTTTAGGAAACAAATATTGGACATGGCTAACACTGTTAGTGCTCATTGAACTTATTTATATTTCCTAGTTATTGATGTTTTCCCACTTTTCATGGTGGTTTTGTCAATCAGATTAGTAGCTGGCAGATCCCTAATGAAGTAACAGAGCTGAGAAAGAAACATGATAGTGAAATATCAAAGGAGAATGCAGTTCCTGTACCAAATATTGATATAGTGGCAGAAAAAGGATCTACTCCAATAAGTTTGAGTGCTCCTGCTGTTAACACAGGTGGTCGTGATGCCATGCCTTTAAGACCATTAGTGGTGCCAGGTTCCTCATCTGCACTGGATTTAATTAAGAAGAAGTTGCAGGACCCTGGAGTTCCTTCTTCCTCACCTGCTCCGGTTACGCCAGTAACAGCAACACATGAATTAAATGGCTCAAGAGCAGTTGATGTTAAGGGCTTGCAAAGCGAGAGCAACAAAGATAAACTAAAAGATGCAAATGGGGATGGTAGCATATCTGATTCCTCTTCAGATTCTGAGGATGCAGACAGTGGGCCTTCTAAGGAAGAGTGTATTATGCAATTCAAGGTATCTGTAGTGCCATATTTTGTTGCATATTCTAGAATTTGGTTATTCTTGGTTTTATTACTTCTATCCAATCTTTTAGCTGGATTCAATTTGTTTATCATGCAAGTGAAATTCACAGGAAATGCTTAAAGAACGGGGAGTTGCACCATTCTCAAAATGGGAAAAGGAACTGCCAAAGATAGTGTTTGATCCACGTTTTAAGGTTTGTTGAGGCTAAAGATTATCTATTATTTTTCTCTTGGTAGTTAAGGAACTTACCGTCTGCTGGAATTCCATGAACAGTTTTCAATTATCATGTGAAAATGTTGTTGAATGAGAAAAAAAGAGAGCAAAACTAGCCATTGAACCATGTGTCAATTTTAACTATGACAGTGAATGGCTTAAGTTTGCAAATGAAGAGATCTTACTTAGCTGTTAATAATTAAATTAACATGTGACGTATCTTTGTTGTCCGCTCTGAGTTGGTTAACAAATTTAGTTTTCCTCTTTGATGTACTGGTGTAATTTAGGGGAGAAAACAACAATAGAAGGAATTAGGGCTGAACAAACAAATAAGAATGAAGATGGAACTCCAGAAAACTTAGGGTTTAAAAACCTCTAGTTGCTTTATATTAATTCAAAGAAAATAATAAGAATCATAATGATGGCTGTAAAACCTACAACTTAATTATATAGGCTTTGCTTCTTGCAAGTAATAGGTTTTCTTGCAAATAAAGTTTTATTCTAAACCTATATTTAAACCCTTAAGGTAATAATCCTAGCCGTCCATAACATATCTAATACTCAATAAATAAAACTGAAATAATAAAATATTATCAAATAAATAAAAGCTCCTGCATCATTCTCCTTGGCTTGGAAGATCGACTCCAATGAGAAAACTTTCATCACTTCAGCATAAATTTCTAAATCTACACTTTGCAGCCTCTTCTTCATTATTAATAACTTTGTTGATTGAACATGTGCCTTTTCATCCACTTCCTTCTTTTATTTTCAATTCCATCTCCAAACATTGCTTCCGAATTAACTCCTTGTCCCACTGCATTTTAGTAATTCTTTCTCTTTCAGATTCGAAAGCATTTGTGTAATTCCATATCCAATCAATGCTGCATGTTTTTATCACAATCCTCTCTAGTGGTTTCAAGTTCCACTTCCAAATCCTTGATCTTTGTTGCGAAGAACTGTCAACTTTTATGAGATATGTGCCATTCAGACAGAACATATATGCCCTACAGTAGTAGTCCTGTAGGTTCGTGTAGTTATCAATTGGAACATACTGTGATTCAATTATTTTCTTCCCTCAAAATCATGAACATCTTCATTAACAGTAGGAAAACTTATTACTTTCTTTTTGATCCCAAAGAATTGTAGATCACAACACACAAGTTCTTTCCATGAGAATGGTCAGTTCCTGATTCAAGGCATTAAGTTATATTCAAAACTGGACACTGCTGGAAATTTGTGGTTGAGTTCCTATAACTGATGGATGGTTTCAAATCAGTTAAGCAAACAGGTGAGGATGCAACAGCCTTCTCAGCCATAGTGTAGCCTATTGATAGCCTTTTTGCATAATCATTGGCCACGTATTGCTTCTTGGCACCTATAACAACATCATGATTTTGAGCAATAGCCAAAGCATCTGCCAATGAGTCTTTATTTGGTCCTGAGTCATTCCTTCCTTTGAAAAATTCGAGTTGTCTTGCTGCCAAATAGTGGCCACTCATTCTAATTAAAGCTGGGTTCCTGTATGGTATCCTATCCAATAAGCATTTGCACGATCTGGTGGAGGTTCATAATTTTCTGGGAATGCTCCAGCAAAAGTCTTAGCATATGAGCCCAGTCTCTTAGAATGTGGACAACCAACTTTGAGACTTATCTTTTTTTTGGTTTAATTCTGTCTTGGTAGTCTATGCTGCCAAAGAAACAATGATTCGATCCCAGCCTTTGCACCCAATAAGTAAGCCTACACTTCAGATTGTCAAAAGGATCAATTTGCCATCTAATTCTTGGAGTGACACCCAACTCCTCTTTAATGGCTAATTCAAGCTCTCTTGTTACATCTCTTTCCTTCTCTTGAAGAGTCTTACACTGGTCAAGAGCCTTCATAGTGGGAGCTGTTCTTTCAATTTCCAACACTAGATCATCAATTTTTGTTTGAATTATGTCACAAGCTTCTCCTGATCTAAAAGCCTTTTATCCTGCATAAGAGATCGATTTAACTGACTAAATTCGAACTTCTTACCAGTTGAAGATTCTACTTCCATCAAGTCTTGAATGAGGAAGCTCCATGTGCTCTGAGCCACATGTATCAATAATTTCCCCCTTCTGTTCATCTAGTTGATTATTCTGATTCTCCTCAGAATTTATTTGGTGATTATGTTTGGGTATGGATGTTGTAGCAGCATGAGCCTGCTTCTCCCATTCCTAAATTTCCTTCTTACACTCTTCTGACATTAATTTCCACTCCTTCACTTCTTTTTTCCATCGCTTGACTGCTTGACTACAACCTTTTTTTCATGAACCAAATTTAAATCATTTTCCAAGGGACATTAGATTCGAGCTTTTTAACTATTGATTCTAATTGTCACTTAGGCCCATACTTGAACCTTATAAATGCTGCCCTGGAGCATAAATGAACTAAACCCAGATCTTCAAATAGATAATTGTTGTCTGGATGCCAAGGAAAACAGTTACGCATTGTCCCCAAAACAAGTTTTTTGCTTATTAGGTGGAGGATGGTTAAACAGTTCTTGTTGATTAATGGTTGGCATAGAACCATGTAGAGGGGAGATTAGAAACTTGCTAAGATTCCCAAGAAAGCCAATCACTTTAATCTTGACAAGTAGCGTAGAAGCATCATCTCATCCTACGAGGAAAACAAGAATAGCTTCATCAGCTTCACAGCAGCAAATATTTGTAAATGTGATGTGCTTATATTCAGAATCAATGCTATTTTACTCAAAAAGTGCAAACCACTTTTCTTTCTTGGAATCCAGCTTCTTCTTTGTGGTTTGCCTTTAAAATTGTCAAACATAGATTTAATTCTATAATGAGTTTTTGCAGTACACCCTCCAAAAATAACACTGCTACTGAAAAGTCAACCGAGATATGTGAATAGTTGGAGCAAATTCCGAAGGTTTAGAAAAACAAATCAGCATTGATGGGTGTGCTTATCAAAATAAGACACAAGTTGAGATGTTAAGGAAGATGATCATGCGAAAGTATTAACAAAATGTCCTCGTTCATACCTCTTTCATGATTTACATCCAGTAACAACTGAGTTTCTTTAGAAATCTTTAGAACCTGATTTCAGCAACAGCTTTCGGAAACTTAGCTCTCTTGTTGAATGCAAGTAGTTATTCTTTGAAAGGTTGCATCACCTTTGTCCTGCGACTTGCCTTCTAACTTTCCAACTTTTTCTTGAGTTAAACAGAGTTTTTTCTTGGCAGAATCTGATTTGATATTAGAAGTTGAATCAATTCTTTTTATTCCAAAATTATCACCCGACGTTGTGTCCCTTGAGATATCCAAGAGTTTTTAAACTTGCCTCCAATCCTCTCCTTTTGAGATTTTGGTTGTCATCACTCTATGAACAAGCAAAGATTCTTCTTGAACCAGATAAACATAAATTTCTTTGCTTCAGGATATTCTTCATAGTTCGGTTCTGACATATAGTAATTTTGCTCTTTACACATGCATCTTGCTAAGGAGCAACTTCAACATTAATTCCACTCTCATTTAATTCGAGGGGATGCGACAACCGATCCTTCAATCCACCTTGTACTGCAGGGTTTGCGGGTCCAGCATCATGAAAGGGGTTTTTTTTTTCTCACCAAAATCTGATTTATCAGCAAGACTAGCTTTCGGTATGTCCAAACTGGTTGTGGGCACCTTCTGTAATCGCCATCAAGGTTCCCTCTTGTTCCTGTCGCACCTCTCTTCTATCGCACATCGTATCGCAACCAGTTCTCTCTCTTGGCCCTGATTTCCTCTTTCTTGACCTCTTACACATCCAACCATGGCTTAATAGAGATCCCTAATATAACCCATAGGATCTAATCAGGGTTTGATACCAAAATTTGTGTGGTTTAGGGGACAACAGCAACAATAGAAAGAATTAGGGTTGAACAAACAAATAGGTAAGAAGATGGAACTCTAGAAAACTTAGGGCTTAAAAAACCTCTAGTTTCTTTTTATCAATTCAAAGAAAATAATAAGAATCATAATGATGGTTTAAAACCAGCAACTTATTTATATAGGCTTTGTTTCTTGCAAGTAAAGTTATTAGACTTTCTTGCCAATAAAGTTCTATTCTAGCCCTAGATTTAAATCCTAAAAATACTAAATAATCCTAGGTAGCCATATTATCTCTAATACTCCATAATATTGAAATAATATAGTATAAAATAAATAAAAGCTATTGTGTTGCTTCCTAATGAAGTCATACTATTGAGTTTTAATTTCTAAAAGTGCATCCTGTTGCAGGCTATTCCAAGTCATTCTGCTAGGAGGTCCTTGTTTGAACACTATGTTAAGACACGTGCTGAGGAGGAACGCAAAGAAAAACGAGCTGCTCAGAAGGCTGCAATAGAGGGATTTAAGCAGTTGCTGGATGAAGCATCAGAGGTTTATTTAATTGCCAAAAAACTGTCATTATTTGTTAGCTATGGTGAAAATCCTGCTTTGAAATTCTGAACTGTAGATTTTTTACAGGCTGATGTTTTTCTCTACAGGATATTGATCACGACACCAATTATCAGACTTTCAAAAGAAAATGGGGAAGTGATCCACGATTTGAGGCTTTGGACCGTAAGGATCGGGAGCTTCTATTAAATGAAAGGTAATGTTACTAAGATAGACCCGTGATCCTTGTTCTTTTTTAGTGTGTGATCTTTATAGTTGATGCAGAAGGGTGGGCTTTTCTCCCTTTTTAATTTTTGCTGCTAGTTGTGCCATCAAATGCGCTGGTTACTTGGTTATGGTAGCCAAGTTGCATCTACAAATGCATGCTGAAAGAAATTAGTGTTTAGGTCTTCATGAGTTTTTCTAATGGATTATAATCTTTTGTACTAGTCAAAATTTGGCTTAAAGAATTTGAATTGCTTCTTGTAGAACAGGGATGGATGGCACAATTTTCTTATTTGACCCTTGCGTTGCTCTCCTTATTTTCTCGCTTCCTTTTTAATCTCTCATGTTTGACAATTAACATTTGTCAGTCAAACTCTTCTTTCCCCCACCCCCTCTCTCTCTCTCTCACGCATGCGCACGCAGACACTCACACTCACGCAAGCTTATGCATGTGTACCTTTGTGTTGCTTTAGTTTTAATGAGGGAAACTAAATCTGTTTAAGAGCAATTGTTGGTGAGAAAGCAGATTTGATAAGATTGTATGGAGAGTGATGCATCTAGGTTGCAGTTTTGTTACCCGGTTGATAAAAGTTTGATTAATTTGAGTTGACTGACTGAAGATTCTGTTTAGAACAAATTTAGAACTTATATGGGTATAAAGCTTATAATAATAAAATTGGGACTGTGGTTCTTTCTCAAAAGAGTCTGGCACTAATGTGAAAGAGGTTCTCTGCTATTTTTCTAAGACATCATTGATGTTGTGATGAGCTAGACACTGAAAACTTGTAGCCTTTATATTCTACTATTAGCTATTATCCTTTAGTTCTTTGGTAGATTTGTTAAACATACTCTCTTCTTTCTTTTTCCCTTGTGCTTTCATTTTGCAAAGAAGTAAGATAAATGTCCTAGTTATATCTGTCGCTTATATCCAGTTTCTTGTGTTGATCTCCAAGTGCGACATGTGTTGTGCTATTACGATCGCATGTGTATGCTTTGATTCCAATGCTTGTTTGAATTTATGTTCAACTTGTTCGGTTGTCTCTAGACAGAGGAGATGTTCTAATGATAACATTGAAAGCGACCTTTGTCAGCAGGTAGTAGGCTAGGGACCAGATTCTATGATTCAGTTTGGGTGTGTCCTTTAGCCCTTTATCTCTTTTGGTTTTAATGGTAAATGCCTAATTTTTTCCCATGTACTTCTATCATGCTGGTTACGAAATGTTGCTGCTTCTGTCTCAGGGTTCTTCTTTTGAAGAGGGCTGCTGAAGAAAAGGTTCGAGCTATACGTGCTGCTGCTGCTTCTAGTTTTAAGTCCATGCTTAAAGAGAAAGGAGATATCAATGTAAATTCCCGTTGGTCCAGGGTATGTGCAATTCAAATTAGGTTATTGGTTTTTCTTACCTTCTGGAGAGTGTTCCTCAACATTAAGCATCTTGCATATCTTTTGTCTTATTGATGGGAATGTACTAGTCAGATCATTCTTTCTTGAGAGGTTTTGCATCTTCACCGGGTTGCTCATGCTTGTGTGTCTGCACACATGTAAAAGAGAGAGAGATTGGTTCTTATTATCTTCAATGAATACGATGGTAAAAATGGCCCACTTTCTTACCGTTTCTTTTTGTTGTTTCAGGTGAAGGATAGCTTAAGGGATGATCCTAGGTATAAATGTGTTAAGCATGAGGATCGAGAGGTTTTGTTCAATGAGTACATATCTGAACTAAAAGCCATAGAAGAGAAAGCAGAGAGAAAAGACAAAGTGAAAAAGGAGGAGGAGGTATATATTCTCTCTCTTGCACTCTCTCTCTCCCTCTCTATCTTTTCTAGCAAAATCAGACCTGCATTTTAAGTTTGTTCACGATCCATTAGTTCTTGCGAATCCAGAATTATACAGCCATATACTAACAGTTTTGGTTGTTTTGCTGCTCATAGATGTTTTGCATATGATGGTATGATGGATAATATTGGGAGTTTAGCTTCAAAACTTCTTAGAAGAAGACTTTTTTTCCAAGGAATTCTAATACCTCAAATTTCTCTTTCAGCTAAAAAGAATGATAGATTTTTTAAAGTTACTTTTTAGTGGTTATTTTATTGCAACATCCTCGTATTAAAAGCTGTGCAAGGCTGTGACATTTCATAATTCCACATTAGAAACATGGCATTACAATGAATGAAGGGGAGAGACAAAATCTCATAAAGAACTGGCAATTGGTGGACCATTCTCAATAGACATGTCATTACAATGGATGCAAGGGTGAGATAAGTTCTCATAAAAGCCTTCTAGCCATTGGTAGACCATTTCCACATACCAGGCTTCTGAAAGCTATAGAAGCCTTTTTGGACTCCTTAGGATTTTCCATGACATCAGATTTAGCTCTTTTTCCAACTATCTTTTGTAGATATTTTTTCAATTCTCACAGCCACATCTTTTGCTAATTATATTGATGTGTGACTCTCTCTCTCCCTGCACATTTGCTTATGTCACTTCGTATTTTTGGTTCTTTGGTGGTGTTTGCTTGTGATTTTTTGATGTTATTGATTGTTTAGTCATATATATGATTGGATGATCTAAGAAGTGCAGTTAGATGGTGCCTATAATATGAGGATGTCCAGCTATAAAATGGCTGAGCAACGAACAATTGAATAAACAATTTCTGATATGTTCCAAGATTGTACTCTATAACTTTGTAATTCTACTTGCTGAATGTCTTATTCCTTTCATTTCGGCTCTCTTTGTGATTTTGAAATCCTCTTCCAAGCATAGTGTGAAATGTCTTCCAAGGATTGTTTGATATGTCAGTGGGACATATGGGCCCACTCAAAATTATGTTTGTGGGGAATAGTCAAACAGTTTTTTACTTCAACAAGTTAGACAAAAGAAATTGAAGAGCTCATCTCAGAAGCTTCCTAAATGATAGATCCGTTATATGTTGGAGAAGGCTGTTCTTTTTATACCTTATGTCTTGCAACTATAGGCAATGTGAGAGTATGGTTATGTCATTGTTAATCTATTGCTTTGGATTTGTTATTTGTTTCAATAGGACATTGAACAAATATTAAAAATGATATCCACGTGTATCCAGAACTGCCTGAAGTAAATTTGTTTGCCTTTTACTAATCCAGGAGAAACTGAAGGAAAGAGAGCGAGAGTTGCGGAAAAGGAAAGAGAGAGAAGAACAAGAAATGGAAAGGGTGCGACTAAAAGTTCGCAGGAAGGAGGCAGTTGCATCTTTTCAAGCTTTGCTTGTGGAAACAATTAAAGATCCCCAGGTATGCTTTTCTTTAACATCTTTCTAGATGATACAGTTCTAAACCAAGTAAATATGGCCTTAATTTGATGTTGAATGATTCAGGACTTTTTATATATTAATATTTCTATCATGGCATTGCTAAACTAGAAAAATATCCACTCATTAGTTTTTATCCGTATTATTATCATTTAAAAGAAAATTTCCTGATACCATGAATTAGGTCCCCCATCTACAATACATCAGATGCAACTAATTTTTTCACCTTTTCCTCTGAAGTTTGTTTTTGAGCTTCTAATATGTTTAAGATCATTATTCTCAAATGCTTGGTTTTGTTGGCTCATTTGGAATTTGTCAAGTCGTTCATGTCTTTCTATTAATTGTTCTAGGCATCCTGGACGGAGTCAAAGCCTAAGTTGGAAAAGGATCCTCAAGGACGTGCAGCGAATCCTGATTTGGATTCATCTGATATGGAGAAGCTCTTCCGCGAGCACATAAAGATGCTATTTGAGGTAAATTTGCAGCTAAAATGATTATCAATATTGTTATGGCTTTTAACCTAATGCCATCCTGCTACTCCCATTTACAGTTTCTGCCAAGCAATACATGTTTTACATTAATACGCTAGAAATGTTCTGTTTCTTTACAAGTTGAAGAAAGAAAGAATGGGACATTGTAACTTTAAAGTGATTTATGAATAAATTGTTTAGGGGCTTTTAAATATTCATGTCTGACATAACCCTTCTATTTGGCCATTTTGTAGAGATGTGTGAACGACTTCCGATCTCTGTTAGCAGAAGTCATAACTCAAGATGCAGCTGCTCAAGAGACAGAAGGTGGTAAAACAGCCCTTAATTCATGGTCAACTGCCAAACGTCTTCTGAAGCCCGATCCAAGGTATAACAAGATGCCAAGAAAAGAGAGGGAAGTGCTGTGGCGTCGATACGCGGAGGATATGTTGCGGAAGCAAAAGTCGGCATTGGATCAGGAGGAAGAGAAACACATTGATGCGAAAGGCAGAAGCTCTGGTGGTGATTTTGGAAGATATTCGTCAGGTACAAGGAGAACTCATGAACGTAGATAGTTCGTTTTGTTGGGAAACTCTAGGCATTTGTAAAATTTACTGATTTTTAATATGTATACATATATAATGAGTTAGGCTCTGATATAGTTTCCTCCTATGCTATTTCCTGTTGAAGGAAAATGGGTTTAACCCATATATTTATTTATTAGATAATCCATCCATTGATTTCTAATATTGCGTCCAATGTCTTACAGTTTCAGTAATCAGAATTTGTATCTGAGATGTTCTGATACATTTCAGGATGTGGATATGAATCATGGAAAAATATTTAAACCCCAGGATCGATAAAAATAAAATTCATTTAAAAATACTTGCATAGCCTCTCAATTTTTGATAAAAATACACTAATAAGTTTGAAATTGTAAGGATGAATTTCCCTTTATTTAAAAGAAGAAAATATGATTGAAGTTATTATTAAATTAAATTATAAACTAGCATGTTTTAAACATAATTATTTTTAGGTTAATATATAAGTTCATTTTCAATTAAATTTTTTCATTAATTTTAATTTAGGAATGAATGAAAGGAGTATAAAATTTGGTTGTGTGGGTAAAGGAATCTCGAAAGTTACTTACTATCATATTTGTACTAGCGCCGTTGGAGGATCAAGAAATGTGAGTAGAGGGATGAAGATTAACTTTCTTACTGGTTAGAAGGTTTTGAAACGTAATAATCGAAGGAAATGTTTGAATGTGTAAATTCCTTAGAAATGTGGAATATTGCAACTGCGTGATATGGTGGATACAGCCTTACGTCTAGATAAGAAGGGTATAGGCGATTGAAAGAGGAGTGTATTATAGTTGGATTTGAAGAATAGTATCCATCTAAGTCTAAGATTAATAAACGAAATAAGAAATGGAACACTAACGGTACGAGGGGAAGAAGTGCCGCTAACCCCTAGAGAAATATGTGAGTTTTACGACGTCTCATACTATGAAAATGATTTCCTTGATAGCACTGGCCTAGATAGGTTTAGAGATATGGATGATGTTATGAAATATTTGACTTAGGGTAGAGGTACATGGAACTATAGGCCATATACCACATTACCAAGTAATTTCAATCAAGCGATCATATACTTGATATCGAAATGTGACTGCAATTCATATGGGTTAGGATTGCATCCGCATTGAATGTTTCCAGTGTTAATACTTTTTGAGCTATTCTTTTATTTGGCATTTTGCTGTGCAAGCAGATATGTGTGAGCAAGTGGATTTATTGCAATATATATAAAGTTCCGGTGGGAGAAAATGAGCAATTCATGAAGCCAACAAGAAGCTTAATTGGAGATTCGTTATATACACAATATGTTGAGCTTCAGAGAAAACAAATTATATATTGGAACTAGAGGAAGAAAGAAAAAAAATAGATGTCCCGACTTCACTTAAAAGGAAGGAGCAAACAAAGGCTTGGAAAGGAATAAGTGGGAGCACTAAAGAAAAGCTTGATGGAATGATAAGATGGATGCAAGAGACGGGCCTAGTACTCCAAGAATTTGCCCGACGGAACAGCTTGAGAGCCCCGAATTATTCGTCGGACATGTTCGGCCCAATGTAGGCCCATCATGATGAGGAAGCTGAGGATAAGGAGGCAACCTCCGAGGACGAGGATGAGAGGGACGAATAGGATTTCCCGATAGCTGAGGACGATTATGAGGCGGCATTCCAACCGCAAAACTCCACATCAAAAGGGCCAATCATCCGAAGCCTAATTCGACATGCACCTTCGATAGGTGGGAACTCCATTGCGAATATAGTTCGGGAAATGAAAAAGTACCGATGGAAAGGAGGCCCTTGCCTCGTTTCGATTCAGATGATGATTGAACTAAATTTTATATTGTCATTTATTTTGGGACTGTAATGATTTGGGATGATTTTTATTTTATATGTAGGGGTAGGAGTAGACGAAAATTTTTGTTTTCCTTTTACTTTATTTTGCAATTTTAAAATTTTCTATGTAGGAATCTCACATGGATGAAGCAAAACAATTTCGAACTTTCAACGATCGAAGAAAGAAGCACCCATCAATAACTTGTGGAACCGTCACGATTAATCGTTTAACTTTTGTCCTTATCTTTTTTCTGGGACTACACATTGAGGACGATGTATTATCTAAATAGTGGGGATAACATAGAATATTTGTTTTAATTTTTATGTTTTTCTTCTCTTTTTATTGTTAATTGTGTGCTTGAGCTTGTAGAAATACAAGTGATTAGTTAGGAGCATGTACATAGGTTGATTGTATTTTCTGTAAATTTGACATGATAACAGGTGATTTTAAATTTTTTTATCATTATAATACTAAGTTCTATATGTTACACTGTAAATAGGATTTAAGTAATAATGTACCAAGTGATAGAGAAAATATAAGGAAACGAGCATGCTAGCATGAATGATAGATTGTTGAATTTGTGATTGTTTGGTTGATTAAATTTGTGAGTATTGAGATACCTAGGGATGACCTAAGGCATTATTTGATTTACACCCAGAGCAAAAACTCTAACCCTTATTTATCCATCCTTAGTACCTATATTTGAGCCAGAAAACACTTCTTGATGAACCTCTATACAAAACCCAAGCTAAAACGTTAATTTGTATTTACCCTTTTTCTTTGGTCCTGAACTGAACAACTAAAGACATCTGACCATACATATTGAAGGTTAAGTAGAGACATTAAGGTGATTTTGTAGAAGCAAAGCGAAATAGGAAAGATCAGTGTGATATAGTGATTATAGGTTAGCTCAAAAGTACGAAAGAAAAGAAAAATCCAAAAAGAAAATCAAACAAGTAGAAAAAGGATATGAAAAATAAAAACATTTGTGAGTGAGGTACATTGAAAAAGAAAGAAAAGTGACGAAGTCATAGAAATAGAAAAACTCGTTCATTACTGAAAAGGAAAAACTTGTGAGTGAGTCGTAGTTACTATATGATGCTGTGATTTCCTATAAGTAGAAATAAGAAAGGTGAGAGAAGAAGAAATAAGGTAGCGAGAGAGAAAGGGTCACTAAGGGAGAGAATAGGGAACAATATGATTTGCCAAACTATCTTCGTGCTTGAAACTATTTGATGCTTACTATTCTTGTAATCCATACCTGTTGTAAGCCTCAAAATGTTATAAGCCGAAAAGCCTTATGTGATCTAGGTAAAATTATCCATGAATTGCCATCATACTAGCCAATCACATGTACGATTGCTTGTATTCTACAAGGATAATTAAATTACATGTACAATCTATTGATGGACTCATACAGTCAAGAATCGAAGTACTTGAATGGTTGGAATACAATGCCGTATCTATAAATCCTACTTTTGCAACTTATCTCTACATAAAAAGTGTGCACAACTAAAATTACTATACTTATTTTGTCTCCCTGGCAACGACCCCAACAACTTAACCGCGTGTGTGCGTAAGCATAAAACAAACGATTTTATAAAGCAAATTTAGAGTGCAGTTTTACTGCAAGCGTACAGGTTAGTTGTAATATTTATAATCCCAATGGAACACCAAGTATTCTAAGGGGTCGAACCCAAAGGAGATGGCAATTAAGTGATAAATAGTATACGCTATAGAGTGTAAGCGATTACTAGTATGATTTTATAGTGCGACAAATCATAACAATAAAGTTTTGCTAGAAAATTAAATATGTTAGTCAAGGGACCAAATTGTAAAAGGTACAAAACTACAAGATTAACCGATAAATGACTAACGGTGGCCGGTTAATTTCGATGTTATTCATTGGTCTTTGAATGAGGGACTTAAATCGTTTAAATTACTAAGTGGCTTAATTTTATCTCTTGATCTCAAATTTACCAACTTAGGCAAATTAATTCGATTTATTCTCAATCTCATCGGTTAATCCGGAACTAATGAATTGGTGCACAACAAGATTACCTTTTGGTTTCACTTGTCTAGATATTCCCTTAGGGGCGTCAATTCTTAAACTCTTAAGTCTATTCGATTTAGTCCATTTATTGTGATTTAGTCCCTTGTCAAAAAACTCAACTTACCCACATCTTCATCAACCAACTTCCTTTAAGGTTTAGCTACTCAAGCTTAAAGGAAAGCTAATGGACATGAAAATGAAAAGCAAAGAATCCATTAAAGTAAAGCTTGAGAAAAATATAAAGCTTTGGATTTTTATGCAAGGAAACTTAAAGAACACGAAATTAAAGGCATTCAACAAGAAAATCTAAAGAAATAAACATAAAAGGAACAAACTTTAGTCGATTTAAAGTAAAAGAAACTTAAATACATTAAACTAAAACTAGAAATGTCTTAAAACCAAGGTATAAGGATTGAAAGTGCAAATAAACCTTAGCTACAATGATAACTAACACTAAGAGCAAGAAGGAAGTGTAGAAAATTAAACTCTAAAACTAAGAAAGAAGAAGACAAAAAAAAAACCCTAAAAAAGTTGCAAAAAAACAAAGAGAAAACTTAGAGAAACAAATGCTAAAAACTAAACAAACGTGTGTCTCCTCTCTCCTCGTCAAATTTGGTTGTTTTAGGCTGAATGCTAATGAGATTTCGCTACCAAAATTGCCCCTACATGGGCCTTGTGTGATTGGTGCATCAGATGGACAAAAACTACCCTTTTTGTCCAACTTTGTCCCATCACGATATCGGTATCATGATACCCAAGTAGAGGATTTCACGATACCGCGATTAGTTTCGAACTTGGGGGTTCTTCTTTGAGGGTGGATATTGTGATACACAAAATGGATATCGCGATACCACTTAAGTGTTGTCTTTAATATTCAAGTCTGTCGGAGGTATTGTGATTCCAAGGTTTGAATATTGCGATGCCCTTTTCTTTGGTGCTGTTTTTAACCTCCAACAAGTCCATACACCACACAACCACACGTTAGGGTCCCCAATGACACTATTGGCCAAATTGGGTCACAAAAAAGAGTAAAAAGAGACATTTACACTTATCAATTTAAAATCTAAAAATTATGAAAAACCACAAAAAAAGACGTTACTTTATTTGAGAATAAAATCCTTAAATATACCAAGAAAACTTAATTTTTCATATCAAATTATAGCAGATCACCTATCGCTTAAATGACGTGACTAACCATTGCTGGCGTGACTCAACACCTAGAAATCAAGCTAGGACAAACTGATTTCCCCGTCGATTGTTGTGTCCTATTGCTAATTTAACTTGTATTTTTTTCATTGGATTTGATGACTTGACTTAAGTGATGCTTTGACTTGACTAACTCTAATGCATTTGACTTTGACATTTTTTTTCCAATTCATTCCCTTGGTTTTGGTAAAAGATGTGGAAATCGATTGGTGAATATCGATTTCCTCCTCCCAAATAAAAATTTGATCTATTTTGACATTTGAGTTAATTTTTTTAATTTGATAAAAAAAACCAATGTTTTCCTCTTCAAACAATCATTTAGCCTCAAATTTGAATATTTTCTTCCTCTTTTTAGAGCGGTTGTAAAGCGAGATGATTAGAGGATACTGTGAGTCTTGGTAAATGTACACTTGTCCATGAGTCAGGTCGGGTCAAGCCTTGACAAATTTTAGGCTCGTTTGGTAGGTCTGGGCTCGGGTTAACCTGAAAAGTGAGTTTAAAATTTTGCTCAAGCTCGATCCGAATAAAAATGCTAAAATCCAGGTCTAGCTTGCCCATATTAATTTTTTTTTAAAATATAACAAATAAAAAACACTAAAAATATTAAAAGAAATATTTTCTAACAAATTGAAAATAATTTTTTTTAAAAATATATATTTAAATAATATTAACGTAGATGCAACTTAACAAGTAAATATTTTTAAAATAATAGCAAAATTAACAATAAAATAAGATTTATACAATATTTAAACAATAACAACAAAATAGTAACGACATAATAGTGAAATGACAACAAAATAGTGATAAAATAACAAAAAAATAATTTTTTTTTATAAATTCAAGCCAGACTCGAACTAAATTTTTTTTATTTGAGCTCGATTTGTTTTCTAAACAGATAAAATTTATTTTTTTAATTTATATTTTTTCAAACCCCATTTTTTAAGTGAACTTTTAGACCATAATCCAATCCATGAATAGGTAAAATGTATGACCCTTTCAGAAATTTTTTTGTAGTGTACAATGGCTATTATTTTTTAATCTATAATCTAGTGTATTATAAGTGAGTTTGAGATTTATAAATGTTAGCATCCATCAGGCACTGACACTTTACTGGTGGAAAAAGAAAAAGTTTGTACATGAATGGGACTGTTTCCAATTTGACTGTTGTTAATTCAACAGCACAGAGCCGTCTCTTAAGCAACTTTCTTGGATCAAATACAGATTGGCTTTGACTGAACAGATTCCATTCAAAAAGTGATAGAAAGAGACAACATTCTTTATCTATCTTCATACTTTCACTTTTTAATTTGAGATAATGTAAATTTTGGCCTTAAAATTTAGCAAGTAAATTCACATTGGTCCTTGAAATTTTTTTTCCGAACTTGAAAATTATTGTTCATTTAAAACCATTTTGTTAATGACCATTAAAAAGAAAAGGGATAATGTGACTTTTGACCGCTGACCTTGATAACTAGGGTTACTTTGACACTTATATTTTTTTTTGGTCAATTTTGAACTTGAAGATAAAGTCTATTTTAATCTTTGAACTTGAAAAATCTGAAAGTTTGATGATGTGGTCCTTTGAGATTATGTCACATCATCACTTTAAAAATAAAAAAATTAAATGATAATTTGGTACAATATCAGAATGTCATATTCAGTGTTTTAATAACCAAACCAATAATTGAACAGGTTAGATCACCGGTTCTCAATTCAACCAGTTTAACTGTCGAACCAACAATAACTAAACAAATAATTAAAAATTCATAAGAATCTAAAAAGCCAAGTTATCTTTCTTTTTACTTTTTTATTTTAGATTTTTAATAATTTTTAATTATTTATTTAATTATTATTGGTTCGACGATCAAATCGATTGAATCAAGAACTGGTGGTCTAACCTGTTCAACCATGAGTTCGGTTATTAAAATATTGAAAGCATCATCATCTAAAGATATTTTATTTTTTAAACTTAAAGTGCCACATCATCAAATTTTTAAATTTTTTAAATTCAATAATCAAAATAGATTTAATTGTCAAGTTCAAAATGGACAAAAAAAAGTACAAGTACGAAAGTGAATTTAATTGTCAAGCTCAGGAGCCAACGTAGACCTACTTGCCAAGTTTAGAGACCACAAGTTACATTATCCCATTTTTTGACAATCATTAACAAAATAAACTTAAATGAATAATAATTTTCAAGTTCAAGAGCTAAAATGAATAAAAAAAATACAAAAACCAATAAAAACCTACTTATCAAGTTCAAGAGTTAAAAGTTACATTAACCCTTATAATTTCGACTTCCTCTTTAAAACTTGGATTATGAATATAGGATTCAAAGGCACACTTTTTTAAATTACTGTTTTAAATTTTAATTATTTTTAAAAATTCTAAATATTATTATTATTTTATTTCCTAACTCTCTTATTTCAGTCTTATTCATTATATACATAATAATTAAAATTTAGTTATAACAAAATTATTATATTAAAATTAAATATATACTTTTATTAATGGCATATAATTATTTTTTCAAATTTAGTCGAACCGTTAAAATTAGGTTTTTGATAAACAATTTTTTAGACCAAATATAAATTTATACAGCTATTTTCTTTAAAAGAAATATTTGTCAGAGACGGGTATCCAAGGCTCATTATCCGGTAAAAATACTTAAAAAAAGTAATAATTTTTGTAACTTTTCTTCCTCTGAATCTTGTCCATGGCATCCAAGGTTCACGAATTTAAACTCAAAGCATACTAATTATTAAATAACTGTGTTTTTTTTTGGTAATTTTGTCAGTTTATAGGGCGAAAGAGAGACATATCATTTCATTTCCCTCACTGTACAGTTCTTCAGCTCTCAAGCAACAAGCATGGTGTAGTAATAATAATAGTGATGCTGCCAGTTCAGTGATTCTATCTTCTTTTTCTATGTTTTATCAGTGGAGTGTAATATTGAAAGTAAATCAGTTCTCATTTCCATGGATTACGAAAGAATCCAAAAGCCTCAGGTACTTATGCTTCTCGCAATCTCTCTTTTCTTTTTTTATTTGTTTTCTTAATGGCTTTCTCTTCGCCCTATGCTCTGTTTCTTTGTTATTTTTGGGAATGTAAGAAAGCAAGCAAGAAAGATAGGAAGATGAGATTTCATTTTCAAATTTTCTTTTACTGTCCCGTTGCTCAAATCCATTTCTTACTGAATAAAAGAAAAAACAAATCTGTTTTTTTTTTTTTGGTGAAAATCCATAGGGTGGAGGTGGATTTTCCCCTGCTAAGTTAAGGACTATGCTCCTAGGAGTAGAAAAGAAAAGAAAACAAGAAGAAGAACAAGTTGAATCTTCAATAGATTTAAGATCTGAACTTTCTCACCTTGATGATGATTCAGGTATCTTTATTTTATTTGTTTATTTACTTATTTATGCTTTTATTGATGTATATTTGAGAATAGATTCAGAAAGAAAAAAAGAGGAAAAGAAGAGAATGGAAAGTGTGGAAACTGTCGATTTTTATGTTTAATTTTTTTTTCTGCAGGGAAAAGTGGCTCTGATAGTTGCAAAGATGTAGATGTGGTGAGTGTTCTTCCAGAATGTTCCACTTCTACAACAGCTAGTTCTACAGCTGCTGCGCAAAATGGTAACGAGCGAAGATCAAAGGATCATTCTTTAGGCACTGCTCGAAACCGGTTCATTGAGGATCATCCTGGTTTAGATTATGATAGTGGACATGACAATATGAGTGTGTCCTCATCGATCTTTGAGTTTCAGAAGACTGAACGAGCACCACAAAGGGTTCCCCTTGGGCCGTTTTCTAAGCCTGCTCCATCGAAATGGGATGACGCTCAGAAATGGATAGCCAGCCCTACAGCAAATCGGCCAAAGACAGGGCAGGGTGGGCAAGGGGTGGGATCAAGAAAAGGAGGTAATTTTGGTTATGGGAGGCAATCGTCTACTAAGGTGGTCGTTGAAGTTCCAGATCAAAGGATGGTTGCCTTCGAAGAACCAGATACAAAACGGATTGATACTAATTATGCTAAGACGGATGATGGGCTGCAGAAGTTTGTTAATTGGGAGAGTGATCCATACCCAGTTGTGGATTCATATGGGAAGCCTGTACTAATGATCGAGAACTCTGTTGCTGAGTCAGCTAGTAAGGATTAAATTTATTTTTTGTTCGAAGTAGTCTTAGTTACATTTGCATGTTTCTGTTGAAAAATTAGCCTTCATATTCATAATTATAATGTCCACTCATGCTTTTAATCAAAGAATTAGCCCCTATTGAGCACTTATCATGTTAAAACTTGAAAATTTTGTGTTATCATCAATAAGGCATAATTGCTATTGGTCTTGCACTAGAAGTTCACTGCAATTAGTAATGTAGCTGATTGAAACCGATATTATTTGAGGGTAGCCTTCTGAATAAATCTTTCGTGCATAAGAAGAAAGTTCCTTCATGTTACTGATAGTAACAGGTATTATTTTCCCCTTTAGTCGACTTTGTGTGGTTAACTTTTATACTTACAAGTAAATGTGCAGTTGGTTTTTCTGCCGCAAGAACATAATCTCAGTTCTGACCCTTTTGATGCTGATACTTTGTTTATAGGGATTGGCAAACCATTTTGACCTTTTGGGTTTCGCTTAGAAAGGTGGATAAAAAATGTATTTTGTAGCCTTTCTACCAGCTGAAGATATGTTTCTTTTCAAAGAAGTTCAGGGATAAATACCTTAATTTTTTATATCATTAATCCCCACATTTTAAGACTGCAAGCAGCTCTAGACAATGAGTGAACTTGGAAATTTTCACACTAAGAGCAGATATGGTGAACTTGCAGCTTTGCTGTTTGAATGAAGTGCTAAAACTTAACTGCCAGTATGCATGCGTTAAATTATTTAAAAAAACCAACTCAACTTCTTTGCGTCAAAAGCGTCTAACATGAAGCTGCCTTAGTACTTTGCAATGCACTAAGTAAGGAATTAATTGTTGATTTATTTGCAGTTAGTCTTAGCCAGCATGATTCATCAATATCAATACATAGTGCTACGACGTTTATTCCTCCTCCTTCAACAGCTAGATCAGTATCCATGAGAGATATGGGCACTGAAATGACTCCTATTGCTAGCCAAGAACCTTCAAGGAATGGAACTCCTGTGCGGTCAACAACACCAATTCGGAGCCCAAATTCATCGAGGCCATCAACTCCCACCAGAGCTGTTCCTTCTACGTCTCGAGAAAATTCACGTAAAGACCACTTGGATCTTAACAGAGATTTGTCAGAGAAGGAGCTCCAAATGAAAACAAGGAGAGAAATTATGGTTCTTGGGGCCCAGTTGGGTAAAACAAACATCGCAGCATGGGCTAGCAAAGAGGAAGAGGATAAGGATGCATCCACTTCACTGAAAATTGTAGCACCAGAACAACCATCTAAGACTGTCATTGAGACCCGTGCAGCAGCATGGGAGGAAGCAGAGAAAGCCAAGTACATGGCCAGGTATTTTCATTCTAAATAATTGTCAATGCCTTTTGATCTTTTTTTTTCTTTGTTTTGAAGCTTTTGGTTATATTATGAAGCTGAAATATTGATCCTAAGCAAACAACTTAGTATTGAATGAGAAAACTGGCATGAAATTGATCTGTTGATTTGACAAGCTTTAGAACGATACTATTTGTCACAAACCACAGTGCCTTTTTGGCAATTTGTGTCAAAAAATGTTACTGAACTGTTCTGTAATAGCTTTTCATATTTTGCGCCTGGAAGAAGGGTCACTATGTATAGTTATTTTTCTGAAGGATTATTTATGTTATGTCTTGTCATTCGGTGGCTGGACATGTATAGAACATTATCTGAAGAAATTATTAATGTTATGAGGCTGTAATTTCTCTGTGGGAATTATTGATGTCATGTCTTGTCACTCGGTGCATGGACATGTACAGAAGATGTAAGTTCCCATGGATGCACTTATTGTAGGATTTTTATGGAATAATTCTTATGTTTTTGTAATATTGACAAGACTATTCATATACAAAAATATGCATGCCACATACTGGTAGGTTTTTAGTTAACCCTCATCCGCAACTTGAATTGTAAAGTTACGAGGCACTTTTATCCAGGTTCAAACGTGAAGAAATGAAAATTCAAGCATGGGAGAACCATCAAAAAGCAAAAACTGAGGCTGAGATGAGGAAGATTGAGGTATTATGTAGCATTTTGTCCTTTTTTTGTTGTTGTCACGATCATTTCTGTATTGCCTAATAAGTCCTGAAGTTAATAAAATCAACTGTCCATCCATGGTCTTTCTCCATATGGTCTTGGAGATTCAGGGTTTTTGTGATTAGAACTGCGGCATAGAGTTGAATGAACATTCAGGGGTGATTATATGGATTGAGTTCAAAATATGAATATCAATTAAGATTGAAAAACAGGCAAGCTTTGTTGATCTTCTGGGTCACCCTCTGTTAGCTTAATCTCAAGCTAAGCTAAGCTTATGTATTAAATAACCAGATTGACCTTAGTCACACACTATTTGCCAATCTCCTAAGCTTAGGCAATTGATTATCCTCAATGCCCTCTTAACCCTTTTATTCTATATATAGATTCATGACTAGCATTATAGAAAATTAGTGGTCTATGAGTAATTTGCAGTTGCTACATCACACATTCTGAAGATACTGGTACGACATTCTGTTGTTAATATGTTGACCGACTGTATAGTATGGCTTTAAGGTTGAGGTTGAAACGATGAGGGGGCGTGCTCATGATAAGCTCATGAATAAACTAGCCACTGCAAGGCACAAGGCAGAAGAGAAGCGTGCAGCAGCGGAAGCCAAGCGAAACCGGCAAGCTGCAGAAACTGAGCAACAAGCTGACTATATTCGAAGAACCGGCCGAGTACCCTATTTTCGCTGCTGGAGTTGTTGCTCCTAAAAGAAATCAGATTTTTTCCATTCAGATTGATCTGCTCTATACACAAAGCTGTTTTTTGCTTATCCCAACTTCTATCAAAATGCCGTTTCCAGGTATTCATCACTTTTATTCACTTGCACATTGAAAATATCATACTCTGGATTCCAATCTGTAAATCTAAGCTTTTGTAGCAACCCTGACAAATTTATCAAAGCTAAAAATGCAGGGAAGAAGGTTATGGTGATTGAAGTTTAAAAATCTTTTCGGGATTTGTTGTATGAAATGTTTATTAATTGGATCAATTACAATTTCCAAATATTCCCAAATGCTTTGGATGCTTAAAGCTATATCAAAATTTAGGGTTTTGAGTAATATTTTAAGTACACTACCATTTTATATATAACATGATGTTTAGTTGCAAGGGATTGGATTCCATTGATGATCCTTGTAGATGAGAAGTAAATAAAGAAAAAGTATTATCCTCCATCCATATCAGTTGATGCTGTTGTGTTGTAATGGCGGCAGAACAATCTGACTTACTTGTAAATCCATTCATTTGCACGACCTCCGGTATCGTCCATGTCTATAAATATGCTCACTGCCTGCAAGCGTTCATTAACATTAAACAAATACCGACCTAACCATCAGCATATGAATGAATGAATGCCAATGGTGATGTAAACCCAACTGCACCACATATCAAAATACCCATTGGACTTCAAACCAAGACCTTACCTTCCCTATTCGAGGCCTCTCTTTCAGCTTGGCCAAGCTGCTTCGAATGTGGGAGACTGCTCCCCAACATTTCAATGTGTTGGCCACATCATCAAGCCTTAGGAGATATTCTTCTTCAGTCAAGGGAAATGATCTCTTCACACAAAAGGGAAAGATGGACTTAGAACATGAACATAATGTAACAATAAAAAGACAGATGCCGGCAAGGCTACTCGATTCTCCGAACACTTGTACTATGCTATTAGTATATTTCCAAGGCACAAATCTGTAGCTCAAAAAAATACCTGCTCCATGTACTTCCACATAACATTCAGTGCAAGGAGATTTCTTCCCATGAACTCCTAAATTAAGGTAAGCAAAAAGGTGAACTCTTTTAAGTGTTGGAATAAAAATCTCAAGCAAACACATAATAGCAACTGCATAAAATGTTAACCCGATCGCCATAGCATTATATTGAATGAAACTTAAGAATCAGCCCTCAAAGATACAAAACTGGTGTCATCCTCAAATTTTCACCTATTTATGACAAGTTAGGCGTATTGTATTCTGTAATAAGAAAGTCTAGATAATAGAAATTTTTTGGACTAAAACCTCCGGTGTCCAATAGCCATATTGGGTCCTGATTAAATCCAAAGTCAAACCGAGTTGGATCCCTAAACAGGGTTAAAACTCTACTAGATTTATTTTCTGTATCCATAACACTTGAACCCCAAACCTCACATAAGGATACCACTCGATCCAACTAGCATTGGTAAGTCTAGATCATAGTCAAGTTAAGCAATATACAAAAAAAGAAAAAAAGAAAAAAACATATGTTCAATAACACTATCAATGTTTAATCAGCTATTGCTTTAAAAAATACATTGCCGGATCCCAATAATTAAGAGAGTTTTTCACACTGACATTGGAACTTCATAGTATCCATTGAAGCTTGACTCCTTTTACCCCATTAGAGAAGCTGATCAACTTTCAGCAGATAGTTTCAAATGCAGTGCAGAAAAGGGACATCAAGGAAATAATTCTATAAACCCTTAACAAGATTCATCAACATTCTGTGCATGATTAGCAAAACCAAGATCTCATCATAAGTTATCATTTCAAAAGCATGACCAAGAACCTTAGAAATTTCAAGTTAGAAGAAGCAAAAGTAAGCTAATAAAGCCATCCTCTCATTTAGGAAGGTGTACCTTCTTTATCAGTTGAACATCATAAGACCTTCCATATTTGTTCCTAATAAGAGTTGCAAGGTCTAAGCCACTAAAGGTGGAATCATCTGTGCCAACTATTCGTTCAAGGTTTTCCCGAAGTATATCACTGTTTGTCTGAGACAATTACAAAAGAGAAATATATAAACGAAAAAAACCACAAAATGCATTAGGATCTTTAATGTAAGAAGAAAAACTTGGAAAGAGACTTTGTCCACAAATAACAATCCGAAAAGGTATATAACAAGAATCCACAAAATTACCAACCAAGAAGGTAAGAAGCCAATAAATTCATATCGAAATAGACATATAGATGCTACCTGACCCAACCAGCAAAAACATATAAGTTCAACAACCCAAATCAAGAACCCAACAGCCTGAAATCAGATCTTGACACAAAGGAAGCAACCGTACAAGTTACAACCCGTAAGCTGACCTGGTAACCAAATTGCCACCTCTATTAATATATATTTTTTACTGTTTATAAACCAATATTAAAAAGATAACACTAGAACACTACCCCATCGCAAACTCTAGTAATACATTCGCCTGTTAACACACTCCTGCAGTGCTCACATCCTGTGAAGCAGTCACAACTCTCAGCAAAGTTGAGAGCAATAACAGGCAGAGTCGGGAGACAAAATCCCAACCAGAGACTATAACTGATGTATTGAGAGTACAGTACACCCCTCAACAAACATAGTCAAATGAAACCCAACATACAAATTCAAAGAAAAATGTCTATGTTCATCTCAAAGGCATCATCCCAATAAACAAATAGGAGTGTTTCTCATTTAATTTAATTAAAAAGAGAAGATGAAGCGTACTCCTTGGTTTTCGCCTTGTGAATATTCTTTCTGGCCATTCCCATCCTCAGCATCATCCGAGTCAGCGCCACCATCATCGACGGCGCTGGAAAAGATCGGACCACATCTCCCACGACCTTGAGAGGAAGTAGTAGCAAAGTATTGACCCTGACCCAGGGAAAAACTAAACCCACCGAGATGAAAATATGGACCACAACATCTGAGTCTTGGAGGCTTATGAAATCTTCCCCTGCTGCTGCCAACGTGTTCCGACACTCCAAATGACCAATTACAACAGTGAGCCGATATAGAGCTTGTCATTGTTTATGCTGTAAAATTTACCCAAATTCCCAAAAGCTTTAAAGGGAAGGCAGGTGAAGATGAGAGAAGGAAGCTGGTAGCTGTGAAGGAGAAACTTCAGTCAAAAAAATGAAATGGGATGAGAGAGAGAGAGAGGGGGAGGGGCATTGGCAAATGGCAATGTTTTGTTGAGTAAAGGAAAGAAATGTGGTAATGGATGAGGATAGCGTGTAATCTAATTATCTTTGCTTCCCCAACTCAATTAATCAACATCGTTTTGCCTTTCCCTCCCAAACAAAAAATGGGTTCCTTCGGAATTTTCTTCCAAAAAATAAAATAAAATATTCTTATCTTTTTGTTTGAAAAAAAATTAAAATAAGTTTTAAGATCATATTTATAAATAAATGTGAGAAAAAATCAAAATGATAATTAAATAATTGAGCATCACTTGTGCTATCCCCTTAATTAGGGTTGAGTAGGTGCGAGTTTTGAAAAAAAATTTAAGAGTCGAAATTAAATTGTTATAATTTTAAAAGATTAAATCATTTTTTATTATTTTTAAGAGATCAAAGTGTAATTCTATATTTATTAATTAAAAAATTAAATTTGAAATATCAAAATGGTAAATTTTTTATTTTAGAAGAGATAATTTTTATGATGTAAAAATAAATGTTCTATATTTAAATAGTAAAATTAACTTAGGAGTTTTATATAACAATATATAATTTTTTTAAAAAACACCATATGAAAGTTATGGATTAATTCTTATTCATTTCAAATTTTTTTAAAAAAAATTATTATAAAGAGACTTTAAAAATTTTACTAAATAATATTCAAAAGGTATAATACTAACTTTGTCAAAATAAATTTAAACATAAAAATAATCTAAATAAATCGAAAATAGCATCGAAATGAACTAAATTATTATGGAAAAATTAAAAAATTAAAAAAATGATCAAACCAAACTTATCTCGAGTACGGGCGAAGCTAGAAAATTTTTGTAGAGGGTCGAAATTAACTTGTATCGTAAAAATTATAATTTTTAAAGGATTAAATCAAAATTTTATTATTTTTAGGGAAGATAAATTTTATTTTTACTAATTTAAAATTTTCAAAAATTTCAATAGCATAAATAAAAAAAAATTCATTTTAAGAGGGACTGGACCCCTGCTTATCACCTTGGATTCGCCATTGATCTTAAGAGATAATTTAGGTACTTATTTGGGAGTTTCTATTATCAATGGAAGGGTCTCTCGCGAGAGTTATGCTTCCATTGTGGATAGAGTGATGAAGAAACTCTGAGATTGGAAAGGTAAGGTGCTCTCCCCGATGGGACGAGACGACGACACTTATTCAATCCACCGCATCCCTCTTTGCTTGATGTGGTCATCACTTCTTCCAGTTTCCACATATAAGCAACTTGATATACTTAATATAACCATGATCATTTAGTTACCCAAAGAATACAAAGAGACTGAGATTGTAAAAAGCTACACAATGCTTGCTAAGTGAAGCTGCCATTTATTTTGGAAGCAAATGCTTCTTTGACATGACGCTGATTGTTGAAAGCTAGAGAGGTAGTGTTCAATGGATGCAAATGGAGAGAATCAAGTTCGGTTTTGGCATAATTGGTAGGTTGGCAAGACGCCTTTGAAGAAATAAATACAAGTGCTAGAGATTGACAATGGTTTGGAGACAATGTCGACTTGTATAGATGAGAATTGGCATTGGAATTTAGAGCCAGTTAAGGATCTTTAAACTAATCAGATTTTGTTAGACGTCGTCCCATTGCCACTTCTTGTACGGTGCTTAAGATTCATGTTGTCGGGGCCTAGAAAGTTGGATAAATTTTCATATTATATGCTGATTAAAATGGGTGTACTACAAGAAAATGTTATGGACTATAAAGATATTTATATGGCAGTTGAAGAAGGTAGTTAAGTCTGTTAGGAAGTTAGTAAAGTTATCAGTTTCAGTTGTGTATAAAAGCAAACTAAAGCAGATTAATGTACTTGAGTTTTCATTAATAAAGTGAGGTTTCTTCATTTGCTTGTGGATCTTATCATGGTATCAAGAGCCAAGGTTCTTTTGCGAGTCGTTAAGGGTTCAAGAAGCTTGTTATGGCGCCAGATGTGGTTGTAGGGAATGAAGGCAGTCATCATCGGTCCTCCAATACTGGAGGTCAGGTTCATCAACAACAGTCTGAGACGTGTGTCAGGAAGATTCAACACTTCCCTAAACATGATATTGTCAAATTAGGTGAGAAAAACTTTCTTTTATGGAAGCATCAGGCGCTCTTGATTCTTGAGGGATATGACTTGCGAGGTTATGTCTTGGGAACGGTTAATACTCCGTCCTAATACTTGCTTGATGATGAGGGACGGTTTATTAAGAATCCTGAATTCTCAATACACGGGCAACAAGACAAGCTTTTGGCTTCTTGGTTGTTGTCTACTGTGTCTGATGAAGTGTTGATTTATATAACTGGTGCACATACCAGTATTGATGTGTGGCAAACCATTGAAAGAAGATTTGCTGCAAAATCTGGTGACAAAATCCCTAGTTTGAGGCATGCTTTGTACTCTCAAAATAAAGAACAACTTAATGTAAAAGAGTATCTTTTTAAAATCAAGAACATGTGCGATAGTCTAATTGCAGCTGGGAATATGGTGTCTGATCAAGAACAAGTCAGCATAATCTTGGCTGGACTGCCAGTTGAATATGAAGCAGTTCGAGTTGTGGCATCAACAACTCAAGTTTCTTTGGATTTACTCACTGAAATGCTTCTTGATTGTGAAGCACGACAGTTGGATTTTGTCTTTGAAGTTCCAGTGCAAGCCGACATGGTGAATCAGCAGAAAGGGGTCACTGATACTCAACCTAAAGGTGACTATACCAGAACCTACAATCTAGGTTTTAGACAAAATTTCAGAAGGGGAAGAGGCTTCCATCATGGCAGAGGACGTGGAGGTCGGTTTTCAAGTTCTCGCCTTTAGTGCCAGTTATGTGGAAAAATTGGTCATGCTGTGCAAAAATGCTATTACAGATTTGATGAAAACTTCTTTGGCATGCCAGATATGGATGGAAGATCTTCAATAGTTGTTAACTATCATCATTTTGACAGTCAAGGGTGCTCTGGTCAAGCATCACAGGGTTTAGGTTTGCAACATTGTTATGCCTCTACTCCTGCAAGTTCACAAGTTGCTCAACATTGGCATTCTCAAAATATTGGCTCACTAGATACTTCCACTATGAACAGTGACAAGCACTGTAACAGTGTTTCTGAATACAAAGGTACAAGCACCGTTTCTATGAGAAATGGTGAGTCTGTTCATATTGCTCATATAGGATCTGTTGACTTGATTACTGGTACTAGACTTCTTGCAAGAATTTAATCTCTGTTGGTCAATTTGCTAAAGATAATAGGGTCTACTTTGAGTTTCACCCTTTCCATTGTTTTGTGAAGGACAGACAGACAGGGATCACATTACTAGTGGGCCACATACATGATGGTTTATACAGGTTCAACACTTCAGTTGCAGCTCATATAGATGTTGCAGTTCCTTTTGGCTTGTCTACTGGTTCAAAGTTTGTACATAATATTCAGCTTGCTAGCACTGACTTGTGGCATACAGTACTTGGTCATCCTTGTAACAAATTGCTTTTTCAAATTTTACAGGATTGTAATGTTGTGTTCAATAAAACTAAATTACCACAAGTTTGTTCAGCCTATCAATTTGGAAAGGCTCATTGTTGGAGCTCAATTTATCCGAACCCAAACCAAAATAAAAAAATAAACATTTAAATTAAAAAATCCTTTTTAATTTTAAATGTCCTTTTACAACCCATATCCTAAATCTAAACTCAAACTCATTCACAAATCCAATCCAATAACACCTAAACTACTCTTGACCCAAAACAAAATACCAACCCAATTACATGCTCTAACCCAATACAACCCAAGCCCAACAAGCCCAAAATTTGAAAAAAATCAAAAACCCTAATGCTAAGGGATCCCTCGGCGCCGCAAGCCCCTCTCCACATCAGCTTCTTGTTCTCGAGGCCGCCCACCACGTCTCTGACACCACATCCACCATTGGACGGCTAAAGGCGCTCTTGCCACCGTCGTTATTACTTGCAAAAGTAAGAAAAATTAGTGTATTGTAATGATGATAATAGTGGCTATAAAAACTGAACATTTATCTTTGTACAATTTTTACCCACAAATTCCATTCGGAAAAAAAAAAAGAATCAACAATTTCTTTGCTCTCAAGGTATTTTGTTATATATATATATATTCTATTTATTTTATATTATTATTTTTTTCTTATTTCAAAAATAAAATAAAATAAATAAATATAAAATAAAATAAAATAACAAAAGTTAGGGTTTCATACTTGGTTTCGCACCGCCACTGTCGTAGTCACGAACGAAGTTCTTCTCAACTCACCAATGCTCGTGAGGGGCTTTGATGACAAGTTTTTTTTAAAAAAAAGAAAAAAAAAGCTTTTAAACCCTAAAAAAGCAAAATAGATTTGATTTAAAAACCTATCAAAAATCAAAACTTTTCGATTTTCTTTGAAGATTTGGGCTCAATCTTGATAGATCTAAGCCTAGATCTAGGTTTTTTTGAGGAAAAAAAACTAAAAAAAAAAGATTTTTTTGAAGTTTGGCCGTTGTATACGGCGGTTCACCGATGCCAGTGATCGACATACATGGCAGAGCTGTGGTGGACCAATGGCTGACCCTAAGATCGGAGGGAGAGACGTGGAGAGAGAAAAAAATAGAGAAAAAGGAGAATTTTTGTAAAACGAATGAAAAAATGAAGAATTTTAAAATTTGTTGACTTAAATACTAGGGGTATACAGCGTCGTTTTGGAGAGGGAATTCAGTATCCAAAACAACGTTGTCTTGTTGCTCCAAACCCAACCAATTTCGGACCCGAATAGGGTTTGAGTGTTTTAAAAAATTGGGGGATTTCTCCCTGTGGTCCCTCCTGGTTTCACAAAGTTCCAATTTGGTCCCCGCCCTTTCAATGTCACTCATATGCGACGTTGTTTCAAGCCAAATCACAATGGCTTTGAAATGTCACCATTTTGGCGACAGGCTTTTAAAATAAAAAGAGAAAATTACTAATTAAGTCCCTCCACCCTTTCATTTATTTAAAATTTATCCTTTGCCCTTAAATCATTTTTTTTAAATTAGCAAATTGATTTTATATTTTTTTAAATTAGTCCTTTGCCCACTGTCTTGAAACATGTTTACAGGCTTGGGAAAATCACCATTTTAGTCCCTATTTTTTTAAAAAAAAAAGTTGTTTAATACGTTTTTTAACTTATTTTTAAACCTTTAAATATTTTTAAAATTTTGTCACTGTTTTTGTTTTGTTTTCAATTAAATCCTGTTTTTATATTTATTTATTTATTAATATTATTTTATTTGTTTTATGTATTAAATGTGCATATATTATTGTTTTATTTCATTATGTACTGCCTTTTAATTTTTTTATATTTGTTTTAGTATTATTCTATTTATTTGGTGTTTTTAATTTGCTTCAATTTATTATTTTATTTCATTGTATATCTATTTGTCATTTTTTTATTTATGCTATGTTGTCTTATCATTATTAAATTGCAAATTGTGCTCATTCACATTCATTCTTTTTTTTTTTTTTTAAATATGTATACGTGTTTTGATAAAATAAATTATTTTAAAATCGAGGCAATGTTCGTTATTTCGGGGTTTGAAAAGTCGTGCCTTAACTTACTAGATGCGGTTTTTTCTTCGAACCGAAATAATCGAATACCCTTATCTTTTAAAAAAAATAAAAATAAAAACGTGAGTTTTGAAATAAGAGGAATGCTTGTTATTTTTGAAAATTCGAGGTGTCGTGTCCTAACTTACTGACATGACTTCCTTCTCGATTATTTCAAAGTAACGAGCCTTCCTCACAGGGTTCGATTTAAAAAAAATGTTAAACCTATTAATCATGCATTTAGGGATATCATTTTAATTTCTACTCGAGTTTTCAAATTTTTAACAATTAAGACCTTTTAAAAATTGACTTGGTACCAATTTTGGGCTTGTGAGGGTGCCAATCCTTCCTCATACGTAACTAACTCTCGAACACGTTTCTTGGATTTCGAAGACCAAATTGTTTTTTAATGAATTAAAATGTTTTAAGATGCTCCAATCACACCGAATAAAAAAGATTGGTGGTGACTCCATTTTCGGTTTTAAAATAAAAATACGAGACTTTTTCAAAAATATGTTTCGATAGCTTGGCAACTCCACTGGGGACCAATAAGAGAGTCAAGCCAAAAATCGATTATTTTCGGGTCTTTTTGTTAAAAATTTTAAAAAACTCGATTTAATTTAATATATGATCCTTTGCATTTTTTTATGTGATGCCATGATAATATTGTATGATACTGCTAGTATAGGTTCGCATTTATTTGCATCTGTTACTAAATCCTTTAAGTTGAAGTGAGAAGCTATTCCTTCGTGAGGTTTTCACCTCCGTGTAGGATAGTGAATCGCTTTCGGGATTACATCCGTACCTATGTTTTCGTGAAGTTTTCACTTTCGTAAAAACATATGGGAAATGTGTCCCCCTAAACCGAACTCGTCCATATGAGCCTATAATGGGTGAGGATCGAGGAATTTGCTAGTTTGGGTACCCTTACTCTAAAAATTAAACCACATCTAATGAACCCTAAGTGCTTGCCCTAGATAGAATTATATTGAACTCGTAGCAATTACCCAAGATAAATGCATAGGTTCTATGTTTTATATCTTTGATTTGTTGATAAGAATTATACTAACTTGCCTTATTTTTTGCTCACATTACATCCTCAAACTAGGAAAGGTATTAATGTAAGCTTCATTACTAAATAGAGAACTGGTAATAAGAAAATGAGTTCCTTGATAAAGTAGAAGACAACGTGGCTGTGCATATATGTTCAAAGAAAGGGCGATAAAGAGAAACCGACGGCTTGCCAGATGGGTAAGTCAGAGACAAAGACCATGCAGCGAGCAAAGCTTTGACCCAAGCACGAGAAGTGACTAATCACTTATAGGATTTAACAATTCAAGATGACATTTCGAACCTAAAATCAGAGTCGAACCAGGGTGAAATTAGATGAATTCCTTACAAAGATTAAGGCTTTGAGTATTAAGGCATGACCATATATGTATCTGCATTATGTAAAAAAATCTGTTTTCTAGTAAAGTTGTTCTAACAGAATTGAACTAAGAATCAATACCTTTCTTATGCATACTTGCATTCATAAGCATTGTAACACCCAAAACCCGTAAATCGTCGTCGGTTAGGATTCCGATGTCTTATATTCATTTCTCACTATTCATCTTTAACATCATGTTATTCAGTCTTTTTTTTTTTTAAAGAATTCCACTTCACGCGTCATATATCGTCATTTGATTATAAACATAATTCAACTAGGACAAAAAGGTCATTTTTGACATTTTTGGAGACTTTTACCGTTACTTGTTGGACAAGTATCAATAGTTGTCAAGTCAGTAAACAGTTCAAGAATAGTGTAGACTTCTATCGATACAAGTGACAGTTCTACCGAAACAAGTCTTACTTCTACCGATACTAAAAACTCTAGAGAGCTAAAAGTCTTAACCTGCTACTTCTACCGATACAAGTATACAAACTACCGATACTTCTAAACACATGACTACCGATACTTGCTATTCAACTACCAATACAATCCAAGTCAGTGAACAACCTCTCTTTTACCCTGTACTTCTATCGATACATGCATGGGTTCTACCGAAATAAGTATGCAGAATCACAAGAATCATGCCAAAACATAAGTTTATCAACACAAAACATTCATGACATCAATATGCATTAAGTCAACACAAAATACGTAGATTCCAAGTCATTACATAGTACTTTTAAGTCTATACTCCAACTTGCACAACATGCATTACTACATTCATCAACATAACAAGGTTTTCACAATCCCAATTACATAAAGCAAAAGATAACATCATCCTAGTACATTTTATAAGATCGAGTGAGGTAAAAACTACCAACGAGCTCCGCGATAGTGTGACTTCTAAGAGGTGATGATCCGATCTTCAATCAGCAAACAATCTACAAAACAACAACAACATCTTTTGGTAAGCTTCATAGCTTAGTAAGTTCTATAGTTTAAAGAATTACCAAACATTTGTATAAAGTAACTATAACTCAACCGAGCCAAGATAGTCCCATTACTTCTTCGAGTCAATTATAATCTTTCACTTTCCTGTCTAAAACTTTTCTGTTACCAGTACCCAATGCTGCTCACACGAGCTGTCGAGGACTTACAACGTATGTGGTACCCTAGCCATCGGTACGGTGTTTATCTATAAACTGTTCCCTAACGATGCTGCTCACATGAGCTGTTGGGAGTATAGATATAGCATAAGTCCCAGCCATCGAAGGGCCTATAATCCATTTAGGATTCATATCTCTTTTTCGAATCATGATGCTGCTCACACGAGCTGTCGAGGACTCGTAACATATGCGGTACCCCAACCATCGCGTCGGTACATTTTCAACGGCTTAAAGCCTACTATCTCTTTCGTTTCTTTCTTTGATCTTTTCGATTCCAAGTGCTTCCAATTGTTGAAAAATGATAATGTACAAACATGAAGTGTTAAGTAAAAATTTAAATTACGAACTTACCAGACTAAATTGCAGTTGTGGTTAGACTTTAGGGATTACTCTACTAATTTCCCTTTCCCACGATCGGTGGAACAATCATAGTTTACATCCACAAATCATTCAATTTCTCACATTAACTCACACAATCAAATCATCTAACATAATTTAGTCCTTTTGGTAAAATTATGATTTTACCCCTAACCTTTAACCTTTATTCAATTTAGTCCCTAAGCATAAAACACACAAAATAACCTTTCTCTTACAAGATCAACACCAACCGATATAACCATATATCTCCACAAGTCCTTACAATTTCATTGTTTCTCACAAAATGCACATAATTTCACCATTTTCACTTTTTAGTCTTTAAACCTTAATTTCATCCAAAATCACTTTACAAAATCAATGGATCTATTCACCAAGCATACAAATCTATCAAAAACTTTCAAGAAAAAGCATATTCAACAATGGTAATTTTTAGAACATTTGACAGATTCAGAAATTGGCCTTTAGACTAGCTAGGTTAAGCTAATACGAATCCAAAGACATAAAAATTACTAAAAACGATCAAGGATTTCTCACCAAATCAAGCTTTAAAAGCAAGGTAAGAAAACCCTAGTTCTTCCCCTTTTTTTGTCGAGAAGATGATGAAGAAAGTTGAAAAAATCATCTTTTCTTTCTAATTTTCGTATATATATACTTAATGGCAAAATGGTAAATTTTAAGACTTTCATGATTAATTAACTTAAGTATTCACTTGTTTATCCTTAATTAGTCCTACTTATATTTAATTAATCTCATGAAAAATCACCCACTAAAACATTTTTGGTTAATTCACTCATTTGGTCCCCCTAGTTGAACAACTCAACTTTTGCACTTTTTACGATTTAATCCTTTCTATTCAATTAACTATCTAAATGTCAAAATTCCCTAATTGAATTTTAATGTGAAGCTAATGACATTATAATTATTAAAATAAATGAATTTTTAATTCAACTCATCAAATTTATGATCCCGAAATCACTGTTTCCAACACCATTGAAAATCGGGCTGTTACAAGCATCACACTTTATTAAAATGCATCTAATTCCAAGAAAATATCCCTAATTAGCTAAACTTGTAATAGTTACATCATAAACCATTAAGAACCGACACCAGTACAATACCCGCAAAAAAACTAAAGCCATGGATCAGAGGATAGAAAGGCTCGAACAAATTCAAAGGGACATACAAGAGTAAACGCAAGACCAAATGGTAAGAATGCAGCAAGGTATGAAAGACATGATTATCGAGGCACAAAGGGACATGATAAGCCAGTTAACCCAAATGATAAAAGAAGGGGCTAATAAAGGAAAATGTCCCGCAATAAATCCTACAGAAGAAGAAACCCTATTAACCCTCAAGGCTATACACCTCTATACAATCAAGTTCCACCTGAAACATACTCACGAAGGACTCCTGTTACTATAAGAACACAGCAACTTCCTGTTGACGCTTCAAGGTTAACCACTTGTCCAATGGGATTAGGATCTAACCTAGGAGATAACATCGCGAATCCTAACGTCCCCAACTTTGATGAAATAACAAGAGTGGAGCTCTCCAAATAGTTGGAGGAGCGATACAAACTGTTAGAAGAAAAAGTTAAGGCGATGCAAGGAGCCAAAATTTGCTATGGGATGGACACAAAGGAATTAAGTTTGGTCCCAGACTTGGTACTTCCTCCCAAATTCAAAGCTCCAAAATTTGAGAAGTATAACGGGACGAGTTGCCTAGAGGCGTATATCACCATGTTCTGCAGGAAAATGACGTGATACGTCCACAATGACCAGCTACTAATTCACTGTTTTCAAGATAGTTTGGTAGGATCTATGACCAGATGGTACAATTAGTTAAGTCGTGCAAAGATTAGTTCATGGAAGTACTTGGCTCAAACTTTTATGAAACAATATGGCCATGTTACTGACATAACCCCCGGTAGAATCACGCTACAAAACATGGAGAAAAAGCCAAGTAAAGTTTTAGACAGTATGCCCAAAGATGGAGGGACGTAGCTACTCAAGTGCAGCCACCACTGATCGAAAAGGAAAATAACTATGCTTTTTGTTAACACCCTAAAAGCACCATACATCAATCATTTGCTAAGGAATGCTACCAAGAGTTTCTTCGATATGGTCATGTTTGGGGAAATGATTGAGAGACACAATTAAAAATAGGAAAATTGATACTGGAGAAAGCACCAAGAGGCTTGCTCCCAAAAGAAAGGATACTGAAGTAAACAATGTAGGCATGCATAGGCCAAATATTTCAAAGCCAACCATGATGACGCAATCAAAAGCCCCAATGACCGACTATTAAGGCGCTTCAAGACAAGAATCGAGCTTGAGACCAAACACTGAAAGAGTCCAGTTCACCCTATCCTAATGACATACAAGGAGCTCTACCAAAGCCTATTCGATGCTCACGTGGTGACTTCAAACTATATGAAGCCAATACCACCGACGTTCCCAAAATGGTACAATGCAAATGCTCAATGCGAGTACCATGCTGGAGCAGTTAGACACTCAATTGAGAAATACTTTGCCTTCAAAAAGTTGGTTGAGAAGTTAATTAAAGTGGGAGTTGTAAGATTCGACGAGCCGGCTAGACCCAACGTAGTTGGAAATCCCTTGCGTAATCATCTGGATCAAGGGGTAAATGCGGTGGTCGAAGATGGGAGCGTTAATGTCATATCTGAAGTAGGGAGTAGAAATGGAAATCTATCAGGAATTCGTCCTTATGCTCTTGGGAGCATTCTGAATAATTAGACTGTAGAGGAACTCCCCATAGCTTTTAGGACTTTTCAAAGTAATACTCAAAACACACCTATTGCTTTAAGCTTGAGAGCAATATTGATCCTTTGTAAAGGGCACATGATCATTATTAGTTATCTTTAATGAAAATATGCATTTTCCATCCCATTTGTCAAATATTTAGCTAGCTATTCTTTCATTCTTATCAAATTCAACAAACAATTTGCTTATACTCAATTTACACAATTAATAATTCTTACGTACATTCATTTTTGTCCAATTTGACAAACATTTTTTATACACTCATATTCATACCATACAATCCATTATTCTTAAATTTATTTCATTCTTTGTATTCCTTTTACCCCTTTGACAGGTCTTTGGATATCAATGATATGAGTGACGTTGGTATTGACTCAGAGCCTCATTTTGAGCAAGATATGTGTCTAGAAGAACCCTAGGACTTTGAAGATGATAAAGGCTGTAACTTGTCTCCCGATTTGTTAAGAATGATGGAACAAGTGGAGAAACAAATCTTGCCTCATAAGGAGTCAGTAGAAGTCATGAGCTTAGGGAATGAAGATGAAAAGAAAAAGGTGAAAATTGGGACAAGCATCTCTGCAGAAACAATAAAAGATCTTATTGAGTTGCTCTAAGAGTTCAAGGATGTCTTCGCATGATCCTACCAAGACATGCCTGGCCTAAGCACTGACATTGTGGTACATAGGCTCCCCATAAAGGAAAGAGTGCAAACCTGTTCAGGAAAAGCTCTGAAGAGTGAGACCTGACGTATTGTTGGAGATAAAAGAAGAGGTCAAAAAGCAATTTGACGCTGGTTTCCTTCAAGTGGTCAAATATTCAGAATGGGTAGCCAACATAATCCCTGTTCTTAAGAAAGATGAAAAGGTACGTATGTGTGTTGACTATCGAGATTTGAACAAAGCTAGCCCAAAAGACAACTTTCCACTACCTTATATCGACACTCTAGTAGATAACACGACAGGTCATTCACTATTCTCCTTCATGGAAGGTTTCTCAGGATACAACCAAATAAAAATGAATCCTGAAGATATGGAGAAAACTACATTCGTCACACTGTGGGGAAATTTTAGTTATAAGGTAATGCCGTTTGGACTCAAAAACGAGGGGGCAACATATCAAAGAGCCATAGTGACTTTGTTTCATGATATGATGCAAAAAGAAATTGAGGTTTATGTCGATGATATGATTGCAAAGTCACGAACAGGGGAAGAACATGTGATGGTCCTGTGGAAACTTTTCTTAACATTAACACCACGTTTGGCTCACTATAATGGAATTGAGTTATAATAGAATAGGGCTGTAATCAGTAATTCAGTTGTTTGGTTAAATGAAATGGAATAGAGCTGTACTAGTATTCTTGTGTTTGGTTGAATGGAATGGTGCTGTAATAGCATAAGAAAAAAAGGCTTAAATGACTAAAGTACCCTTAGCAAAATTTTTTTAAGTAGATGATTATTGTTATTAAATTTTAATAAGATTATTATTAAATATAATTCAATAAAAATAATAAATAATTTAATTATATTTTAACATAATTATTATTAAATAAAATTTAATAAAATAATATATAATTTAAAAACATTTTTAATATAATTATTATTAAAATAAGAATTAATAAAAATCATAATATATAATATTAGAAAATTAAAATATAACCTAATTTATTAGTTTTAAACTACAATGTATATATAATGTGCTTAAATATCATTGGCGAAACAAATAATTTAATTATTTTATAAACTAAAAAGTAAAAGATTAGAAGTAATAAATAGCTTGAGAATTATATTTTACATTCAAACATAATGTTCATACATTAACAAAAAGTTACATGATGACATTAGCTTAAGTGTCATAATTTGTATGTTAAATTTTATAACATAAAAAAGGTTCCAACATTGTGCAAGTCAACCATACAAGCAACCAACACAACATCTTCTTATGGAACTCGTTTTCTTTTGGCTCCTCAAGAATTTTGGGAAGAAGCAATTGGCTCAAGCAGCCCTAGCAAAACATGACATAGTTCCTTTCTTCTAACTCACTTTGTTGCCTTTTAAGATTACCAAAAATATGACATCATTACATCCTATTAATATCAAATCTTGATATCATAATATTCTATAGAACTTCCCGATTTTAAGCATTACGTGGATGTTAGCTACAAATTCTACAAACAAAAGAATATAGGTAAGTGACATCAGACATCAAGGTCATTAACTCAATTTAACAAGAATTTGGTGAGTAAAATGAACCCATAAGCTGATTAGGATTTTTGGTGTAAAGTCATAAACTGCTACTAAAGTATTCTTCATAATTGGCAGCGCTATAATAATAGCTGAAAATTTTACAAGTCCAAGCACAGTTATCAAAGCAACTAGAAAAAGGTTTAGATATATACATGCTTTAGAGGAAAAAGGTATAGTCCTCGAGGCCAATCTCACAAAGTCGCCACTATAAATTGCAAACAATAGTGACAAGCAAAATAAGACGAGAGCAAATAAAGAAAATTGTGAGTCAAATTTATGTTTCTTTGAAGCTTATGCTTAAACATTATAACAATTGGACTTACCTTTTGATGCATTGTTATGGCTACATTAGACGCATCATTTTTAAGATCACTTTTTGAGACCCTTTACAATTACTTGTCTTAAAGCGCTCAAGGAAAGAGTTGTCTTGATTAAATCCAAAACACTACTAGACTCTGCTGCAGCATCCAGACTCTGAAAATATAAATATGCAATAGAGAAATTAGGCGAATGCAACAAAAGTTAATCACTTAGAAATGATTTGCAATAACAGCAAGGCATTTTTCTATTGGCTTAAAAAGTTTCATTTGTAGTACAATAATAAGCCTTTTTAGTTTTACAGTACATGGGATTGGCTACATGGATCAAAGCCATTAATCCTACTCCTACAAAAAAGCACTAAATCAATACTGTGAGCAGAAAACAGCAACCTACCTTTTTGCATTCTAGAAATGCTACAAGAGCTGAAACGCCTCGCCCATCTAAGGATTCTCTAAAAACACAAAAACATTATATACCTATTTTCTTAACTTAGGCAAAAGAACATTAACATACCTATTTTCAGTTACAGCAATAGTATGATCTAAAACCAATATAACAAAGATTGAACCACTTGCTACTTCAGTTCTTATGATCAAGTTCTAGCGATTGTTAATTTAATTCCTATCGAGCTAAAGACAGGAAAAAGAAGGGGAAAGGGGAAAGGGGAAAGGGGAAAGGGGAAAGGGGAAAGGGAAAAGGTTCTACAAGTACGATTTTAACTATGGAAGTTTTTGCATAGCATAACATCTTCTTAAAGTGTAGTGCTCAAGGATATACACAATAATCCAACACTAAAACTGTAAACAAAAGGATAATGAAGTTTCTTTTACTGTGACTATAATCTTGAGTATTTTGTTTCAGTTCAAGTATGACCAATGACTAAATCAATTTAAAACCACTTTTCCATAGATGTAAGCAAAGTACAATTTGAGCATTTGACAAATGAATAATTTCCTAATCCACTATGTACTAACCATAAATATCATGTACAATAAACATAACCAAACAAATATCATCATTAATTGGTATCATTAAAGAGTTTGCCAGGCAGAACAGGAGAAGGTGAAAAGAGGAAAGAAAATGATTTGAATCAAAGTTACAACATCAAGTTCAACACCGAACTTCAGCATTTTCCCCAAAACAGAAAACGCAAAATCAATTTGACCTAATTGACAAAAGCAATTAATCAAGATGTTCAAAAAATAAACATTATAGGAAACTCCCAATAATTCAATCTGTCTATACTTAGAAACAACAATGGCACAAGGTTTCATTCTAACAACTGCTCCTAATAGTTTATTAAATTCCACAATTGAAGGCTTTGGATACTTGCCTATCATCTTATTGAACAAAAGCAGAGCATGATCAACATTATCGAAGCGATAATCTATTTTACCCTTTCCTCTAACAAACATGGGCATGGGTTTCTTACTTAAGGCTTCAATGTGGGTAGAAATGGTGTTAGAAGAAGAAGAAAAAGAGTGGAAATTAGAAAGATGGCTTCCAGCATTAACAAGTGAACAAAGAATAAAAGAAGAAGAAAGCTTACCCATACCTTAAAACTGAGCAAAATGGAAAAGCAAAGACAGCAGAGCTTGAAAATGAAAGCAGGAGAAGTGTAACTTTTGCAGAGACCCAAAATCAAGAAGAGAAATAAATTAAGAGGAAAGCAAGCTTCTGTCGATGAAAATGAAAGAAAAAAAATTAGAAGTCTGAAAGAGAGAGCGAGGGTAAAATTGGAGAGGCTAAACAACGAATGGGTATTTTGTGGGGAGGGAAGGGAATAGAAATGAGTGTTTTTTTCTGCATAACGTTGTAATGGAATACACCCGTAATGGGTATTCCATTCAACCAAACAAAGGATTAGTGGTAGGCCCATTGAATTGTGGTGCAATGGAATGGCTATTACGACCAACCAAACAGGATGTAAGGAAATTTCAGCTAAAGTTAAACCCAACAAGGTGCACTTTTGCAACTACTTCAAGCAAATTTTTAGGCTTTATGGTCAGCAATAGAAGAATTGAAATCGACCCAGATAAAGTCAAAGCCATACAAGAGTTACCACCACCTGTACATAAAAAAAAACTTCGAGGTTTCTTAGGGAGATTAAATTATATCGCTCGATTCATCTCACAGATAACTGAGAAATGTGACCCTATCTTCCATCTTCTTAGAAAGAACAACCTAGGTGTGTGGAACGATGAATGCCAGAAGACTTTTGACAAGGTCAAGCACTATTTGTCTAATGCACCGGTCTTGGTGCCCCTAAGTCCTAACAAACCACTGATCATATACTTGGTAGTTTTTGAAAATTCTATGGGATGTGTACTAGGCTAACATGACGAGTCTGAGAGGAAAGAAAGAGTAATATATTATCTTAGCAAGAAGTTCAACGATTGTGAAATAAGGTTCCTGTCGATTGAAAAACTATGCTACGCTTTAGTTTGGACCACTCGGAGATTAAGACAATACATGTTGTACCACACGACTTGGCTAATATACAAATTAGATTTGTTGAAATACATGAAGGAGTCAACTGCATTGAATGAGAGAATGACTAGATGACAAATCCTACTCTTTGAGTTCGATATAGTCTATGTGAACCAAAAAGCAGTAAAGGGGAGTACATTAGAAGACTTCCTAGCTAGTAGAGCTCTAGAGGATTATGAGCCATTAAATTTCAACTTCCCTAATAAGGATTTAATGTATGTTTCAACCACTAAAAAGGGAACTGCAGTAGAACTTCCTTGGCATTTAAATTTCGATGGTGTTTCAAATGTCACGTATAATGGAATTAGGGTAGTCTTGGTATCACCAAAAGGAGACCACTGTCCTTTCACCAGTAAGCTCGATTTCGATTGCACAAACAACATGACAGAATATGAAGCGTGTATCATGAAAATCCATGCAACCATAGAATGAGAGGTCAAAGTTTTGGAGGTATATGGGGATTCCACACTAGTGATCTATCAACTTAAGGGAAAATGGGAAACGAGAGATTCCAAGTTGATTGATTATAGTAAGCTAGTTCTCGGGTTAATTAAGGAGTTTGATGACATCACCTTTCATTACCTCTAACGAGAAGAAAATTAGATGGTTGATGCTCTAGCTATACTGGCCTCGATGATTAAGGTAAATAGGCCAAAAGATGTAAAACTCATTCAAATGAGCATTTACGAGGCTCCATCCCATTACTATGATATCGAGGAAGAAGAAAGGGATGATGGTCCTTGGTACCAAGATATCCTACAGTATGTAAAAGGCCGCAAGTATCATAAGCAAGCTACTGAAAATGATAAAAGAACATTAAGAAGGCTCGCAAATGAATATGTCCTATACGGGGAAATCATGTATAAAAGGTGAAAGGATTAGGTGTTGTTAAGATGTATTGACACGATCGAAGTTAGAAAAATCCTAGAAGAGATCCACGAGGGTGTTTGCGGAACACATGCCAATGGTTTCAAAATGGCCAGAAAAATTATGAGATTTGGATACTATTGGTCCAACATTAAAGGTGATTGCATCAATTATGCTAAGAGGTGCCACAAATGCTAGATCTACAGAGATAAAATTCATGTACCCCCGTTGCATCTTCATGTCATGAATTCTCTATGGCCTTTTTCTATGTGGGGCATGGATGTCATTGGACCAATTTCACCAAAGGCTTCTAATGGACATAGATTCATAATTATGGTTATTAACTATTTCACCAAGTGAGTAGAAGCTGCTTCCTACGCCAACGTCACGAAATCTGCAGTTAGCAAATTCTTGAAAAAAGAGATCATCTGTCGATATGAGATGCTAGAAAGGATCATATTTGACAGCGCATGAAATTTAAATAATAGGACGATAGCAGAAGTTTGCATTCAATTCAAAATCAAACATCACAATTTATCTCCCTATCGCCCAAAAATGAATAGGGCAGTAGAAGTAGCTAATAAAAACATCAAGAAGATCATTGCAAAGATGACAGGAACCTATAATGATTGGCATGAGAAGCTACCATTTGCCCTTTTTGCTTATAGGACCTCAATTAGAATTTCTACTGGAGCTACACTGTTCTCACTAGTGTATGGTGTAACACCCAAAACTCAAAACCGTCGTCGGTGAAGGTCTCGGTGTCTTTCCGATCATGTATAATAGTTTATATTTTAAATTCTATTTCATTTAGTCTTAAATTAATGAAGAAACGTATTGAACTTGTCATAAATCATTAATGATATAATACCACGTTTCAAGAAGGGAAAAATGTCATTTCTAAGATTTCTGGAGACTTCTACCGATACTTGTTGGACAAGTATCGGTAGTTTTCAAGTCAGTAAACGATTCAAGAAATAGTGCAGATTTTTACCAATACTCTTGACAGTTTTACCGATACAAGTGAGGGAACTACCGATACACTCAAGCTTCTATAAATATTAAAAACTCTAAAGAGCTAAGAAGTCTCACCCTACAACTTCTACCGATACAAGTACACAAACTACCGATACTTCTAAGTATCGAACTACTGATACCGACTATACTGCTACTGACACAACCCAAGTCAGAGAGCAGCCTCTCTCCTACCTTGTACTACTACCGATACATGCTTAAGTTCTACAAAAAAAAATATGCAAAATCTCAAGAATCATGACACAAGTTTATTAACATATAACATTCATAAACTCAAAATGTATTACACCAATGTTTAATTCGTATATTTCAAGTCATTTCATTATAATTCAAAGTCTAACTCCTAATTTGCACAAACATACATTACAACCTTAAATATTTCATTAAAACATATCAAGTTTGTCACAATCATGTACGAGTAAACAAAAGTTAGCATCATCCTAGTACATGCCATATAACCAAGTGATGTAAGAACTACCGAACAACTCCGGGATAGTGTGATGCTCTAAGATGATCCGATCTCCGAACAACAGAATTGAATCTACAAAACAACGAGAACTTCCATAAACATTTCATAGCTTAGCAAGTTCATAAGGTTAAACAGATTTACAAAACTTCAAGAATTGTAACAATCTAATCAAATCAAACCGAGTAAGATGTATACTTCTGTCGTTGGTTACAATTCACATTTGATAACTCACGATGACATAGAGTCATCAGACATTTTAATCCGTAATAGGATTCATATAACTCATGATAACACAGAGTCATCGGACCTTTAATCTGTAATAGGATTCATATAACTCACGATGACACAGAGTCATCGGACCTTTAATCCGTAATAGGATTCATAATAGGATTCATATAACTCACGATGACACAGAGTCATCGGACCTTTAATCCGTAATAAGATTCATATAACACACAATGACACAGAATCATTGGACCTTTAATCCGTAATAGGATTCATATAACTCACGATGACATAGTCATCGGATCTTTTTGCATTTACGGCTCAAAGCCCGTAACTTCTTCCTTTCCCTTTGTTCTTGTCTTCCACACTTCTGATCAGCATCCCAAATTCATAGCAATTGTATACAAATACCAGACTATTCCACTAATTTCCCTTTCTCGCGATCAGTGGCACTATCGTAGTCTAATTCCACAAATCATTCAAATTTGTCACATTAAATCACCTAATCAGATTATTTAACACAATTTAGTCTTTTTGAAAAAATTACAATTTTACCCCTAACCTTTTACTTTTATTCATTTTAGTCCCTAAACACAATATGTGCAAAATAACCATTTTCTCTTACACAACCAATACCAACCGAATAATCATATGTCTCTACAAGTCCCTACACTTCTTCTATTTCACACCAAATACACACAAATTTCACTATTTAACATTTTAGTCCTTAAACCCTAATTTCATTAAAAGTCACTTTACAAAATCAATGAATCTATTCATCAAGCATACAAATCTATTAAAACTATTCAAGACCAAGCATTTTCAACAATGGTAAGTTTTATAACATTTGATAGATTCACAAATTGGTCCTTGAGTTAGCTAGATTAAGCTAATATGGACTCAAAAACATAAGAATTACTAAAAACAATCAAGGTTTACTTACCTAATCAAGCTTCAAAAGCTCAACAATGGAAACCCTATTTTTCTCCCCTTTGTTGTCGTGATGAAGGTGAAAGAAGATGAAAATTTTCATCTTTTATTTTAATTAACCTCCTTTTATTTTAATTAATCCTTATTATAAACAACATATATATCATAACTTTCCCCTATTTAAATCCTAGTGGTCAATTTACTCATTTAATATTTCTAATCATTTAACTCTACTTTTGCACTTTTTACAATTTAATCCTTCCTATTTAATTTACTATCTAACATTAAAATCTTATAACCAAATCTTAATGCAAAGTTAACAATGCCATAAATATTTGGAATATTAAATTTTACGACTCAACTCGTCGGATTTGTTTTCTCGAAACCACTATTTTTGACACCACTAAAAATTGGGCTATTACATATGGTATGGAAGCAGTTTTACCTATTGAGGTTGAGATTCTTTCTCTCTGTGTCTTATCAGAATTACAGTTAAATGAGGCGGAATGAGTCCAAGCTAGATATGATCAGTTAAACTTGATTGAAGAAAAGAGATTAAGAGCTATCCGTCATGGTCAAATGTATCAAAAACGAATGATACGAGCTTTTGCCAAAAAGGTCCATCCTAAAGAATTTCATGAGGGGGATCTAGTCTTGAAAAAGATACTTCCCATACATAAAGACTTCCGAGGAAAATGGATGACCAACTGGAAAGGACCTTATGTAGTAAAGAAAGTCATCTCCAAAAGAGCTCTCATTTTGACTGAAATGGATGAAAAAGATATGCACAATGCCGTAAATTCAGACTCGGTGAAGAAATATTCCCCTAAAAGAAAAAGAGGTCGAGATGAAAACCTGCAAAGGGCATCTTGAAACCAAAGGGATTTTGAGTTGAAAACCCAAAAAGAGCAACTCAAATTTGGAGTAAAGAATGAATTTGTAATGATCGTTTCCCTCAAATGTAACAAGATGGAGAAAATTTACATCTTGGGGCATCGACAAAGCACTCCAGGTTTTCTGGACACGTATTGGGCTCAGATGGATCCTCGTCAAGTCGACTTAGAGAAGCTCGTACTTTGATATCTAGGGTACCTATTGTTTTTTGATTATTTTATACTTGGTAATTTTCTTTGACCAATGTTTGCCATTTTTAATTCTTTCCTTTGAATTTTGTCTTCAATAAAATTCAACTTTATTATTTCACAACCTTATTCAATCATTTTTGCATTAAAATAACGGTTAATGGACTGATGTTATAAGGCATACAAGGATCAGTGCGTATCACTCTGGAAAAATTCCTAAATGGTACAGAGACCTGAAGTAGGACAACCAGTTATAAGAACCAAACTTGAAACAAGTAGTTTGAACTAAGACTACTCTACCAAGTCTCATTGCAAACCTAAAAGAAGAAAGGGTAGCACACCGGTGATAGAAATTGGAAAAACGACAAACCATGTCAATCCAAGGACTATTAAAAAAATTTAATCTGACATTCATCATGCACATTCATTTAGTTAGGAGCGTTTAACTCATTCTGATCATGTCATCCTAATAATTTGGCTTGCATAGAGGTCCATAAAAGCATATTCTATAGGTTTCATTCCTTACGAAATGGCGAGATGAACCGAGCAAACATTGAATCCATACTGTGAAGATGTGAAGGGAAAGATATGAAGCCGCAATGACAAGTCTTGTACCTTAGAGATATGATGGGAAAAATTGAAGCCGTAATGGTGAATCTTGTACCCTAGAGATGTGAAGGGAAAGATATGAAACCGCAACGATGAATCTTGTACCTTAGAGATATGATGGGAAAGATTGAAGTCGTAATGGCGAATCTTGTACCCTAAAGATTGAAGCCGTAGTGGTCGACCTTAAGATCAGAGGGAGAGACATGAGGAGAGAAAAAAAGAGAAAAAAGAGAGTTTTGGAGAGGTATACGACGTCGTTTTGGAGAGGGAATTCAGTGTCCAAAATGGCATCGTTTTGACGCCTCAAACTCGACCCGTTCCAAACCCGAATAGGGTTCGTGTTTTTTTAAAATTGGAGGATTTATCCCTGCGGTCCCTCTTTGTTTCACAAAGTTCCAATTTGGACCCTGCCCCTTGAATGTCACTCAAATGCAACGTCGTTTCAAGCCAAATCACAATGGCTTTGAAACGTCGCCATTTTGGCGACATGCTTTTAAAATAAAAAGAGAAAATTACGGATTAAGTCCCTCTGCCCTTTCATTTATTTAAAATTTATTCTTTTTGCCCTTAAATCATTTTTTAATTAGCAAACTGATTTTATATTTTTTAAAATTAGTCCTTTGCCCACTGTCTTGAAACATGTTTTGTAGGCTTGGGAAAATCACCATTTTAGTCCCTATTTTTTTTTAAAAAAAGTTGTTTTAATACGTTTTTTAACTTATTTTTAAACCTTTAAATATTTTTAAAATTTTGTCATTGTTTTTGTTTTGTTTTCAATTAAATATTGTTTTTATATTTATTTATTTATTTATTTATATTATTTTATTTGTTTCATGTATTAAATATGCATATATTATTGTTTTATTTCATTATGTACTGTCTTTTAATTTTTTTTATATTTGTTTTAGTATTATTCTATTTATTTGGTGTTTTTAATTTGCTTCAATTTATTATTTTATTTCATTGTATATCTATTTGTCATTTTTTATTTATGCTATGTTGTCTTATCATTTTTAAATTGCAAATTGTGCTCATTCACATTCATTCTTTTTTTTTTTTTTAAATATGTATATGTGTTTTTATAAAATAAATGATTTTGAAATTGAGACAATGTTCGTTATTTCAGGTTTTGAAAAGTCGTGCCTTAACTTACTAGGTGCGGTTTTTTCTTTGAACCGGAATAATCGAAAACCCTTCTTTTTTTCAAAAATAAAAAAGAGATTTGGAATAAAAAGAATGCTTGTTATTTTTGAAAATTCGAGGTGTCGTGCCCTAACTTACTGGACATGACTTCCTTCTCAATTATTTCAAAGTAACGAGCCTTCCTCACAAGGTTAGATTTAAAAAAATAATTTTAAACCTATTAATCATGCATTTAGGGATCACATTTTAATTTCTACTCAAGTTTTCAAAATTTTAACAATGAAGACCTTTTAAAAATCGACTTGGTACCAATTTTAAGTGTGTGAGGGTGCTAATCCTTCCTCACATGTAATCGACTCCCGAACCCGTTTCCTGAAATTCGAAGACCAAATTTTTTTAATGAATTAAAATTTTTTAAGGTGCTCCAATCACACCGAATAAAATAGGTTGGTGGCGACTCCATTTTCGATTGTAAAATAAAAATATGGGACTTCTTCAAAAACTGTTTCGACACTCATAAGCTACCTTTTCCTTCTTCTCATTGTGTATACCTTGAGCTTTGAACTAGTAGTATTTAATTTTTGGGGGCCAGCACATACAACTTCAGATGGTTATTACTATTACATTTCATTTGTTGATGTCTATAGTAGGTACACCTAGTTGTATCTTCTCATAAACAAAAGAGAAGCCTTGAGGTGTTTTCTGCAGTTTCAAAAATACATTGAAGTTCAATTTGGAAGACATATAAAAGTTTTTCAAAGTGATTGGGAGGAGAATTTTGATCAGTCATCAAGGTGATATCTCATAGTGGTATACAACACAAGGTCACTTACCTTCACTCTGAGCAAAATGGTGTGGTTGAAAGAAAACATAGACACATAGTTAAGACTGGACTTACACTTTTAGCTCAAACTTCTCTGCCTCTAAGGTTATGGTCTCATGCCTTTGTTCATGCAGTTCACTTGATAAACAAACTTCCCACTGTGGTGCTACAAGGTCAAAGTCCTTACGAAAAATTGTTTAAAGCAAAGACAAATTATTCTCAATTGAAGGTGTTTGGTTACTCCTGCTTTCTTTATCTCAGACCATTTAATCAACACAAGTTAGAGTTCAAGTCTAACCAATGTACCTTTCTTGGATACAACTCACATAAAAAAGGATTTAAGTGCCTTGATAGTACTGGTAGAATCTTTGTGTTTAGACATGTTGTATTTGATGAAAACTACTTTCCTTTTGTGGCCATCACTTAATCAGGTTCTTTTTTGTGTTTGGATACAACTCAACATTGTATGAAGTCCTTTGTGCCACTAGTGGTGCCCTCCAGATCTGGTTTAATTTTTTCTCAGGCTAATGTTTCCATAAGAAGTGCTGTAGCTCCAAGCTATATGGTTTCTACAGAAGAGTGTTATAGTCTTAGTCCTATGTTGCTTGAAGTAGAGGGCTCTAATGTACCAGAATTAGCTGTTGAAGGTATTGATATTCCTAATCTTGTGCTACTAGGTGCTGACAGTTCTGGTCAATAGTATACAAGGTCATCTATTCAGAATAAAGCTCAAATTGAGATAGGCTCATCTTTACAAAGACCCCCTAACTGTCATCCTATGCAAACCAGATCGAAAAGTGGGATTTTCAAGCCAAAAGTATTCTCAACTGAGCTGCATGAAAAGGAACCAACAACTATTAAAGAAGCTTTTAAAAATGAAGCATTAACTAAAGTTACTCGGTAAGAGTTTGATGCACTTCTACAAAATCAGACTGTGGATTTAGTACCATTACTTGGAAATCAAAAGGGAGTAGGATGCAAGTGGGTTTTCAAGGTGAAGAGAAATGCAGATGGATCCATTGCAAGGTATAAAGGCAGATTGGTAGTCAAAGGGTACTTGCAAGAAGCAGGGATTAATTTTCAAGAAACTTTTAGCCCTGTGGTCAAACTAACAACCATCAGAGTTGTTCTTGCACTTGATGTCACTTTTGGCTGGCAACTCAGGCAAGTTGATATTAACAATGTTTTTTTCAATGGAGATTTAGTAGAGGAAATCTACATGCTTCAACCACCTAGTTTTGAGCAAGAGCAAGATGGTCAACAGTTGGTCTACAAGGTGAAAAAGGCACTTATGGTCTTAAACAAGCACCGAGAGCTTGGTTTCACAAGCTGAAAGAGTACTCGTTAGCTGCCAAATTTGTTATGACCAAGTCAAATACTTCATTGTTTGTTAAATAGTCTGGTTCTACAATACTTTATGTATTGGTCTATGTGGATGATGTCATAGTGACTGACAACAATTCAAATGATGTTAATAAGTTTGTAAAGTCTTTGGATTCTCAATTCTCACTCAAAGACTTAGGGAAATTGAGCTATTTTCTAGGGATTGAAGTAGCATACACTCCTACTGGTTTGGTTCTCAGCCAAAGAAAGTACATCCTTGACTACAGAAGGATAAGTCAAAAGGCTCTCCTACACCTATGATTACTACTTGTAATCTGTCAACTCAAGGTGGCTCTCCTATTGAAGATGAATTTGCCTACAGAAGTATAGTTAGAGCTTTGCAATAAATTTTCATCACAAGACTAGACATTGCCTTTGCAGTTAATAAGGTCTTCCAATTCATGCATAAGCCCCTTGATCTTAAAGTTGTCAAAAGGATTCTAAAGTATCTACAAAATACCTTGGATCATGGTCTAGTGTTTACTACTACCTCAAAGTTGTGTTTGGTAGGATTTTCAAATACAAATTGGGGTATGGATGTTGATGATAGGAGGTTAACCATATATTTTTTTATGTTTCTTGGGGGCAATCAGTGTCATAGAGCTCTCAAAAGCAACAAATTGTTTCTCCATCTACAGTAGAAGCTGAGTATCGAAGTCTGGCTCTTGCTACTACTAAAATAATTTGGTTGCAATCTTTATTGGCAGAGTTGCTTGTTAAAGTTGGTAGCAAAGCTTCAATGTTATATGATATGTCAAGAGCAATAGTTGTTATAGCAAACCCAATGTTGCATTCCAAATTTAAACATGTGGAGTTGGATTTGTTCTTTGTCAGAAAGAAGGTAGCAGTAAGAACACTTCAAGTTGGTAATGTTCCTAGTCAAGACCAAGTAGCTGATATTCTCACTAAGCCATTATCAGCTGGATTGTTCATAAAGTTTCGAAATCATCTAAGGGTTCTTATAAGGTATGATGACTTCCAGGAAGCAGAAGACAGAAGCTACTAAGTTGGGGGAATGTTATGGATTATAAAGATAGTTATATGGCAGTTGAAGAAGGCAATTAAGTTTGTTAAGCAGTTAGTATAGTTATCAGCTTTAGTTGTGTATAAATAGTAAACTAAAGCAGATTTAATGTACTAGAGTTTTCATTAATAAAGTGAGGTTTCTTCATTTGTTTGTGGATCTTATCAGAAAATAATATGCGACTAAGTTTAAGTTGGATATTGTTAGAATTATGTGACCCGAATCCCATCATTTGTTAAAGAAATAAAATATAGTGGAAAATAAGGATCTACGGGTGTGAAAGGTCAAAGACTGCCACAGATCCCCATTAAGCATAAAACTCGACTGGGATTGCGACTGAGGGCACAGTACGAACTGTGCCGCACAAGTAGAATCCGTACAAAACTACACTTCTTCTTTTTGACATCAATTAGAATAAAGTTTTTTAACCTTTAAATAAATGTAGTCGAAACTCCTCTTTTTATCATTCGATTTTCAACATTAGTGAATTTCTCCTCCTCTACCCGTGGTTTTGTCCCAAAAGGTCATGGTTTTCAACATCTGTAACATTTTATTGTTTTACCTATTTTATTTTCTAATTTTTATTGTTTCTTTTATATTTCTATATTTTCTATACTTGGGCTTTTTATAATATTTTGAAATATTCTTTCTCCTATTCTTTGGTTTTACAGGCAACATGTTTTTTAAGAATGAATACTCATTTCTAATGTCAAATTGGTAACAAAATGATCCTAATTCCTTTCTACATTGAAATCTTTCTTTTTTAAATTGTTTTTTGTAATTTTAAATCTTGAAAAAATTTTAATCCTTCTTTTTGGGTGAAACTAATTAGTTAACCATATGTAATTTTTCATATGAAATAGAATTTTCTCTAATTTGATTTCTAACCTTTTCTCTAAATAAAGTAGGAAGTCTTGCTTGAAACTTTTCTTTCCAAAATGGTTGTTGGTTATCAGATCTTTGCATAATTTTGGTCATAAAGACATTTTTATACCATTTAAAATCAATTAATTTTTGCTTTTTAAATTTGATAATAATTCTGAATTTATATCTTTAAGATGAGAAGGATCTCCTATAAAATGTTTAAGATTGAGAAAATCAAAGTTGGTACTGCATCTTGGATTTCTCTTTTTTGTTCATCCAAAATAATTCTTCCTTGATCATTTTTTTATTGCTTTCAAAATTTTTTTCTTGTTCGGTTTTAGTGAGTGCATGGTTCCACCATCCTTTTAATTGACCAGTAAATCTAGCAACTAAAACATTGGTTATAACATGATCACTAATTAATTCATTTTGATTTTGAGTTTTATAAACATTTGAAACCATTGTCATTTGTTGTAATAAACTGAGAATATTATATCCAGACATTTCATATATATTCTATTCATAAATTGTATTAGCATTGTATTTATTTTGGAAAACATATTTTTCTTCGATTTTAAGATCAAGTGCAGCGATATTTGTATAATATAATATTTTTGGTTCTTTCCAAACCATTTTGTTAATTTGTTGTTCGTCTGATTGGTTAGAGTTAGATTAGGAAAATTGGTGTAATTTATTTACTGAGTGTTAGGCTTGCATTGGGGTATCATGTGCAACTAATTCAGACTTGTAACTTTTCAAAGCATCAAGTCTATTTTGGATTTTTTTCAAGAAATTATTTTGAGATTTTTGGAAAGGTTTTCGAATTTCATAAGGTGTAAATATTGGTTCTTTAGAACTCTTTTTAGTTACCTCTTACTGATTCTTTCTTTATTGGTTGACTTTTTACCAAATTTTCAATATAATCTAATTGTTTTCCTATTTTATGAAGGTTGATATTGGTATAGTTGTTTTTTTCTACTATCATTTTAATATCTTTTAATGAGATTTGTTCTCTTGCATTAGGAGCCCTCATTCTTAAAGGGCTTGCTTTTATTCCAGTATTTTTGTGAAGTTATTAAGCCTCCATTAAAGGGGGATGTTGAGTTTCAACTTCTCATTTATTGGTTTGTCATCTAGTATTATTTTTATTGTATTAATAGATTCTGAATAATATGCTTCAAACCATTCAAAAAAATTTATATGAATTTTATAACTATTAATGAATTCATAATATTCCTGAAAAATACTCTTTTTTTATTGCTGTAAATTTTAAAGCAATCCTCTCTTTTTGTTTATTTTTGTTGGAATAGAAGTGTTTTTACACCATTCTTTATTGATCTCAAAATATTTTTCTAAATTTTTTTTGAATTTTCTCATTGTCTTGCATTATTAGTCATTAATGAGTATGTTGGTGACATATTAGGTGAATTTTAAGGGCTCTTTTCCTATTTGACATAAATAGGTTCAGCTACATTTGAGGAATTATCTATTCCTTGTAAATTGGTCTTAAATTTTGTTAGGTAGCTCTCCTAAAATCTACCGTTTGTGTTCTTGGATTTGATTCTTCTTTTAAATTTAACCTCCTAAAAGTTGTGCTGGTACTTCTAATTTCAAAGGAATATCTTGGAGGCATTCTTTGTGGCCTGTTGAATATCAATTCAATTGTGCCATATTGGTGTTAGGAAATTTCACTTAATGAACTGTTTCTAATTGGAGTTGGTGCAACAAGGTTTGTAGTACCTTCAAGTTTCCACCTTTTCATGTCATTGTATTGTTCTTGGGATTGTGGTATGAGATCTTGAGGTATATGTTTCTATTAAAAGAGTTTCTCCTTTTCGGCTTTGAAGTAAAGCCTTGGTATTGACTACAGAATACATAGCTTTAAAGTGGAGTCGATAAACTAAAGTTAGTACTTCAGGTCTAGGTAGCATTTTGTAATTATGGGTATGAATTTGAAGGGTCAAAGATTGTAAAATACTTTTATCAGTTAAAGAAACCATAAATTTTGGGTAACAATTAAAATGTGTTGAGCCCGTACATAGGCTTGTTTCTATAGTTCGTAGTAATGAATTATTAATCATAATGTGTCTCTACTCTCTTAAAACAATTAAAATTGAGGTATTTTTAGTGGCTTCAACACTAAGAGGTTTGACACCAAATTGGACTAACCCAAAATGGACATTTATATTTCTATTATTTGAGTTTATTAATGACGATCTTATCTAAAAATTAGATTGTTTCCTATTCTTTTTGAATAGGTAAACTTTTTCCTTTTGTTTTTATAATGTAACTACAAAAAGCATTTAAATTTTCAAAATTTGTTTTCTTATAAACATGATTTGTTGGAACTCTCGAGAGAATCCATTTATCAAATCATTGGGGAATATTTTCATAATGTTCTTCTTTTTCATTAACACGTTGTTTGAGGTTTGGTCATACTCTTGGGATTGATTGGAAGCAAAGCTTGCAAAAGAATTGGTTCTAAGGAAGGGAAACATTCTTTGTTTTCTTATTTCCTACAAGGGGTTTTACTATCAGAAATCATGGATTACTATATTTGATTTGTCGTAATTCGACATATCAAATTAAACTAGTTTTTGCACTTTAGGAGCTTAAAATTAAACATTATTGCTAGGATTAGTTAGGATTTAATTAAAGTTTAGTTTAATGAATAAAAGGTGTAAAGGGTGTAAAAACGAGTCTTTTATTGACTTTAAGGCCGATTGAGGCCTAAAGGTTGGCCAATGAACTTCGTGAGTGTGCATGAGACCATTTGACGACAAAAGATATCGAAGTTGATCACTATGTCATGACACGGGACGAGAGATGTCGTAACATAGGAGCCAAAACCAAAAAATCCTAAAGCTGTCTTCTTCGTTGCGACACAGACACAGGCTATCGTGACAAAGCCTGAAAATCACACCAAAAGAGTACAATGCCTGCTATGTCGTGACATGGATCCTAGGTGTCACGACACGGATCCTGGGTGTTGCGACATTGACTCCTTAACGCAGAATTACACCAAGTGAGGGGCATTTTGGTCTTCACAATTCACATTAAGCTCAAAGGATGGTAGCTGACCTAGGGCTAAGGAAAATGACCATCAAAATTATATAAATAGGCCCTTTGAGCATCTAGTTTGAAACACATTTCCTTTAGTTCATTTTCTTTCTTTTTAATTTAAGTTTAGTCATTTCTTTTCTTAGGTATAGTTGTTTAATTTCATTTTTGTTATTTGGAAACAAGATTTGTAAGACGCACATAAACGCTAGTGGATTCTTCCCAACACTCTCAATACAAATCCCTAAGTTTCTTTACACTTATATTTTTAATACAATTCTTTATGCTTATTCCCTATATTGAATTTATAATGTCTCAAGAAACCATGAGGAACTAATCCATTATTGGGGCATTAGGGAGTGGAGGTATGCTGATTTAATTATTGTGTAGGGTTTTTCAACGGATCAATTATTCAAAAAAGGAGGAACAAGAAACAAACCCTAGGCCTGACAACCCCGAGAAGTCATCAAGTGGTTGAAAGACGTTATGGCATTAGGATAAATAGGACTAAGAGCATAGTTAAAAGACGCTACGACATGCTTTGAATAATTGTTTATCAGGTAATATGTATCAATGATAAATACCACACCATTGGTTTGAAATTTTGTATGTGTTACGGATTCATTGAAGCTTGTGTGAGCATTGCCCGCGTATTCGACATTAATTCATTTTGGTTCACTAGGTGAAAAATGAATAAGTGATGCTGGAATTAAGTTTTAAATGTGTTTACTTGTAATGTTTTATGCCATGATAATCTCATTTGTTTCATAAATGTTAGCCCATTATCTGAGGTTTATTGAGTATAAACAAATATATGATATGGTTATATGGAATTTGATATGTAAATGGAAAATTTTGAGATGGATAATTGAAATAGTATGTGTTGTGTCAAATGAACATATGATGGATGAAATGAGGTAATATGTGTGTTTACTTATAAATGTTATGTCTTGAGAAGGTCATATGGTTATACTTGTGATTTCCCTAACATGAGATTTTGTGATGTATAAGAACTAATTAAAGCATATGAGCTATTTTGTGTGGTTATGTCTGGTTTGTTAAAGTTGATTCTTATTCGGTGACTTTAATTTTAAGTTTATACAAACTTACTAAGCAAGGTTTGCTTACCATCATTGTGTTTATTTTTTTGAAGATTATCAGAAGTTGTTTTTGGTTGGAAGTTCAAGTCAAAGCTCACACTATCCTATTAACAATTTGGTGAAGTTTTGATTATTTTTGTCTTTTGGTTATAAGTGGCATGTATTAGGTGTGTTGTGGACTAACGTATATAGTTATGTCATGTTTTGCTTTGGTTATGCAAATGTTGTTAAAGTGAGCTTAAGTGGTTCTTTTGGGTTTAAGCATTTTCATATAAATATGTTTGGTTTGAATTATGATAAGAGAGATTGGTTTGAATGGTGGAATTAATCTATGATATGAATGTTGCTATATGTTTAAGATGATGTGCCCTGGCTTCTAATAGAAACATACATATGAGGCAGTTTTTGAGCTTATTAAGTTATTTTCATACTTACCTTGTGTTAACGTTTCTTGCAGGCTATCGGACAATTGCGCTTGATCGGGAAGTCGAGGAAGATCACACTATCAATCTCTTATGTTAGTTGCTGCTAGTCTTTTTGGTATTTGTATATAATGGAATGTATTAGGGTGTGTCATATGTTGAAAACTAGGGAACTAATCTTTTGAGATTTACCTTGAATTAGATGAGTGATCTTTTGGGTAAAGATAGTAATATGGTTGAACATACTATGTTGTAATGAAATGCTTTATAAGTGCTAAGTTGGATTTTGTATGAAATGAAGTTATGAATTCTTCGATCTTGTTATTTTAAGATGACTTGAATGCTATATAATGTGATGCCTTTGGTAGGCATATTGGTTGGATGCTTAATTGGTTTGATTTCACAGTTTGAGGTATACTGATGGTAACTTTTAGGTCATATTGGTAGATGTTAGGTTATGGTAGCTTGCCACACACTACTTGTTGGTATTGTGCCTTGTTAAGGAAGAAATTTTGAGCTTACACGGCCTGTGACACGGGTTGTCACACGATCGTGTGTTGTATTTTAGTGTAGTGCACGGAACACGGGCTAACACACGGGCTGGGACACAATCGTGTGGCCCAATTTCGTATAGACACACGGTTTAGAACACGGTCTCTTCCATGGGCGTGTGTTGCAAGTCAGTAGGGATATTTCGTATAGACACACGGTGTGGTACACGACTAAATACACGGACGTGGGGTAAATTAGTTGGTTTTTACGTGTGTTCAAAAGTGTTGGTACACGGGTTGTTACACGGTCGTGTGACCCGTTTTCGTAGACATACACAAGCTAGCACACAGGTAAGCACATGGGCGTGTGCCCTATTTCACCAATTCTTTCCAACCTTACTTTTAGCTTCCAAACTTGTTTTAGATTCAATCCCTTTTAATCTTTAGGATATCTTTATAGTTGTTAATACTTGTTTCTCGTATGAATGTGTGTATTGCTTACGTGTATGAATATGTTGTTGTCATGATTAGATGGTATTATTGTATAAATGCATATGTGATGGATTAGTAATGCTTCATAACTTCGGTCCGACGAATACGGGTTAGGGGTGTTACACTATTTGGTTGCTCGGAGTACCGAGACCTTCGACAAGTTGGTTGAGAAGGTGATGGTATTACAAATGACATATATTTTCTCCCTAATTTAGTGTTTTAAATGTCTCTTTTGTACCTTATTTAGTATGCATCATAAGCATTTTATACTCAGTTTTCATATTTTCTAATTCATTGATAGTTAGTTTAAATTCTTGTTATTTTTATCTATTTTTGTACTGACGTCGATGCAAGCAGCCAATATTTTGCATCTTAGAATTGTCAATGTAGGAGCTCAATCCAGAAGATCAACATTAGCAGAATGCAGCCACAAGATCAGCTTGGAATTGCGACAAAGAAAGGTCACCACATTGAATTTTAACATCAAATAAGTAGACTCAAGCTAAATTTACATCTGGAAGCACCAACGCAGGAATATCACAGGTGTCGCCATAATTACAATCTCAGATTGCCACCAGCAATGCAGCAACAACCTACAGATCTCTGAAGTAAACATCAAATCTGCGTGAGTGCATAGTTGTACTCTAACTAACTTTGATAGCTGCAAAAATCTAGATCTAGATCTGATAATGAATAAAATCTGCAATTTCTTGAGCCTATAAACAGAAGAATGAAGAATGAAGAAAGCATCAAGAGCGAAGGGATTTAATTCTGAAAATTCTAAGTGATTTGGATATTTGAGCTGAAAATCGGGGAGCTGATGAAGCAAGTCTGCAACCACTTCTGATGAGACGTGCTTGATGCAAAGCAAAAGGAACAATTAGGGAGTAGGCCTAGTAGTCTAGAGATAGTAAGCTTCGTTGTACTCTTTAATTCTTTTTAAACGGTGATGGATTTTGATGATATTAAATGAATACAAGAGTGTCGTTTAATGTTAAATCATTTTGATTCTTATTTTACACTACTTATCTATTTATTCTTGGATCTAACCCCTTTAAGCACGAGAGTTAAATTGCAGTACACCGGCATCGAGAGATGCGGTGACAGGTTGGATTAACAAGTAAGTTAGGCGAGAGCTGCTTGGGACTGGGATAAACTCCAGTTACTTGTTCTTGAATATACATCGTTGTTCGCACTAAGAGGTGGAGTGATTGTGATATTTAAGTCGAGATTAAGTAGAGAGTTGTTGTTGGTAAGAACTCAAAGGGACTTCATTACAGCGACATTCCATCTATACTTTACCTTGTCGACGCATCCAGCATTGCGATTTAGCAGAATTAGTGAACCATTTCTACCCTTCTACACTTGATCATAATTACATTTTATGCATTTAAATATTCAGCATTCAACACTCAACACAATTGATTTTCTTTTCAGTACACTGACATTTAACCTTTGAAGTTTAATTTTAATTGCATTGACATTCCTGATTATTTTAGTGTGCAAGTCTGACATAAATGCATTGACATCAGTACTCACATTACACTTAATTGCAGTATTAGTTGCTTAGACATTTAAACATCAAGAACCAATTCCTCGTGGGATCGATATCCGATAGAATTGTTCTATCACTATACTTGCATCGACGTGTGTCCGCTTGCATATTGCTGTTACGTAAAAACACCGATCAAGTTTTGGTGCCATTGCCGGGGAATGACGTTTATTTGATGTTTACTTTTGTTGTTGAAATTAATTCTACTTACTTAACTTTTAACTTTTACTAATTTGTTTATTTTTCTGTTGTTTTCTTTTCTAGTTTTATAGGCATTGCATGTCCACAAGGAGAAATCCTAAGGACATTATACGATTTGATCCAGAGCTTGAAAGGACAATTAGGAGGAGAAGGCAATAACAATGGAAAATGGCTGGTAACAACAACAACAATAATTTGCCACCATTGCTGCCACAAGATGGAATTCCTCCTGTGCTTCCACAAATTGTTAAAGATATACCACCACCGCTACCACAAAACGAACAAGTATAGAATAGGACAATAAGAGATTTTGTTGTGTTTATACTTGATGATTTACAACCAGGGGTTGTGAGACCGACTATTCAAGCTGGTAATTTTGAATTAAAACTGGTGATGTTTCAGATGCTCAACTTAAAAAGGTAATATTCAGGTTGTCCGCATGAAGACGCATGAGAACATTTTGAAATCATTTTTGCTTATTTTTCCATCCTTCAGTCAACATGGTGTCCCTGATGATGCCTTGAAAATGCAACTATTTCCTTATTTGTTGCAGGGTAAAGCACGAACATGATTTTTGGGGTTGTCGACTAGATCTATCACATCTTGGAATGCGTTAGCAATGCAATTTGTTTTACGATTTAATGTACCAACAATGAACGCAAGGTTGATATTACTGCATATCATCATTTGGATGATAAGAATTTAAATACAACTTGTAAGCATTATAAAACATTGCTTCAACGCTGCCCAATGCATGAAATTCAGCAGGAGACCCAAATTGAAATATTTTACAATGGTTTGAATGCTCAGACAACGAACATTGTCGATGCATCGGCTAATGGTCCCTTAATAGATTGTACATACAATGAAGCTGTAAGAATTCTAGAGAGAATTGCTCAAAACGACAACCAATATCCTATTTCTCGTTCTGCACAGGTAAAAACTAATCCTGGAGTTCTTGAGTTAGATGCTATTTCTGCTTTATGAGCGCAGGTATCCTCATTGACCAATATTATAAAGAATATGAAGGGAACAAATGACGTTGCTCTTATTCAAGTGGTCCAGTAATTGGATGTGCCGATATTTTCTTGTGAAATTTGCGGTGACAATCATAGTTATGAGGATTGCCCACAACATGCAGAAAATGCTTTTTACATCAATAGCATCAGGGGAGGTTCATTTGGTAACTCATACAACAATCGATCTTAACAACCTTGGGGGAATCAAAATGTTTCTACATTCATATATGGGAATTCCTCAAATTAAGGGAGCTATAGAAAAGAGAGTTACACTAGCAATCCACAGCAGATTTATAATCAGAATTCGTAGGTAAATTCTCGATCTGAACAAATGCAGTCACATAACCAAATGCAACCACAATCTTGATTACGGCCACAATAGTCTGTGCTGCCACATATGCAAGGATAACATCATCAATATCAACAGCAGCAATTTTATCAACCTAAGTCAGATCATATGGCTACTCTTGAGGCAATGATGCGTGAGCATATCACACAAACTGAAGCATTAGTGTAAGGAAACTCTTCTTCCATTAGAGCATTGGAAGCCCAGCTAGGACTGTTGGCTTCTAATTTAAGTACAAGGTCACCAGGCACTCTGCTTAGTGATATTGAGAATCCTACGCAGAGGGGGAAGAAGCATTGCAAAGAAATCACGTTGAGGAGTGGAAAGAAGACGATGGGACCAAGTAGTTCTGGCCAAGACCATGTTGACACATCTGAACCATAGCAACAGGAAGAAGATGCAACTGAAGAAAGTCAAGCAAAAGAAAATAAAGAGGAACCAACTGTAGTGTCATCTATGCCTGTAGTTTGCCCAACTAAGTTGTCAACGCAACTGCCAATGTCGACACCATCGAGTTTTCCACAACAACCTAATGTTACAATACCTTTGTCGTTTCAGCAAAGGTTTAAAGAGAAAGTCCATGACAAAGAATATTAAAAGTTTGTTTATACATTGAAACAATTGCACATTAATATACCTCTAATAGATGCTCTTGTGTAGATACACAGTTATGGGAAATACATGAAGGAGATGTTATCAAAGAAAAAAAAATTGTCCGACCTCGAGATAATTGCGCTCATAGAGGGCTGCAGCGCTGTGCTTATAAATAAGTTACCAACTAAGATAAAAGATCTTGGTAGCTTCACAATCCCATGCTCCATTGGGAATCATTATTTAGGTAAGACTTTATGTGATTTCGGAGCAAGTATTAATCTTATGCCTCTGTCTACTTTCAAGAAATTAGGAATAGGTTCGATGAAGCCCACTGCGGTGACATTGCAACTTACGGATAGATCCTTACCATAATCGGAAGGCTAAATCAAAGACACCCTTGTCCAGGTTAATAAACTTGTGTTCCCTGCTGATTTTACAATCCTAAACTGTGAAGCAGATAAGGAAGTGCCCATTATCTTGGGGCGACCATTTCTAGCAACGGGACGCACACTTATCGACGTATTCAAAGGGTGTTTGAGGCTTCTCTATCTAGAAGGAAAGAGCAATGTCACCACCTTGATGTGCTGGATGAAATCTTTTTGGAAGAATTCAGTGCAAGAAGTTTAGCAATGTTGGATGAAGATGTGACGACATTCACTAAGGAAATCCTAGCTGATTGTAGCGACAAAGAGAAGGTTAACAATTGTGAGTTGAGACAAAATTGGCAATTGGAATCTTTGGATTAGTCTAACAAGACAATCCTAGTGTTTAAACCATCTATTGAGCAAGCTCCTACCTTGGAGTTGACGTAATTGCCAACACATTTAAAGTACATTTTTTTTGGGTGACAATGAGACACTACCTGTTATTGTCAACGCATCCCTTGACGCAATGCAAGAAGATAAGCTTATTGCTATTTTAAAGGAACATAAAAGAGCCATAGCTTGGAGCATTGCTGATATTAGAGGCATCAGTCCCTCTTTTTTCATGCACAAGATTAGGCTAAAAGATGAAAAAAAAAGCAATCAATTGAGCAGGAACGAAGACTCAATGAAAAGATGAAAGAAGTAGTGAAGAAGGAAATTATCAAATGGTTAGATGCGGGCATTATATACCCGTTCAATGTGTGCCTAAAAAGAGTGGTTTCACAGTTGTGACCAACGACAAGAACAAGTTAATCCCTACTCACATCACAACTGGATGGAGAGTATGCATGGATTACTAACGATTGAATGCGACCATAAAGAAGGATCATTTTCTACTACCTTTCAACGATCAGATGCTTGATAGGCTAGCTAGCAAAGCCTATTATTGTTTATTAGACGGTTACTCTCGATACAACCAAATTGCTATTGCACTGAAAGATCAAGCAAAGACAACGTCACATGCCCTTTTGGAACATTTGCTTTCTGACGTATGCCGTTTGGGTTGTGTAATGCGTCAGCAACATTCTAGAGGTGTATGATGGCAATATTTTTGGACATGATCGAGGATTCCTTAGAGTTATTCATGGATGATTTCTCTGTCTACGGACAGAATTTCGACCAATGCGCTGACAATCTGGTGAGAGTCTTGAAGAGATGCGAGGACACAAATCTAGTTCTGAATTGGGAGAAATGTCACTTCATGGCAATTGAAGGCATTGATCTCAGGCATCGGATATCTTGTAAGGGCATTGAGGTTGATAAAGCAAAGGTAGAAATAATCGAAAAACTACCACCGCCCACCAACGTCAAAGCAATAAGAAGCTTTCTTAAACACACTAGCTTTTATAGAAGATTCATTCAATATTTCTCCAAGATATCTAAACCATTATGCTAATTGCTGGAGCAAAATAAAAAGTTTGTGTTTGATGACTTTTTTCTGGGTGCATTCATGATGATAAAGAAGCAGCTAGTGCAAGCCCCAATTTTCGTTGCACCAGATTGGACGTAACTGTTTGTGCGAAGCAAGCGACTTTGATGTAGGAGCTGTCCTAAGCCAAAGAAAAGAAAAGATACTTCATTCTATTTACTATGCTGGTAAAACCGTAACTGAAACGCAGGTTAATTACACCACAACTGAGAAGGAGTTGCTAACAGTAATCTTCGCATTTGACAAGTTTCGTTCCTATCTTGCCGGAGCAAAGACTACAGTTTACACGGACCACTCAGCGTTGAGATACCTTTTCAACAAAAAAGACGCCAAAGCTAGAATCATCAGATGGATTCTACACCTTCAAGAATTTGACGTTGAAATCAGAGATAGGAATGGATCTAAGAATAAGGTAGCTGACCTCTTGTCTCGATTGGAAGTTGGAAGTGAAGATGGGAAAACATCCTAGATTGTCGAAGCATTTCCTGACGAGCAATTATTTTTGTCGACGCACTGCCATGGTATGTCGATGTCACTAATTTGTATGTCGGAAGCTACCCATGAGTGCTACTGGTCACAAGAAGATCAGGTTCATACGTAATACTGCCAAATGTCACTAGAATGAGCCATAACTATTCAAGGTATGCGTTGAAAATATCATTCTCCGCTATGTACCTAAAGAAGAAATGATGTCAATCCTGCAACACTACCATGATGCCCTTATGGAGGCCATTTAGGTGGAACAAGGACTATTACAAAGGTCTTACAGTCAGGATTTTATTGGCCCACATTGTTTCGAGATGCCTATAATTTTGCACAACAATGTGATCATTGTTAACGCACTGGTTCCATATCTCGACGTAACGAGATGCTCCAACAACCCATCATGGAGGTAAAGCTCTTCGACATCTGGGGTATGGACTTTATGGGACCATTTCTAAACTTTTTTGGAAATGTGTATATATTAATGGTTGTTGACTACATCTTACAGTGGATTGAAGCTATTGTGGTGCCAAAAGATGACGCTCAGACGGTGTTGACGTTCTTTCAAACATACATCCTCACGAGAATTGGAACACCGGGAGCGTTGATAAGTGACCAAGGCACTCATTTCTATAATAACCAAGTGGCGACTGGATTAAAACGATATGATGTGAAGCATCGTATGGCTACCACATATTACCTACAAACCAATGGTCAAGCCGAAGTATCCATTCGTCAAATTAAAAGCATACTTGAGAAGGTGGTTAATCTATCTAGGAAGGATTGGTCTGCGCGGCTACATGACGCATTGTGGGTGCTTCGCACTGCCTACAAAACCCCGTTGAGGATGTCGCCATATCAACAAGTGTTTGGAAAGTCTTGTCACCTACCCATTGAACTTGAAAATAAGGCCAAGTGGGAAATTAAGCAAGTGAATTTGGACTATGATGCTGCTAGAAAGAAAAGACTGTTGGACATCACGAAATTAGAAGAAATCCGACGTCATGCTTATGAGAATGCTGCGATATACAAGTAAAACACAAAGAGATGGCATGACAACATTATCTTGCATCGATAATTTCATCCTGGTCAGTTGGTACTTTTATTTAACTCACGTTTGAAATTGCATCCAAGAAAATTACGATCAAAGTGGTCAGGTCCGTTCAAAGTAGTCGAAGCATTCCAGAGCGGTGTGGTGACAATCGAAAACCTAAAGGATGGACAACAATTTAAAGTAAATGGCCAACATCTTAAACATTACGTGAGCCCAGATTTTCGAGAACCATACGAAGTTGTCAACCTGGTGACAATTAAATAATGTCGACGTATTTCTTTATTTCATTTTATTTGTTTCACTTTTATTTGTGTTGTTTCAAATTCCTAGTAGAAATAAAAGTCATCTTTTTGTCGACACATTGAACCACAAATTGTCGGCCCATTCTAATATGAGTCGGCATTACTTTTTCAGCCAGAATCGTGCGAATTAATTTCTTTATCTCCCAACCATTGGATCAAAACAAAACGGTACAATCTACATTTTGGCAATTAATGGCTACAGACATAACGTTTCCCCATATTTTTCCAATTATCACACCTAGGTTATAAAGCCTCCCCTTTGCAGTTACTTTTTCTCTTCACATCCGCCATTGTTACTGCATCTCATCTTCTCCATTGTCTGCATATTTTCTTTTCTAATCTCAAAGCAATCCTTTTCTTCAAAACTTCTTGAACTTCTTTTATTCTCACCATGGCAAAAAACTTGTGCTTTAAGAAACATTCCCAAAACCCCTTCAAAGAATACCCCGACCACTTTTACTATGGCTCCATCCACAGCACCACCACCCTCATCCACAGGATCAACCTTATTTCTAACGACTAAGGCCAAAGACCACTACCACATTGTCATGTTAAAATGTAACATCCATCCCGAACAAGGACTCTAACTTTCTCTACACCAGACCTTGGGAAAGCAAGTTCACCGTACAATTAGTCGCCTCAGGTGGGAATATTTCTACGACCATCCATCTGGCTATTCCCCCATATTGATTAGGGAATTTTATGCAAATCTTGTAGATCAGGAGTAAGAGTTTGTCTTTGTATGAGAGGGGCTTATTCCATGGAGCACTAAACAAATCAATGTACTACTAATGATTCTGAAATAGGTGGATGACCATGCACACTTTCTGCATCGTTTAGACGATGATAGTATGACCCAAATGATAAAAGATCTCTGCATCGATGACACTATATGGACGGGCAATGGATTTCATAACTATACAATGCACAGACGGTACCTTACAATTTTTTGCAAGGTATAGTTTCATTTTATCAACAGCCATGTTATACCTTCGACCCACAGCACTACGACCATACTGTACTGTATGTGTCTCCTGCATTCTATTCTGCACCACCGACACATCGACATCGGTGAGCTCATACACACCCAGATCGCAGATGCTTCAAGAAAGCAAACTGGTATACTTCCTTTTCCTTCTCTTATTATGCTGCTTTGTCAACACAAGGGTATTATGCCCAAAGATGGTAAGGAGATCTTGGACAACAAAGGCCCAATCAACGATATCTCTGTTGAGAGATGACACTAGGCTAAGATATATCAGTGGCCAAAGAAACCTCCATAAAGGCTGACCAACCTGATGCACCAACAGAGTCCTAAGTGGCAAAGAAGCTAGCCTTGATGGAAGTACACCTGAACCGCATCAACATGCGATCAGTCCACACTGATGGCATAGTAGAGGATATGGACGTTCGACTACACAAATTTTATGCCTACATAAAGGCTTGGAACGAGGTCATTGTCACCGCATTGAGCAAGATCAAGCCTACTTCACCACCAAACTTCTTAGCCTTTCCATCCATCTATCGACCGATGAAGTACTCGTCTTCTGAGCAACCTACCCCTGATGGTAGGCCTACCCCTGTACCAACTTCGACACATATTTTCGATGAAGAGAAGGATAACGAGCACTCACAAGTTAATGAAGATTATTATCGCAACATCGCCCACTTATTCGAGGATGAGTCCTCTAATAGTCTGGGTGCAAATATGGCGGAACAAGAGGCTATTGTAGAGGTGGATGTCGACGCGGTGGACTGTACCCACACAAGCAGTGTGTGCACGAGGATGCGGACCAAGAGGATGATCAGTTGAAGGAGAAGGATCAAGAAGGAGAAGGATCAAGAAGGGAAGGAAAAAGAAATTAAAGAGAAAAAACTTGTCGAGGTGTAGGAGGAGAAGGAAACCAATGCCGCAACAATTACCGTTGAGAATGTTGCGGGGGCATCCAGCTCAAATGAGGCTCGACCTACTACGAGCCAGGCTGAGGTTGTCACTGACGAGATAAAGGAACTAAATCCTCTGGCTATTGTGCCTTATGTGGCACCACTTGCAGAAATCCACCCATCAGAGGTAACAATTGATGAGGTCGCCACCCAACCCGTCGAGCCGTTTGGATCAAAGGATAAAAAGCAAAAAAGGCACAATGACAAGAAAAAGAAGAAACACCATGAAGAGGGAGAGCGCCTAAAGAAAAAAAAGAAGAAAACCAAAGTATCCTCTGCATCGGCTGCTGCTAAATAATTTGGTACATTTTTTTAGTTAGTTTTCATACATTCTTATTGTGCCTGCATTTTAATTGTCATTGCATTCCTTTTAGTTTAGTGCATTGTAGCTGCATTTCCATTATTTTTGTATAACTATTGTCAGTGCATTATGGACAATGCAGACATTAAGTATGGGGGAAGATAATGTGAATGATAAATGCAACTACACATTCATATTTGACTTTTATTTTGTTTCTTTAGTTAATAAAAAATTAGAAAATTTCAACAGAAATGTGCCCACAATTTTTATCTTGATGTGTTATTCTTGAATTATTTGGATGTTGATGTATACATTGGATGAGTATGAATGAATGATAAGTTTGCTATTTTTGAATGAATGATTAGAATTGTTTCAGTAATGAATGATTAGTGTTTATGTTTGAATCTTGAGCTAAATGACCAGTTGCAGTGACATTGTGTTAATAAAAAATGTTCCAATGTGAGTGTATTATGACTTTTCAAGGGAGAACACTCCGCTGCAGGTTTAAAAAATCATCTAGCCAAAGGCTGTCTCTGTAAGAGTGTGTGTCGGCGTAATTACATACCTCCTAGAGGTTTGTTGCACCCGATCGTTACTTCCTAGGAACAAAGGTAGAGTAATGCAATGACATCTCTTAGTCATTCGAAAAAAAAAAGAAAAAAAAAATTAATAAGAAAAAGAGAAAGAGAAAGAAAAGAAAGAAAAATTTTGATAAATGTTGTATTGGTTCAAGGAAGATTAGGATTCAATGCATGTCACTAACATTTATGAAGGTACAATTCTTAAATATTCATTTTTATAAATTGTCGACGCATTATTCTATCATATGAATACAGTTTGTGCATTAGGACTTTAGAAGATTCAAGTTGTATGGATAATGATTGTGGTGACATTTCTGCTTGTGACTTTGTTAATTTTTGTTTACTTGAGGACAAGTAAAAACTTAAGTTTAGAGGTGTGACGGTATTACAAATGACATATATATTTTCTCTAATTTAGTGTTTTAAGTGTCTCTTTTGTATCTCATTTAGCATGCATCATAAGCATTTTATACTCAGTTTTCATATTTTCTAATTTATTGATACTAAGTTTAAATTCTTGTTATTTTTATCTATTTTGGTACTAACGTCGATGCAAGCAGCCGATATTTTACATCTTAGAATTGTTAGTGCAGGAGTTCAATCCAGAAGATTAACTTTAGCAGAATGCAGCCATAAGATCAGCTTGGAATTCCGACCAAGAAATGTCACCGCATTGAATTTGAACCTCAAATGAGTAGACTCAAGCTAAATTTACATCTGGAAGCACCAACGAAGGAATATCACAGGTGTCGTCACAATTACAATATCAGATTGCAACCAGCAATGCAACGACAACCTGCAGATCCCTGAAGTAAACATCAGATTTGCATGAGTGCACAGTTGTACTCTAACCAACTTTGACAGCTGCAAAAATCTAGATCTAGATTTGAGAATGAAGAAAATCTGTAATTTATTGAGCCTATAAATAGAAGAATGAAGAATGAAGAAAGCATCAAGAGCAAAGGGATCTAATTCTGAAAATTCTACGTGAATTGGAGATTTGAGCTGGAAATTAAGGAGCTGATAAAGCATGTCTGCAACCACTTCTGACGAGAGGTGCTTGATACAGAGCAAGAGGAACAATTAGGGAGTAAGCCTAGTAGTTTAAAGATGGTAAGCTTCGTTGTACTCTTTAATTCTTCTTAAATGATGATGGATTATGATGATGAATTTTGATGATATTAAATGAATACAAGAGTGTCTTTTAATGTTAAATCATTTTGATTCTTATTTTACATTGCTTATCTATTTATTCTTGGATCTAACCACTTTAAGCACAGGAGTGAAATTGCAGTGCACCGACATCGAGAGATGCGATGACAGGTTGGATTAATAAATAAGTTAGGCAAGAGCTGCTTGAGACTGGGACAACCTCCAATTACTTGTTCTTGAATGTACATCATTGTTCGCACCGAGAGGTGGAGTGATTGTGGATATTTAATTCGGGATTAAGTAGAGAGTTGTTATTGGTAAGAACTCAAAGGGACTTCATTGCAGCGACATTCCATCTATACTTTACCTTGTCGACGCATCCAGCGTTGCGATTTAGCAAAATCAGTGAACCATTTCTGCCCTTCTACACTTGATCATATTTACATTTTATGCATTTAAATATTCAGCATTCAACACTCAACACAATTGGATTTATTTTCAGTATACTGACACTTAACCTCTGAAGTTTAATTCTAATTGCGTTGACATTCCTGATTATTTTAGTGTGCATATCTGACATAAATGCATTGACTTCAGTACTCACATTACACTTAATTGCAGTATTAGTTGCTTCGACATTTAAACATCAAAAACCAATTCATCATAGGATCGATATCCGATAGAATTGTTCTATTACTATACTTGTATCAACGTGTGTCCGCTTGCACATTGCTGTGACATAAAAACACCGATCAGAAGGCTCGTGTGCTTGATGAGATTTTGGGGGAGTAGCCCAAAGCTGTTTCATCTGGAGCTGTTAGGAGGACGACCGAGGCTTTTAGTGGTTCTGGTCGTAAGGGTAAGAGAGATCGTTTCGGTAGATCTGCTCAACGTGTTGCTGGTGGACATGGTCAGGTTAGATAGGTCGCGCGAGTCGAGGCTGGTCCTACTGATCAAGGTCATGTTGTGTGGGCCTTGTGTGAGCACTATAATCGTCGACATCCAGGAGAGTGTTGGAGGATGATGGCTGCTTGTCTGGCTTGTGGTTCGATGGAGAATCGAGTTAGCGATTACCCGAGGAGAGCGCTTGTTATTCACGATCAGCCTGTTGTTGCTATTGCTGCACCTGCTCCGACTAGAGGCAGAGTCTGTGGTAGAGGTGCTGGACAGTGTGCTGCTATTCGAGGTGGTAATGGTGGTCTAGCCAGAGTTTATGTAGTGAGGGAGCCACTAATGTTATTATAGAGTTAAGAGTTAAACCGTTATTTCTTTAGTGAATTAGTGAGTTGCAAACAAAAGATTCAAATTTATTATCTAAACAGGAGCAGATTTAGAATAATCAGATCACTAACTTCAACATTGATTGTTATGATAGTATATATTTTTGACATTGATTTTGTGTGCTGAACAATTCTGAAAAATTATATAAGACATCTTACACGAGGTTCCTAGTAGCATCTATTTAATTTAAACCAGGCAGCGACAAAATGTGTAATGACTTGAGATAGAGTTACTGATTGTCGAGAATAAAACGTGAAATTTCAGAGTTTGTACCAAGATGTATGGTATGTTAACAGGTCAAAGCTGAATATCAAGTTCGAATTGAATTATTATGGTTTATTATGATTTTTGAGTAGGAATGAGAGCAAGTCATGATGGATTTCATATCTGGACTACCTTCGACATCGAGAAAGAAATATTTGATATGAATCGTTATTATCCAACAGATGAAATCAATTCATTTTATTTCAATTGGGACGAATTACTTGTTTAAAAAGCTACATGAGTTGTGTGTATCAGTGAATGATAGATTTAACTTGAAAAATCAGAGAATCTTTAGAGCATTGTAATTGAAACTATTATCAAGTTAGAAATTTTGATGACGAAATTTTCTAAGGGGGGAGAGTTGTAACAGTACATTTTTCAGTGGTGTTGAAAATAGTGGTTTCAAAACCATAAATCTGACGAGTAAGTTCGTAAATATTATTATTTAATATTTACGAGTCAAAGATAACAATATATTGAATTTTGATTTGATTTTTTTTGCTTAGTGAACAAATAGTTAAGTACAAGCGATTTGTCCCTAAAGTCAAGTAGCTTTGGAAAATGCTGTTACGGGACCTCTTTTGTGTAAAACAAGCCCGTAAATATTTAACTAAATAGGTGTATTCAAGTTTGGTCTAAATTTTTTGATGTTTAGCTATTTAATTAAATAAAATGACTAAATCGTAAAAAATTGAAAAATTCACTTGTTATTGATTAAAATTAGTGAAATGAGCATAGAAACATATTCAAAGGGCTTTATACGGTAATTTAACCATAATTAGATCATAATTGATTGTTTTGGTGTAGAAATAAATTAATTAAATGTTAATTTTATATTAAAATGTTAAAATAATAAGTTAAATAAAAGAAAAACATGACATTTTGTAAGTCATCTTCTTCCTTCTTCACATTTCCACCTGAAACCACCATTAGAAACCTTTAAAAATGTTCGGTCAAGCTATTGCCATGCATATCAAGAAATGAATCAAACGGATAGTAATCGTGGAAAAAGGAAAGTTAGCAAAGTAAATATTAGTGTCGAGTTCGTAGCCATTTTTGATTAGGCAAGTTCGTAAATTGGTTAAATTAATTAGTTGTTGTATTGTCATTTAATACCTAACCATGTATGTGGTGATTAAGTTCATTGGCTAGAAAAATGAGTAAGACCATAGTTGAAAGATGTTATGGCATCATGATTCAGATGAGTAAGACCATAGCTGAAAGACACTATGACATCAAGATAAAAATGAATAAGACCATGGCTGAAAGACACTGTGGCATCATGACGGAAATGAATAAGACCATAGTTGAAAGACACTAGGGATTCATATCGGAAGAGAGTAAGATCGTGGCTGAAAGACGCTATGGCATCAGGGTAAATGAGACTAAGAGCATAGTTGAAAGACATAATGGCATCCTTTGGACAATTGTTTATCAGGTGTATTGGTGATGGATAGCACAACAATGGTTTGAGTTTTTACATGGGTTGCGGATTCACTAAAGCTTGTGTGAGCATTATTCCCAAGTATTCAACATTAATTAATTTTGGTTCATCAGGTGAAAAATGAATAAGTGATGGCGGAATTGAGTTTTAAATGTGTTTACATGTAATTTTTTATGCTATGATAAATTCATTTGTTTCATAAATGTTAGCCCTTCAACTGTGGTTTATTGAGTATAAATGAATATATGAGATGATTATACGAAATTTGATATGTAAATGGAAAATTTTGATATGGATAATTGAAATGGTATGGGATATGTTAAATGAACATATGATGAATTAATTGAGGTTATATGTGTGTTTACTTATAAATGTTATGTCTTGATAAGGTTATATGGTTATACTTGTGATCTCACTAACTTGAGAGATTTGTGGTGTTTAGGAAGTAATTAAAGCATATGAGCTAGTTAGTGTAGTTAAGTATGGTTTGTGAAAGTTGATCCTTTTTCGGTGAGTTTAATTTTAATTTTATACGAACTTACTAAGCAAGGTTTGCTTACCATCATTGTGTTTATTTTTTTTTTGTAGATGATCGGAAGTTGTTGATGGTTTGAAGTTCAAGTCGGAGCTCACACTATCCTATTTACAATTTGGTGAAGTTTTGATTATTTTTGCCTTTTTGTTATAAATGGAATGTATTAGGTGTGTTAAAGACTAATGTATATAGTTATGTTATGTTTTTCTTTGGTTATGCAAATGTTGTTAAAGTGAGCTTAAGTGGTTCTTTTAGGTTTAAGCATTTTCATGTAAATATGTGTGGTTTGAATTATGACAAGAGAGATTAGTTTAAATGGTGGAATTAATCTATGGTATGAATGTTGATATATGTTTAAGATGCTGTGCCCTGACTTGTAAATGAGTTTTTGAATCTTGTGGTTAATGGTTACTTTTGGCAATAGGTAAGTACTTATACTAATATGATTTGGTGATGTATTTGTATGCTTGATTTTGGCATGTAATACGTGTGATTGAACCTATTTGAAAAGAGTTAAGTGATGATATATTTTGGCTTAAGTTTATGGTCGTGTAATCTTTTTTTTTTGTTGGTATTCTTTGCATAAGTTGTGTGTGTGTGTGTGTGTGTCTGTGTGTGTATATGTATGTATGTATACGAGTTAAGTCATGTTTTGTATGTTTTTTGTGGTTTATGACAAGGAAAAAGGGTTTATATGATAGGTATATCTATGTGAATTGATGGTAGATGAATATAAAATGGATGATTGTTTGAATTGTGGTGTCATTGAGGGCACATTAGTTAGGCACTTAGGTTGATTGATTTTTGGTATAACTTGGCATGTTTTGGTGCGTTTTGAGTACGTAAATTGATTGGAAATGATATAGCTTGGTGTATAAGAAATTTTAGGTGAATTTTTTGTTTTTTAAGTTGTATTTTGGTGCACACGACGTATGACACGGTCTGCCACACGATCGTGTGTCACACACGGTAGTGTGATACAACTATGTTGTAACACTCAAACTCAACCCAATCGTTATGGTTGAATTCAGAAAGCTACAATGACCACCGAAATGGCCTAGAAATAAAATCATTGATTTTTATATTGATTATAAAATCAACAATTTTATTTATAAAAGTTTGATCTCTATCTAAAACATTCATAATTTCATTTTTCCTTGAAAAATCGTTTATTTATTCAAAACTAACAGACTTGGTCATTCATCATTTTTCGGGAAAAACATGTTAATTTTAGAAATAATATACCTTTAGAAATCTCTTTTGTAATCATTAGAAATTTTGAAAACGAAGTCTAATTTGATTAAAAACTTGTCTCTTAGCATTGCAGCGGAAAGATATAATATTGACATATTTTTATAAGAATCTCAACAAAAATTTTTACTAAAACCATATTTTGTTAAAAATCGATACTTCATGTAAATTAATAAACTATCAGTAAACAATTTAAAATCTCAAAAACGAAGTTGTATTTTTGTTTAAAACTCATTTCTCATTATCGAAGCGGAAAAAAATTGATTTTTGTCAAGTTTCAATAAGAACCAAGTTTCATTCTTAATCTTAATCAAATACTAATTTATGCAGTTTTAAAAACTTAATGTCATGCAAACAATTTATGCAATTCAAAATGAAAAATCCCCAAAATAAAGCCTTATGCCACAATCCATACTCAAACTTATTACAAATTCATAATATCAAAATAAAATTTAATTACTAGTTTAAAAAGAATTCCAAGAAACTCTTCCAAATGCCATCGTCGAATCCTAATATCGAGGTTATTTGTAAAATTAGTAAACTAAAGGGGGTGAGCTACAAAGCTCGGTGTGAGATTAACACAAACATAATCACATGCATATAAACATATACATTATACAATCACAATAATCATATCAAATTCATATAACTAAATATTTCACACATATACTATTTATGATCATGTTAATGAACATTTCGTAAAATGATGCAGATTTTGTGAAAATGGTCCTACCTATTTCCACTACACACCAAAATCGAGTTCCCCAAAACTCATTTGTCCAATAACACACCAAGTTGTGAACAGTGTCACAGTAATGCAGATAAACTGCCACATAATCAAATCGTGGACAAGCCACCACATTTACAGATAAACTGTCACATAATCAAATTGTGAACAATGTCACATTAATGCATATAAACTGCCACATTCTTCCACCTTTCACATATCCCACCTCATGCTTGTGATATGGCCAAAATCACTCGAAATCATATAGGCATTTTTAACATGCAAATCACATATGTACTCAGGGTACCAAATTTTCACATTTTATTTTCATACGAATATCACATATGACATATAATCACATAAAATGAGAATGAGATGTACATATTTTTCACATTAACAGTAACCATCAATATCACACAACATGCTTTTCACAATGTATACGATTTGAGGAAACACTTACTTGATAAAATTCATAACGACAATTTATCTCTCTTTATGGATACATATAGTAACCCCATCAATCAATATTATTTAAATAACAACATTTTTATAAATATAAAACAAATCTTCTTTTTTTTTTAGTGTTAAAACTCACACCTGATCGTAGATCCGATATGCAACAAATCTTTAAGAAAACTCACAAGTGGATCTAACAATTAGATTACCTATTCAATTAGCAAATAGTGATCTTACATTAATAACAATCGTAACAAAGGTTGATATGATAGTTGGTATCGATTTTCCCATTAACACTTACCCTCAAAAAATAATCACTAGGATTAGTGATTTGATCCCAACGCTAATGGACTTTCGAGTTGATGTCAATTGGCCTTTTAATAAACATTTCATAAAAGATGTTACACTAGAGAAAATAATTCACTAAGACCTTCAAATGCATTCGACCAAGGGAAGAAATAAGGAGAAGAAAAATATTTCTTCACAACCCTTCCTCTTATACTTACTATGTTGAAACAAAATGATCGATGGATCATATTGATCACGAATCGGAGGAGAAAGAATGATATAAAAGAAGCATTATTCAAAAATAAAGTTTAGAAATAGGAATTCAACAAAAAAATTAGTACATAATTTTTTACTACTAAAAAGAATAATGAATAATTTAAATGAAGAAGAAAAAGGGGAAAACATCTCAATCGTTGGTGGTGGTGCTATAGCGGCGACGGTTGCGATTCGACGATAGAGGCAGTGGTTCAACAAAAAAGAAGGAAAGAATATGGGTTCAGTCACTCTCTTAAAGGAGGAGGAATGAGAAGAGAAAATAAAATAAGAATAACGGAGAAGAGAAAATAAGAAAATGGGTGGTGTTGCATAGTGGCGTGCGGTGATTGTCATGGTAGAGGAGGGCAGCGCTAAGGGTGGTAGTGGAGAAAATAGAGGAGAGGAGTGGCGGTAAGGTGTAGGTCTGGTGGTATTGATGGAGGTTCGAGGCAAATGAGTGGTGGTGGAGAGGAGGAAAAATAATACAAATGGTGGTTGATGGCTAAAACAAAAGAAAAAGGGAGAAAATAAGGAGGAGCAAAAGAGGTGGTGACAAAAACAAATTGACAAATAAAAAGATAAACAACAAAAGGTGGTCATTCACCATGTCCAGGTTCAATGTATGAAACACATGGTAAGGGTGGAAAAAATAGGCATGTTAAGGGGACAAAGAAGCAAAAGGGGATCATGGGAGTTAAAAGGAGGCTATTAACTGAATGTTGACTAGCTAAAGGAGGAAAGAATGTTTCTTTGCATGGTAATTAGGAGAGGACGTTTATGGAAGCTTTGACCAAAGTTTTATGAGCCAGAATTTAAATAAAAAACATGAGAATGTAAGGAATTGAACATATGATCTTTAGGAAATTATCTAATCACTTAACCACTAAGCCAACTCACTTCCTTATTATGAATCCTACAACATTTATTTTTAAACCATGGTGTGACCTTTACTAAGGTTTGAGGCAAAATTGCACCACATAGAAAATAATGTGGGAAAGGATTCGAACACAGGTCATCAATGATAGCTCCATCACTACTCAACAACTATTATTGGTATTTATTAATATCAAAAAATCATCTAAAATAAAAATTCGGGCGACCACTCTCTCGGATCATTAACCCAATTCCTACTAATCTTGTTTTTGGGATTGACATATGTAACCTATTTAATTTTTGTGCAGTTTTGGTACACATGATCTCAATGATTTATACGGCCTTGTGACACGGTCGTGTGGTCATTTTTCGAACGTTACACGACCTGACATCACGACCGTGTGATTTCTTTTCAAATACTACACGATCTGCAACACAGGTGGCCACACGACAATGTCTCTAAGCCATATGGTCTAAGCTTTGTCACATGGCCGTGTAACCTCTTCTTTCACTTTTCCTCAAAATTTTTAAAAGTTTCATTTTAATCCAAATTTGCTCTTAGTTTGTTTTAAATGCATCGAATGCTCGAATATGTTTGAATGTCATAGAAATGTTTGATATTTTAATATGTAATGAATTATTTTGATTATATATGACATGTATACAAATATTGTTAATGTTATATTGTCGTAATACCTTATAGCTCAAATCGGGTGATCGGATCGAGTATAGAGTGTTAAATTTAGTGGTATTAGAGCTACAGTTTAGTCGGTTCTCAGACTAAACATAGCATGTATTGAGTCTAGAATACATTTCATTTTATAACCTGTGATAGTGTGATGTCTCCTGACTTGAATTGATTTTGTTTTTTATATTGATAAAAGATATTATATGGATCTAACCGAGTTAATTCTGATGAAGTTGAGAGTAATGATTAATCCTCGATGTATGAGGCTACTCTTAGTGCACCCATTTTTAGAGTCAAGGAATTAAGGTTGTGGTGTGTTCTTCTATATTATGTTATAATGGCTTATCAACTTTTTGAGAGACAATTCCATGGCTCAACAACCTCCACCCCTTGTCCACAAATCCCTATTCAACAAAATATTCACAGGCTTTCTATTGATAAAGTTAGAAAATAAGAGGCTAAAGAGTTTCACGGTAAAACGCGTGATGATCTGACCAGAGCCAAGTACTAGTTAGAACACTCCGAGAGTTTTAGATGAAATTTTATGTCCTCTTGAAGATTGTTTGAGATGTGCAAGGTAACTATTAAAATATGAGACTTTTCACAGGTGGTCGACTTTAATTGTTGTGGTACCGAAAGAAAGGGTTAATTAGGATTTCTTTTGAACTAAATTCTAAAAGAAATATGGCAGCAAATGATATTTAGACAAAAAGAAAAGGGAGTTTCTTGAATTGAAACAAGGAAATAGATCAGTTATTAAATACGAGCGAGAACATGTTCAACATAGTAAATATGATCGTTAGATTGTATCTACAGAGGAAAAAACGTGTATTCATATTGAAGATGGATTGATCTATGAGATCAAAATGTTGGTTGGTGTTACGAAAATCTGAGAGTTCGCAGTTTTGTCTGATCGAGCTTAGAAAATGAAAGGAACGTGTAAGAATAAGAAACAGAATGAAACGAAAACTCGTAACATCAATAAGCGACATACATCCAAATCATTTTTTACTTCCTTACCGAAGGCAATGAAAGAATCTAATAGATATTTTTAAGCACCAAAAGGGTTTTCCGGCAAAGGTAGAATGAAATAGACTATCGTGAGACCTTAGACCATCGATGACTTTAGTAGGCAGTACGAGTAGTGTCAAAAATGTAAATAGACTTGAATGTAGCCATTGTGGATAGAATCATTTTGGGATATGCAGATTGGAAGATGGGTTCTATTTCGTTTACAAATCTCTATATCATTTTAATAAAAATTACCCAAATCAAACTGATTTGAACAAAAATTATAATGTAAGACCTATTGTTTCTTCTATAAGAGACAGATAACTGGGAATTTGAGGCACAACTAGTGTCAATATAAGTGGAACAAAATACACAATGGTTTGATCTAAAGCATGAGCTTCTACCATAGTTTATGTGATCTTAGCCTGTGAGGAAGCCTCAACTCCTGATGTCATTGTTAGTACCTTTTCTATCTTTGATGTAACAATATATGCATTAATTGATTCTAGGTTGAGACATTTGTATTTATGTACTATGTTAGTAACAGAAACAAGTTTACCAGTTGAGTCAACTAATAGTCGACCTGATTTGCAAACAGTGTTAACTAAAAATTTAAGGTTATGACTTTTTTACTAATTTGATGTTATTGATTTGAAACGAATTTGGCACTATTCTAGGAAAGGATTGGTTAACTATTCACGATGCTATAGTGAATTACCGATAGAAACAATTTGATTTGAGATGTCAGAACAGTGAATTGATTTTTGTTGAATCTGCTAAGAATGATTATGTTTCGATTGTAACAGCCCTAATTTAATCATAGGGACTAAATTAGGAATTTTGTGAATTTAAGGTCTGATTTGTAAATTAAGTAAAGTTAAGGACTAAATTGAATTATGATTAAAATATTGTGGCTGAATTGAAAATTTTAGGACTTAATTAAGAAGTGGGTTAACCTTGGGGTCTAATGTGAGAACCTAACTTTCTAAAGGGCCTCCAAGTAATTGACCCATTTTGTTAGGTATTTAAACCCATTTTTGTTCTTTCCCAAACCCTTCATCTCTCATTCTCATTTTTCCCATTTGTCGAATCCCTACACCTTTTCTCTCATCCATTTTTTATCACCTTCCGATGACTGTCCATTTGTCATCCGTGCGTAGCACCGTCGTCACCAAAGTGACCCTTATCACCTTGTGAACAAACCCCGACCCTCAATCAATCCTTTCCGTCCACCGTTTGTGAGAAATGGCACTCGAACCTTTCGAATTTTGCTCTCTTCCACATTCGTCGCCATCGTACTATTATTTTGGGTGTTGGTAAGCCTTTAAAGCTTGTGTTGGAATCATTATTATTTCTCTTGGTCCTCTTCGCGTCGTTTTCGGTGTGCAAGCGCTACTCTGTCAAGGTACTAACGTCGGCACGGCCAGGGGTTGGGAAAACCCTAAATTCGATTGTGGCTATGTGTGAGAGTGAGCTACTTGATGCAAGCCCAAACCAAGACCCTAAAACCAAACCCCTTAAAAAGGCTCAATTTTGAAACCCAAACCCAAACCTTAAAGCCCTACCTTTCAAACCTATTCTGGATTGACTTAAAACCTAAGTACCCAAACTGAACCCAAACCCTAGACCCAATTTGAAGAGCCCAACCCGATAGTTAATCTACCCGAATCGTTAACCCTAACCCGACCCAACTCAAACCTATTGACCCTGAATAATTGACCCAACTCATTGATCGTTGATCGTTGACTTTTTCAACCAACCTTGACTTGACTCTTTTCGACATCTTAATTTCATTTTCGTAATTCGTTTCATCAAATTCGAACCCGAAAGCCTCGTTTTAGTTTTTTGCACTTAAATTTGTACTTAATGATTATTAAAAAGTTGAATTTGCGATCTGATGTTAGATATTGTGTGTTTAGATGATCACGACTCCAAGGCTGAAGAGTTACCTCCTCCTCCACCTATGCAGCCTGCCCCTGCACCAGCTCCGAGAGTTACACGTGAGTTTTGGCATTTGGTTTAGTATTGTGTTAATTAGGTGGCATAAGAATAGGTTTTAATGTAGAATTTGTTCTCGTAGGTTCTAATCCAACTAGACTTGGTGCTAGATTGAGCATGGGAGACGTCCTCCTCGACGTTAAAGCTTCAGCCTATTTGAGGTGTGTTCCTATTTGTGTTTCATTATATTATGTGTTAAAGCTCTTTGTTATGTTAATTGTGTGATACTGTTCTGAGGTGTGTTATTGCTATGATCTTGTTCGGTGTTGTGCGATTGCATGTTGATATTGCATGCATGTCTATTAGATTGTAGCCAACTTAAATATTGTGATTAATATACTGTGTACTCTAATATATTATCATGAGATTGCATTTGAGACTAAGAAATGTATGCTATCATACCATTGTGTGTTCATGGGTTTGGATTGTATGGTGGAAGACGTGGTTATCACCCTTTTAAACGATTGATAATAAAACCACACTACGATTGGTGAAGATTGGTTGGGGAGGGGTTCTGGAGAACCTCTCTACTGTGTTAGTGTGCAGGTGATTAGGTGCATTGCATTATGTCTGTGTTTTTACCGTATTGAATTGTAACATGCTTTGTAATTACTGTGATATTGTGATTGAGTATGCATGCACTTTAGAGACACACTGGGCTCTTTAGTTGATTCCTCTATAGTTTCTCTTTCAGATACATTAGACATAAGTGATTTGGTACTCAGAGGAACTCTTAATTTTTATTCATTTTTCTTTTATTATTCAGTATGAGTTATTTTGGGATTTTCATATTATTTTATTATTATATTATTTTGGGATTTTAATGTTAATTTAAATTTGGGATTTGGATGTTTATGAATGTATTGGATAAATAATTTTGTGTTGGGATTATTCAGAAACATTGGGAAATGGATGGTTTTATTGTTATTTATTTAATTATCAATTGTTTATGTGTGTGTATGTGTGGTTTAATTGGTTACGTGAGGGTGAAATTACAACTTTGACCTTCGAGATCCGACCATAACTTATAGACTGGGTAAAGGGGGTTATATTTTTGTTGAATCTGCTAAGAATGATTATGTTTCGAATATGATTTCAATGATATCCACACATTAATTGATCCGATTAGACTATAATGCATTTTCAGCTTATATCCTAGATTTTGGAGTATTTGAAATGAAAGTTGATCAGTTACCGATAGTTTACGAGTTTACAAATAATTGTCCTAAAGAATTGATGGGTTTACCGCCAGAGCGAGAAGTCGAGTTTGCTATAGAATTAGTGTTAGGGACTGCTCCAATTTTGATTGCTCTGTATAGAATGACTTTAACTGAATTAAAAGAATAAAATGCTCAATTACAAGAATTAATTGACAGAGATTTTACTCGACTGAGTATACCACTTTGTGCTGCACCTGTTCTATTTGTGAAAAAGAAAGACGGATTGATGGGAATGTGTATGTAATATTCCTAAACCGAGTCTAGCATTTTCGAGTATATTTTTTGGGTTCTGAGCATGAATTTAGGAATTTATCAGATTAATAGTAATTTTTAATTTAATTTAGGAGGTCAATTTCATCTAAATCGATTAAACAATAATCTGAAAAAATAAAAATATTTTCGAAAAATTAATTTTAAAGTAATTAAATAATTATTAGTGAAATAATTAATTTGGGTCGAAAAATAATTTTAAAATAATTTTATTGGGGGTTCATTTGAGTTAAATTTAAATATTAGTTAAATTGGATTTAATTGTAAAATAAGAGAAATTTTGGAGTATTTATTTGATAAATAAACCTTTAAATTCGGAATTTTGAGGGAAAGAATCAAATGGTAAAGTAAGGGAAATGTGGAAGTGGTCATTTTCCCAATTTTTAAATTTCTGGTGGGTTGTTTCAGTTTTAAAAACAATGTATTTTGCCTACTTTTCACACCATTTGCATCATATTAGAGAGCTTTAAAATTCGTTTTCTTTGCATAATTTTATATATCTATCATCAGGGAATAGATTCAACAAATTTTCTTTTCAAAATACTCTCTCTTTTTACCCGAAATTATTCACAAAAGTAGCAAAAAATATTTTGAAATTTATCCAGATTCTTGAATTAAGATTTTCAATCAAAGGATTTAGAACGAATTAAAGGAAATTACTATTCCTAAACATATTTTTATGATTATTAGAAGCATATTTACATGATATGAGTGATAATTACATGATTTTTTTTATCAATGTCATCTTCTTCAAAAGCTTAAGGTGTTTTAATGGTGAATCTTGAATTTTTAGAGGAAATCCACAAATCAATGGATGTTCCTACTCAAAATGGATATATTAAAAGGTTTTTAATTTTATTTGTCAAGATTAAACATGTTTTGTAAGGTGATTTAAAGAAACTTGACTTTCATCATCTTCATGAACTGATTTTTCGGATTTTTTGTGAAATTGATTTAAATCCGAACTTGATGCTTAGTATATATTTATTTGGTCTAGTATTGATGATTGGAAGCAATTAGGAGGGGTGGAGGGATTGATTTTGTCAGGAATCGAGTTTTCGACTTGATGATACAAATCCGGTAAGGTAACTTTGAGAGAGAATTTCGTGTAGCCTAGTTGATGAAAATTTGTGTTTAATATATCTTTTGAATTGTGGTAATATCTATTTTATCTTTGTTGAAGCTCCGAATCTTGAAAAAGATCGAGCTAATCGAAATTGAAGCTTGGATTTGCTTGGTTGATCACTTTGTTATGGTTGAGTTGGTTGTGTGGTGAGTGTTATTAAAGGGAGATTTAGTAAATTGACCCTCATTTATGCTTAATTAGATGATTAATTATTAATTACAAATATTTAATTAATTTTGATTGGTTAATTGTGCAAGATTATTGATATTTGTCTAAATGAAGAAAATTTTATTAAGTGTTGGTAAGTGAGAATGTAGTGGTTTTACGTGCTTTGATTGAATTGATTATAATGATGATTTAAGCATGTATGCTGGAGTTTTTGGTTCATGGTATGTTGATATTTCAATTGATAATGAGCATTGATAATTGATAATTGGTATGCTTGATTTAAATTGATGTTAAAATGGCTATGTTACATGTTTCACATAAGCATTTTGACACTTTAAATTGAGCACATTATTGATTGAAATCATTTTATGATTGATTGATCATATTGGCATTATAGCATGGTGGATCCATTGGATATAGTTGGCATGCCATAGGATTTGTGAATACTCACCTTATTGATATGTTATTTGTGAGCAATGAGGCTCTAGGTGGACTGATTTGGAGTAGATAAGGGAGTGTTAAGCTTGTGTCTTCACTCAACGAGACTGTTCTGAGGCGATATAAGAGTGCGTGTGGCTTCGACTCGCTCAATCCGAGGCTGATTCTGATTTTGATTGGGAGTAAGGAGATCTGTTTATCTGATATATGATCACGTAATTAAGCCATGATTGTATATGCCAATATAAATGTGTGAAATGCTATATGTTAAATTGATGATTGTATGCCATGATTAATTATGATTTTTGATACATGGTTAAGCATATGACATTGAACTATTATGGATTGATATTGTGACTGAAAATTTGTATTTGATTGGTTTGATTTAAGCATGATTTGAGTGCTACTTTACGCATCGTTTTATTAACATTCACTAGGCTTTTTAAGCTCACACCATCATATACGTGTAGCTATCCGACGGGATTGAGGAGCTGAGGAGCCGAGCAAGAGAGTTCTAAGAGATTAAGGCTCGGTAGAGATTTAGTTACACGTTTTAGAGATGTTAATCGAGAATTGTGGAACTTCCGGGACTTAGTTTAATTTTGGTTGTAATTGGACTTGGACATTGGACATTTTTAGTTTTTAATTTTGGATGGCTTTATAATATCATATATGCATGTTTGAGTTTAATTAATGAATAATTTACGGTGTATTATTGCTTGATGACACGGTGATTGATAACATGGTGTGTGAGGCTTGATGTTTACACTAACAATTGTTTAAATGTAGCTTCCATGGAGTGGTTTACGAGCGACTAAGATAGGCCATTTGTTTGAATTAATCGGTGGGTGATATGCATGAAATTGATTGTTTAATTCTATTTAATTTAGGCTTAATTGGTGTTTAAAAATTCAATTGAAGATGTATGAATATGTATGGTATTTAATCATAGTTAAATCGGGTTTAATTGGCCATTAAAATACTCAAAATCGGGTTTAAAATAATTTTTTTTGCATAAAAACTGTAGTGTGTGGTGTTGGGGGTTTAAATTATGGTCTTTTTAAATTGGAACTCTAGTCCGTTTAGATTGCAAATTAGTCTGGTAACTTGATAAGTCTAATTAGAGCCTTAAATGATAAGGAAACTTGATGAAATTTTAGGATTAGACTTGTAGGTGGTAAAATGAAGAAAATTCCTTTAGTTTAAATTACTTATAAAAAGATTAAAATTGGTTCACAAATTGCTTCTGCATTAATAAATAGTTAATAATTAGATAAGATTAAGGTGTTATAAGGTCGGGGTGTGACTTAGGTGGTCGTTAGCCAGAGAGTCACTTAGGTGGCTAATGTAATGCTTCGAATTCGAATCGATCCATCTTGGTCGGGTTTGAGGTGTCACATTTGATGGTATCAGACTTAAGTTAGGTTTAAAACCTTAGGTTAGCTTAGGGTTGTCGAATATTAAAATAATTGTGATCTTGGATTTGTGATGTTTGTTTGCTTATATTGTTCGAAATTGCATGTTTTGCTTATGCATGTTCTTTACGATATAAATTGTTATTGTGGTTGGATTTGAGAACACAATGCCCTATAGGAACTGTACTTAGTTTATCTTGGAGCTCTTGTCACTACTCACTCCTAGTACATTTTCTTTACTCTTATCTTTAGTATACGATAGTCGTTATGCCTCCGCGTCATGATCGGGGTAGTATGAAGGACGATCCACTGCCACGGGATGATGCTTAGATGGGCCGCGTCGAGCACTTCATATCAGAGATGGTTGGGGCATTACAGTGTATCACTGATGCCAACGCTGCTTCGGCTCGTCAGGGTTTGCCACTGGAGCGCTTACGAGCTTTAAGTTGTAAAGAGTTTCGTGGTGTTAGGGGAGGTGATCTGACATGTGTCGAGTACTAGTTAGAGGGCGTCGTTCGTATCCGCGGTCAAATGGGTTGTTCTAATGAGGATAAGTTGGGTTTTGTCATATCACTGCTAACGGACAAGGCTCACAGATGGTGGTTGACTATCGAGAGGGGTACTGCACCGGATCATTTGACTTGGGACTTCTTCTTATCGTCGTTCTGGAAAAAGTTCATGGGCAAGTAGTATCTCGAGGCTAAGAGATGGGAGTTTATGGATCTTGTCCAGGGTACTCTGTTAGTAGATGAGTACGAGGCTGAGTTTGTTCGGTTGAGCCAGTATGCTCCCGAGTTGGTGGCTCATGAGGTGAGTCGTTGTAAGAGGTTCAAGTTTGGACTGAACCGCAAGTTTAAGCTCTATTTGTAACGACTCAAGTAAAGTAGCAATGGAATTTGTGTTTCGTAACCATAAACTCTGGCAAGTAAAATGATATAAGTGCTTAGTTATATATAAAATTAGTATAGTTAGTTGTATATAAATATTAATAGAGGAATTAAGATTAAATTAGTAAGTATGAGAAATAGGGATTTAATTGAATAATATACCATTAATAGTGGTTAATGTCAAAGGAGTAAAATAGTATAATAAGAAAAGGAAGGGTTTTGCATGTTAAATTAACCAAAAAGGTAAGAAAGTGGAATTTGATGTAATTTGACATGATTAAAATCAATATTATAGTAGTTAAAAATAATAGTGATTAAAAGAAAAAAAGGAGAAATAAATAATTTATTAAGAAGAAAATCAAAAGGAAAAAATTTATCTCACTCCTTTCTTCTCTTCTCTTCACCAAAATCCACCATTGAAGTGAGAAAGAAAAGGGAAGTTCAAGCTATTTGGTGTTTTAATTCTCTTGCATATCAACAAAAAGATCAACCGATCTCAGATCAAGGGAAAGCTAAAGTCGTAGATTAGTTGTCAATCTCACTCTCCAACTCTAAAACTCGAGGTAAGTTCGAGTGACCTTTTATTTTATAATACTTACGTTTATCTTACTTTTACATGTAAGTATCTTTAGTATTAATAAATATCTTGTATAGTAAACAACTAGTTAGTAGAAAGTCGGTGAATAAATAGCAGGCCTTGAGCCGATGATTAGGTAGCAGGCTTCGAGCCGGTGAATAAATATCAAGCCTTGAGCCGGTGATTAAATAGCAGGCGTCGAGCCAGTGAATAAATAACAGGCCTTGAGCCGGTAATTAGATAGCAGGCTTCAAGCCGGTGAATAAATAATAGGCTTTGTGCCGGTGAATAATTGACAAATACAGTGACGATATTTCCTTATTATTCGAAAATATGGTAAGATCAAGGTGGAAATTGGTGGTGTGTAATAGAAACTTACATATGAGGCGGTTTACGAGCTTATTAAGTTGTTTCCATACTTACCTTGTGTTAACGTTTCTTGTAGGTTGTCGGACAATTGCGATTGATTGGGAAGTCAAGAAAGATCACACCATCAATCTCTTACGGTGGTTGCTGCTAGTCTTTTTGGTATTTTTATATAATGGCATGTATTAGGGTGTGTCGTATGTTGAAAACTAGGGAACTAAGTCTTTTGAGATTTACCTTGAATTAGACGAGTGATCTTTTGGGTAAAGATAGTAATATGGTTGAACATACTATTTTGTAATGAAATGCTTTGTAAATGCTAAGTTGGATTTTGTATGAAATAAAGTTATGAATTTAATGATCTTGTTATTTTAAGATGACTTGAATGCTATTTAATGTGGTGCCTTTGGTGGGCATATTGGTTGGATGCTTAATTGGTTTGATTTCACATTTTGTGGTGTATTGATGGTAACTTTTAGGTCATATTGGTAGAAGTTAGGTTATGGTAGCTTGTTACACACTACTTGTTGGTATTGTGCCTTGTTAGGGAAGAAATATTGAGCTTACACGGCCTGTGACACGGGCTATCACACGACCGTGTGTTGTATTTTAGTGCACTGCAGGGAACACGGGCTGGGACACTATCGTGTGGCCCAATTTCATATAGACACACGGTCTAGTACACGGCCTCTCCCACGGGCGCGTGTTGCAAGTCAGTAGAGATATTTCGTATAGACACATAGTGTGGTACACGGCTAAGTACAAGGACGTGGGTTGTAAATTAGTTGGTTTTTATGCGTGTTCACAGGGGCGGGTACACGGGCTGTTACACGACCGTGTGACCCCTTTTTGTAGACACACACGGGCTAGCACACGGGCGTGTGCCCTATTTCACCAATTCTTTCTAACATTACTTTCAACTTCCAAACTTGTTTTAGATTCGATCCCTTTCAATCTTTAGGATATCTTTATAGTTGTTAATTATTGTTTCTCGTATGAATGTGTGTATTGCTTACATGTATGAATATGTTATTATCATAACTATATGGTATTATTGTATAAATGCATGTGTGATGGATTAGTAATGCTTCATAACTCCGGTCCGGTGACAGATATGGGTTAGGGGTGTTACACTATTTTGTTGCTCAGAGTACCGAGACTTTCGACAAGTTGGTTGAGAAGGCTCATGCGCTTGGTGAGACTTTAGGGGAGTAGCCCAAAGCTGTTTCGTCTAGTGCTGTTAAGAGGACGACCAAGGCTACTAGTGGTTCTGGTCGTAAGGGTAAGAGAGATCATTTCGGTAGATCTGATCGACGTGTTGCTGGTGGTCGTGGTCAGGTTAGATAGGTCAGGCTGGTCCTGCTGATCAAGGTCATGCTGTGTAGACCTTGTGTGAGCACTGTAATCGTCGACATCCAGGAGAGTGTTGGAGGATGATGGGTGCTTATCTGGCTTGTGGTTCGATGGAGCATCGAGTTAGCGACTACTTGAGGAGAGCATCTGTTGTTGGCGACCAGCCTCCTGTTGTTGTTATTGCTACACCTGCTCCAGCTCGAGACAGAGTCTGTCGTAGAGGTGTTGGTCAGTGTGGTGCTATTCGAGGTGGTAATGATGGTCTAGCCATAGTTTATGCAGTGAGGGAGCCACTGATGTTATTATAGAGTTGAGAGTTAAACCGTTATTTCTTTAGTGAATTAGTAATTTGCAAAGAAAAGATTCAAATTTATTATCTAAATAGGAACAGATTTAGAATAATCAGATCACTAGCTTCAACATTGATTGTGATGATAGTATACATTTTCGACATTGATTTTGTGTGCTGAACAATTCTGAAAAATTATATAAGACATCTTACACGAGGTTCCTAGTAGCATCTATTTGATTTAAACCAGGCAGCAACAAAATGTGTAATGAATTGAGATAGAGTTACTGATTGTCGAGAATAAAACGTGAAATTTTAGAGTTTGTACCGAGATGTCTGGTATGTTAATAGGTCAAAGCTGAATATCAAGTTCGAACTGAATTATTATGGTCTATTATGATTTTTGAGTAGGAATGAGAGCAAGTCATGATGGATTTCATATCTGGACTACCTTTGACGTCGAGAAAGAAAGATTTGACATGAATTGTTATTATCCAACTGATGAAGTCAATTCATTTTATTTCAATTGGAACGAATTACTCGTTTAAAAAGCTACCTGAGTTGTGTGTATCAGTGAATAATAGATTTTACTTGGAAAATCGAAGAGTCTTTTAGAGCATAGTAATTGAAACTATTATCAAGTTAAAAATTTTGATGACGAAAATTTCTAAGAGGGGAGAGTTGTAACAATCCATTTTTCAGTGGTGTTGAAAACAGTGGTTCCAAAACCATAAATCCGACGAGTAAGTCCGTAAATATTATTATTTAATATTTACGAGTCAAATATAACAATATATTGAATTTTGATTTGATTATTTTTGCTTAGTGAACAAATAGTTAAGTACAAGCGATTTGTCCCTAAAGTCAAGTGGCTTTGAAAAATGAGGTTTCGAGCCCCTTTGTGTAAAACAAGCCCGTAAATATTTAACTAAATAGGTGTATTGAAGTTTGGTCTAAAAATTTTGATGTTTAGCTATTTAATTAAATAAAATGACTAAATCGTAAAAAGTTGAAAATTTCACTTGTTATTAATTAAAATTAGTGAAATGAGCATAGAAAATATTCAAAGGGCTTTATACGGTAATTTAACCATAATTAGATCATAATTGATGGTTTTGGTGTAGAAATAAATTAATTAAATGTTAATTTTATATTAAAATGTCAAAATAATAAGTTAAATAAAAGAAAAACATAACATTTTGTAAGTCATCTTCTTCCTTCTTCATATTTCCACCTGAAACCACTATTAGAAACCTTTAAATAGGTTTGGTCAAGCTATTGCCTTGCATATCAAGAAACGAATCAAACAGACAGTAATCGTGGAAAAAGAAAAGTTAGCAAAGTAAATATCAGTGTCGAGTTCGTAGCCATTTTTTATTAGGCAAGTTTGTAAATTGGTTAAATTAATTTGTTGTTGTATTGTCATTTAATACCTAACTATGTATGTGGTGATTGAGTTCATTGGATAGAAAAATGAGTAAGACCATAGTTGAAAGACATTATGGCATCATGATTCAGACGAGTAAGACCATAATTGAAAGACACTATGGCATCAAGATAAAAATGAATAAGACCATGGCTGAAAGACGCTATGGCATCATGACGGAAATGAATAAGACCATAGCTGAAAGACACTATGGCTTCATATCAGAAGTGAGTAAGATCGTGGCTGAAAGACGCTATGGCATCAGGGTAAATAAGACTAAGAGCATAGTTGAAAGACGCAATGGCATCCTTTGGACAATTGTTTATCAGGTAATATGTATTAGTGATGGATGCCACAATAATGATTTGAGATTCTACATGTGTTGGGGATTCACTAAAGTCTGTGTGATTATTGTTCCCAAGTATTCAACATTAATTCATTTTGGTTCATCAGGAGAAAAATGAATAAGTGATGGTGGAATTGAGTTTTAAATGTGTTTACTTGTAATTTTTTATGCCATGATAAATTCATTTGTTTCATAAATGTTAGCCCTTTAACTGTGGTTTATTGAGTATAAACGAATATAAGAGATGATTATACGAAATTTGATCTGTAAATGGAAAATTTTGAGATGGATAATTGAAATGGTATGTGATATGTTAAATGAACATTGATGAATTAATTGAGGTTATATGTGTGTTTACTTATAAATGTTATGTCTTGATAAGGTTATACGGTTATACTTGTGATCTCACTAACTTGAGAGATTTGTGGTGTTTAGGAAGTAATTAAAGCATATGAGCTAGTTAGTGTGGTTAGGTATGGTTTGTGAAAGTTGATCCTTTTTCGATGAGTTTAATTTTAATTTTATACAAACTTACTAAGCAAGGTTTGCTTACCATCATTGTGTTTTTTTTTTTTTTTGTAGATGATCGAAAGTTGTTGCTGGTTTGAAGTTCAAGTCGGAGCTCACACTATCCTATCTACAATTTGGTGATGTTTTGATTATTTTTGCCTTTTTGTTATAAATGGAATGTATTAGGTGTGTTAAAGACTAATGTATATAGTTATGTTATGTTTTTCTTTGGTTATGCAAATGTTGTTAAGGTGAGCTTAAGTGGTTCTTTTAGGTTTAAGCATTTTCATGTAAATATCTGTGGTTTGAATTATGACAAGAGAGATTAGTTTAAATGGTGGAATTAATCTATGGTATGAATGTTGATATATGTTTAAGATGATGTGCCCTGACTTGTAAATCAGTTCTAGAATCTTGTGGTTAACGGTTACTTTTGGCAATAGGTAAGTACTTATACCAATATGATTTGGTGATGTATTTGTATGCTTGATTTTGGAATGTAATAGGTGTGATTGAACCTATTTGTAAAGAGTTAAGTGATGTTATATTTTGGCTTAAGTTTATGGGTTTATGGTTGTGTAATATTGTTTTTGGTTAGTAATCTTTGCATAAATTATGTATATATATATATGTATGTATATATATATGTGTGTGTGTGAGTTAAGCCATGTTTTGTATGTTTTTTTTTGTTTTATGACAAGGAGAAAGGGTTTATATGATAGGTATATCTTTGCGAATTGATAGTAGTTGAATATGAATTTGATTATTGTTTGAATTGTGGTGTCATTGAGGGTACATTGGTTAGACACTTAGGTTGATTGATTTTTGGTATAAATTGACATGTTTTGGTATGTTTTGAGTAGGTAAAGTGATTGGAAATGGTATAGCTTGGTGTATAAGAAATTTTAGATGAATTGCTTGTTTTTGAAGGTGTATTTTGGTACACATGGCCTGTGACACGATTTGTGACACAACGATGTGGCCTATTTAATTTCAGTGCAATTTTGGTGCACATGATCTAAATGAGTTATATGCCCTGGCGACACAATCTTGTGACCCTTTTTCGAACGTTACACGGTCTGACACACGTCATGATGACACGACTGTGTGATTTCTTCTCTAATGCTACACGGTTGGTCACACGACCATGTCTTTGAGCCACACAGTCTGAGCTCTGTCACATGGCCTGGCCACATGTGCGTGTGATCCATGTTTTCACTTTTCGTCAAAAAATTTAAAATTTTCATTTTAATCCAGATTTGCTCTTGGTTTGTTTTAAATGCTTCGAATGCTCAAATATGTTTGAATGCCATAGAAATGTTTGACATTTTGAGATGTAATGATTTATTTTGATTATATATGACATGTAAACAAATACTATTAATTTTATATAGTCGTAATATTTTATAGTTCAGATCAAGTGACTGGACCAAGTATAGAGTGTTACAATTTTATTTTAAAGGATAAACTAATCATCTGTGTTTCTCATTAAGTTCATCTCAAGATGACTCATAAAAGAGAATATATAATATATTCAAGAATGTCATATATATTCGAAAAGAATGCCACTATAATTTGTTTGCATATTTGATCATTCATGCATGAAATCGAATTAAAACTTTTTTCTTGTTTTCTAGAAGATTGACTAGAAAAATATCTTCAAATAAGACCTACAGCCTCCATTAATAATCTTAATGTGATAATATAATAATACTTCAAATCGGTTTTATTTGGCCGCACATACAATATTTATTATCATATAAGTTTCTTAATGAAATTTCTTTTAAAGGATAACTAATCATGTGTTTCTCACTAGGATCATCTCAAGATGACTCGTAAAAGACAATATATAATATAATATAAAAATTAAATTATAATTATATTCATATTCATATTAAAAACAAAATAATGATAAAGAAAATGTAAAAGTCCTTAAACAAAAGAAAATGTGAGAATGTAAAAATGTAATTATATTTATATTTGAAATATCATTACACTAGTGGTGGATTCAATCCAAACAACTTTAAATCCATTAATTACTATGAAATAAAATAATTTTGAATTATAAATATTTAAATATTAATATATGCACGAACTTAACGAGTGGTTCTAAGAAGATATTGTTTATCTTAAAAGATCTAAGTTGAATTAAAAAAATATGAATACATACTATCATGTAATTAAATCAGTATATTCAAAAAAAATATTAATACATGCATCCATTATAGACCTGTTCATGGATTAGTTTACTCGCCAAGCTTAAAATTAAAAAAAATATGAACGGTTCAAATTGATTTGGGTTAATCTTTTGTAAATATGAATAGATTTAGACAAAACTTTTAAACTAAACATAAGTTCTATCTGAACCCAAACTTAATCCGACCCATTTCATGAACAGCTCTAATCAATCACAACTACAAATTTAAATACTTTTCAAATTCATCCAATATAAATTCCGATTATAAATTACCATCCTTTATCTCAAATCCATTGGGTGAATCTGTTCGAAAAAAATAAGGAGGAAGAATCGCTAGCAACTATTTTCTACTTTATTTTAAATTTTGATGTAAAAAAAAAAACTAAAATTACTAGCAAGTATTTTCAATTTTATTTTTGTTTTTTATGTAAAACAAGGACAACAAATTTAATGAAATTAAATAGGGAACCTTTAACTTCAACAAATTTGCCCAAAATGTAGAAACTTGGTATTTGTATTTAGTCATCATCTTTTATACGATACTTCACATCTACTAGCGGTTCAATTAAAAGCACCAAATTCCTCAAAATGATTCCCCCAAAACCCTAATTTGAAACCTTCTCCCTTTTATTTTACCTATCAGAAATGATTCATGGTAGCGATGATGATGCAGCAGCCGCAGCAGGCGACACCGCCGAATCCTCCTCCTCCTCCTACTTCCGACTCTTCACTTAGATCCCCTACCCCTACCCCAACTCCTACTCAATCCCCTCTCCCTCTCCGCCCACGGCAGCCCCTCGAGCATGTCGCTGTTCCTATCTCCGCTGCTCATCCTTCCGGTGAGCCTCTCGTAACCATGGGGACAGCCGCACTTCCACTCGCCAGGGTTAGGCTAACCGATATTTCCCCCTATGATGGTGCCCCTTCTGCTTCCTATGTGAGGGCCGTGGAGGCTTTGTCGGGTTCTTTGATGCGACACAATGCGGCGGTTATTGAGTTTGGGAACGAGGATGCCGCATTGATGCGTTGCGCCTTGGAAGCCGCGCGGTTGTACTTTAGGAGTAGGGTAAATACTGTTGCAAAAGGAAGTCGTGGGTTTTATATGTATAGGGCTGGAAGGTATGTATTTTTTCTTTCCGTTCTCTTGAAAAATCTATTGCTTAATTGTTTTTTTTTTGTTCAAATGATTGCTTTCAGTTAGTATGCTGGCTAAGGCTTGTATTTGCTTCGTTGACCATAATTACTTTAACTCGAGCAATCGAGCTTATAGCTAAAGCTCGAAAAAGATCGAAACAGCATTTAGCAATCACATTATAGTTTATGAAATGATGAAATCTTTCCTCTAGTGTTTAAATTGGTACAAAAGGAGACATTTTTATTTGGATTTGTTTCAAGAAGTTAGCGAATCAGGTTCCGGAGGGTTTTACACTTAAGTGGTGATACACCTTTGAAGTCATTTGGTCACCTTGTATCCGAAGTAATGTGATTTAAGTTAATGCAAAGTCTTCTTTCACAATAGAACTTTTTATTGCAAAATTAACCTTAAAATTCTTTGGCCATGTTGCTGCTCTACTGCATTGCTGGAGCCTATTTCCTTGTAACTTCTCTAGTCTCATGTCAAATGCTTGGATGAACAGTTGAACACTTCTTCATGATAGGAGTTCTACTTGATATGCTTATCAATGATCATTTATCTAATTTTCTTGCTGTAAACCTATTGAATGCAGTTTCTTTTAATGGTGCTTGCTGCTGGTTATATACACACTTAGTAGTTAGGCCATTTGGTCTATGCATAACATTTACAACTGCCATGGCTTTTTTCTGCATACTTATTTTAAATGTATCTTACATGTACTTTTTTTCTCTGAACTTGTTTATATTGCCCTTTTTATGCATCTATTTTTTTATTACTTTTGGCCAATTGATGACAAATTGTTAGCTTTCTTCTGGTAGGTCTTTGGAAGATTGGGACTCATCTCCCCCATGCATGGGTGATATATTTAGGTGCATGGGGAAGGCAGCTCGTGTTGCTTTATGTGCAATAGCAAGGCACCTTCGTTTACAAAGCGAGTAAGGATGGTGATGGTGGATTATCTTACCTGTATTAATTTGCTCGTATTTACTTTTATGCCTTCTACCTTGGTAATGATATCAAAATACAAAATATGTATTGTACAGTGTGTTCAATCATTTACTTGATGATACCCCATTACCTGCTAATGAGGTGTCCTCATCGGTGCTTGTTGCATCCTACTCTCACATGTCTTTGCAAAATGGAAAGGGGGCTATTGGAGGAGGGAAGCCAGGGTCTGCCGGTGAAGTTGAGAAGGGGTTATTGACATTGATTTCTTCAGATGGTCCTGGTCTACAGGTCTCTTTATTTTTCTTTCCTTGCAGAAGAAAAAAAAATTCTTTGATGTGTGAATTTTTCATTAATCAAGTACTTTCTTCTGAATCTGTTGCTTTGCATATATCTTTTTCTGTAAAAACAAATGCATGTTGAAGTAAGGAATATATACTTGCATGCACATGTGTATGCATAATTTGTTTGGGATATTTAGATTATATGATCCTTTTGGGAATATCTGTTAACTATTTTCTTCCTTAGGTTTGTGATCCCAATGGTCGTTGGTACCTAGCAGATGCTGGATTAGCTCCTGGGGATATGTTGCTCATTACTGGCAAGGCACTTAGTCATGCCACCGCTGGTCTTCGTCCTGCTGCCACCTATAGAGCTGCTTCTGAGTACTTTTCAGGCATTAATAATGGTGGCAGGTAACACGTAGTCATGTTCCCTTCATGCTTTGCTGCTTCTAACGTGGCAGCAAAGTTATTCAACTTGTACTTCTTGACTAAAGTGAGTAACCTTTTCAGCACTTGGTGTCAGGACATCACTTGCATTCAGGCTCATGCCACAAGGCAATGCTATATTAGATTGCTCTCCAGTTGCAGCTGCTGGTCATGTAATTCCACAAAGCTATGTACCAATATCTGTTAGCCAGTTTATGGATGAACTTTCTGCTGAAGAAGATGTAGTGTGCAGTCGTTCTGATAATACTTGTGTAAGTCCTGACTTGTTGCATTTCATGCAATGCTTCTCCAGTGAAAAGTAGAATACCTAGAAAAAAAAGTGATGGAGAATATCCATCTGTCATTTAATATACTGTTATTGTTTTTAACTAATTTTAAGGTGTTGAAAATAGTCCTTTGCAGAATTTGAAGGCTGATTTAGTGTATAAAATTTCCATTTTGAGTTGCTTCTCTTCTTATTTAGGGAATCAATGTACAACTTTGTTTATTTTCTATTTTTTTTTAATAGGGCAAGATTTTCAAATACATGTGATGGACCTGGTGGTTGATTGAAAGTGGATTTTGTTGTGTTGATTTACATTTTTATTTGCTCATGAGTTTATGGAAAGCAGTTTACTGGTTGCACAGCTTTTCCCCCTTTCTAAATGGATCTACTTTATTGTTGTCGCTTGCATATTGCATTTTGAACTTTATATTTTTGCTGCAATTTTTTTTAGAAAACCTTATTGTGAATTGTGGATTCCCAGGTAGTTCGAAACAATTTGAATAAGCATCCTTCATTGAGAAGCGTTCTATCAGACCCCGTGTCGTAAGTTGTCTCACTTTCATTCATCTTTTCGTAATTTCCTTTGGTTAAGCTATTTTGTATCTTTTTTAAAGCTTTGTTCCAAAATCGAAATACATCCTTAGTATGTCATAGCATCAATAAAATTCATATTGCGTGTGAATCAGCATAACTAAGTCATTGTTGAAAGTCCCAACCCTTGTCATACCTTGTCTTTCCCTCCACCATTAAAATGGGGCATCTTCCATCAACTCACATCTTTTTATATGATTTCTCTAGGTTATTCTCCATCATGTAAGATAGACCTTAAAAAAATGGTTTTCTCATTTTGTGCTTAGTTGGTACCACATCCGCCTTTTTTAGGGCGCATAATCCTTTCTAAGCTTTTCTGAAATACAAATGAACCTAGGTATTTGTATAAATCCAGTAAGAAAAAAGAAACATTCATGCCAATACATTTCACTTTTCACATGTACCATGTCTGCTAATCTATTTTGTTGGTTTTTCCTTTATGCTTAGTGGTGCATTCCTTGAAGATGCTATGGTTGTTTCTTGTGGACATTCATTTGGTGGTCTCATGTTGAGGAGAGTCCTTGATATGGTAAGCAGGATATTGCAATTAAGGAGAACAAAATGTTGCTTTATTTTCACGCTGCATGGTTTCCTCCAGAAAATGACAGCTCTCCTCTTTCTTGGGGATTTAGAGGTGAATCATTGAATGAATAACTGTGGGATGAGTTACAATCTAGAAGTTGAATAGATTCTTTGAGAACAGAATAACATTCGCATCTTTCTTTTCCTAAAGCTTGTAATGCTCTGTGGCCTACATTAACAATTCTTCTTGTCCTTTGAAAGAGGGAAAATGGGAGGTAGACAAAGGCTAATGGCTATTCATTTGAATTTAATGAGTCCGTTTACTCTCTATATGTGCTAGGAGCCAGTTGCTTTTCATTTTTGAGGAAAAACTAAACCTTTTAATGCCAAAAGATTTTCAGCTCGTTGGAACTTGCTATATGTTCTATGGAAAGAATATTTAAGATACAAGGTAGATAAATAAATATTGGTTTTCTCAAACGTGAAGGTCTGAGCACACCTAATTCAGCATTCTAGAATGATGTATCTGTTGGTGATATTGAACTATTTTTATCTCATACTTTTTATGTTTAAAGAATGGGGTCAAATTCTTTCTTTTTTTTTTTTTTGGGGGGGGGGGGAGATTGTAATCAGGCAGTCTGCAAACTCATAAATATTACCGGAGTTAAAATGTAAATCAGAAGAGCTAACAGGTCTGCCAAGAAGGTTTGAAGGAAAGGAGATCTTGTCATTTTGTGGCTTATAAAGGCTGTTTTTATGTTGGCGTGCATCTATTGTTGTTTATATGTCTGCTTGTACGCAAATGCATAAAGTTGTTTGCTTTTATTTCTCTGATTAGATCACTGCTGCATTTTATGTTGAGGCCTATCATTGATGGTTATTGCTGTTTCCTTTTCATTACTGTTTTTTTTTGGATTTATTATTACCTTTAGATGGGAACGGATAAGAATTATAACTACAATTGTTGTTTGCATTACAGTCGAGATGTACACTCTGCAGTGCAGACATCGACTCTGGATCATTGATCCCGAATATTGGTACATTCTGATAGCTTCATTAATTTTCTCCATCTTTTTGTTCCCAGTTTTGCTATGTTCATTTCTTTCTGTCTCACTTCTCTCCCTCACCATTTCCTTCTTCAAGCAATTTGATTCCTTGTGTGTTCTCTCTTTTTTCCTTGAATCTTTTTTATCTGTTTATCATATTTTCACTTTTGTCCAACAGCTCTAAGAGCTGCTGCTTTAGCTGTGAAGCAAGAGGATAATCGGAGGCTATTCCATAATGCCGCTCTTCGTAAACGACGGAAAGAAATGGGTGACCAAGTTGATTTATCAAAGAGATCAAGCAGGGTATGCTCTAAGTTTCTTGACATCATCCTTTCAAACTTTTGTTCGGCATGTATGAACTGTTATAAGCATAATGGGGATATTAAACTTGCAGTTCATTTGCAAATGCAAATGAGAGGAGATAGACTGATGATTTTCCATATGGGCCAAACTGTTGCTAGAGTTTACAAAGTTTAGCAGTGCTGCTTCTTGGAATCTGGTTGTTCTCTAGGAAATAGTCTTTATTATTATGAGAATGGGAAATGGGCCTAAGTGAAATGCAGTTCTTTGACTCATTTTACTTCATTGTGCTAAAATAAAACAGTCACGTCATTTAATTTCTCAGCATGGCAATTCGGTGTGAATTGGTTTTTATATTGATGCATCTTTGTGAACTTACCTATTATGTAGGTTAATGTCTCAACGTTGTCATTAGAAGCCAGGACAAGCTGAGATGTCAATGTTTTCTTTGGGAATTTTAATTCTTGAATTTTTAGGAAATGAAATTGAAGCATCATTTAAAATGCTTGAGAAAAAAAGGGGGACATTTACAGTGAATATTATTCAAACTGCTTTTAGCACTCATATTGAACTTTCCAAATGTAATTTGTTAAGAGTTGTTTTCATCTTCAAATCTGACACTTATCAAATGTTTCTGTAGGAGAATGGAGAGGTTGGTGCTGAGGATGGGTTGCATAGGGGCGTGCAATATCCATTTTCAGTGAACGAGAAGGTGTTGATTAAGGTGTGCGTTTTGCCATCTGTTTATGGCAAAAATTTTGATTATGACTTCTCTGACTTAAAAATTAGATTAAAATTTGAAACGGTTACACTGATTGTTTAGGGAAACAGGAGGACACCAGAAAAGTTTGTTGGAAAGGAAGCCCTTATCACATCCCAATGCCTCAATGGCTGGTGAGTTGGCTTGATACAAAGATCTTACAGATGCACAAAACTGTGTCTAGTAGTTTTCAATTTTGTAATAAAATGCTCATTAAAATGCATTGTTAGATTCCAGTTGTGAATGAAGTGACATGAACCTTAAAACAATTGATGATGTTGATCGACTTGAACACTAAATTACTTGGATTTGAAGCTACCTGAATTGAATTTTGAAACAACTTAAGACTTGAAGTGCCCCTAGTCTAAATCCAAAAATAAACTAAAATCTAGTCTAAGATGACTGAACTACAAACTAATGTGACACATGATAGTTTAAGGAGCTGGGTTATGATAATGATAAAAGAAAAGATAAAGATAAACAGGGGAAAATAAGGATCACCTAAGCTTTACAACTAGGGATTCTTGATTGCATAAAACAAAGAAAGTAGAAAGAAATCTAAATATTCACACCCAGGTTTCTTTAGGACTTTACACGTTAGGTTGATTGCATCACAAAATCATAATAACAATAATACTGAATCTCTTCATAATCAAATTCAATATTTATTTTTATATAGGTTACTAGCCAACTGTGAGCCTTGATCCTAAAAGAACTAGAACCCCTACCCCAATTAGGACTTTAAAAGAAAAATACCAGAAACTCTTAATAACAAAAGCTAATACTTTAGAAAGGCTTAATTGGATAAGGAGAACAAACTAAGATACAAAATCCTACTGGAGATGTAAAATACCAAATATAACCTTAGATTTATGAATAATACAATTAAGTCTCATAAATACAACAAGAGCAACAAAATAAAGGCTTGAGTAAGCCAATCCCTCAATTAACTTAGTAGGGTTATGCATCATAATATGGCTGAGCTTGAGCGTAACTCCAGAATTTTCCTTTTAACAAGGAAGTTTAAGTTTGAAAAGTGCATTATCAACGTTTTGGAAAACTCAAGCTGAACATTAAAATAATAAATATTATCTCCTTCACTTCTGTTTGTTGATTCCTTTTACCCCCTCAAAAATTATACTGTAGTGAGATGACCTTTTCTTGAAGATACGCATTGAACGTTTATCTCTTAATGCATTCATTTCATTAAGTCGAGGAAACTGTTGTTTCCCTTTCTTCGCTCACACAAAAAAAGTAGATGTGTCATCGCAGCAGAGGTAGCAATGAGGCTTAGTTTTCATTGGTGACAGTTGTCATGCTTTTTATGAATTTCTTGCAGGTATTTGCTTAAGATAATTGGAAGTGGTGAGAATGTCCGTCTACAATATCGATCTCTTTGTAAGATCATGAACCCTCAATCCACCATTGAAGAAGATAGATGTCCTTCACAACCAATTCAGAACAGTAGCTCATAGTTATAGCTGTAATTACCTTTTACTCACGGCATAAAGAAACCTCAAATACCTAGAGGAATAGTGAACTTGTCCGGCTGTCATAGATATGTAATTTGCTTCTCTTTTGTTTCTTTGATTATACTATTGTTGTATTTGAATGTTGTTTTTATCCAGGAAAAGTAAAGTTATTTGACTCCCAATATCATGTAAGAAACTCTGCTTAGAAAAAAGGAACTATGGAATATGTATAATACGACCAGCTTGCATATTTCTGTTTGTCTATTGTTTTTTTAATCTTTTTCGGTCATGTAAATATGAAGATGACATAAGTTATTCCAACATGTTAGAAATCGTAAACTGCTAACCATAAATATGTTGTGTATTAAACTCTCTTGGTGCCATTTCTGCCCAGAATTTTAACTAGCTGCTCTATGGTGGTGCCATCAACAGGCAGCCACATTTTTCTTTTCTGCTTTTCTTATTCTTTGGGCTCGTATGGTGGCTCCTGTTGATTTCCTCTTTGACAACAACCAGGCGTGATGGCGGCTTTTTTGTTGGGCCCTTGGTTTTCCAAAGGTGGTGCAGGCTTCGGCTGCTTGAGGTTCCCATGGGTTATTTCAGATCAACGTTGTTCTTGGTTTACATTGTTTGCTCCTCCCTCTCCCTTAACTTGGTGCCCTGGGGCTGTTGGGAGCAGTTCTAAGTTTGGAGTCCACCATAGTCTTCGACCCCTGGCATGGTAGGTTTTAGCGTCTCTGTTGCTTGTTCTCTTGCCAATACCAATGCACTGGCCTGGGATCTCCTTGGCCTAGTAGCCAGGCTTCTACCTTTGTGGTTGGTGCTGCTGCCATAAGTTCGAATAGGAGAATGACGAAGATTGCTCTTTTTCTTGTTTTGGGGTTGTATTGACTGAGATTTTGGTCAGTTTATTCCTCTATTTGCTATTGTTTTTGGATATTTATTTTGGTTTTGGGTTGATTCCGTAGCAGTTTTCCTGTTGTTTCATCATTTGTTTTTTCGATTTTCTGCTTAAGGAAAAATAAGGCTATTAACTGTGTTGATTTAATTTTTTAATATTATTTTTGTGTTGTTAATATATATATAATAATTGTGTTTATTGCCATATCTTGACGTGTCGAAAATTAATTAGCCTATTATTTTATGAACATACATTCTCGTGATTAGTGTTTAGACTTTCAAAATATATACAATATTAAAACATAAAGAATTGCCCCTTTATATTAAATTAAAAACATTTTATTATTTAAATTGATTATAAAAACGGCCAAGCCACTTTCCACAAGCAAACCAATGTTGGTTTAGTTTTGGAAAAAGGAGATGTCCTACATACCCTAAAGCAAAAGCATGTTACATACACAGTAGGATAACACGTAAATTCCCCTCCCCATGTTATATGTGTCATGCTTATTATTATAATTTTTAAGCATATTAAAAATTAATAATGGAGAAAAATATTTTTAAAAAGTTACTATCATTTCATCCAAGACATATATAGTAAGATAGCAGAAAAGAAAATCAGGATTAATCTTAGATTCCCCCTAAATTACTACCTCTTCTATACAAAAAAGTCAAAAAGAAATTTGGAAAAATTGTTGGGAAAAGAGCAAAAATCCAAAAAAAGAAGCAAATACATCATTTGTCTTAATGAAACCACAACAGCAAACATACATATGTGGTGTTTTGTTTAATAATCACGGGAACAGTCACATAACCCCAATTTGCATTATTAAAACAATCACATGCTGACAGACAATAAACCAACCGAAGCCTCCCCACAGTTTCCTCCTTCACTCTCGGCCTTTTCCTCCCACTATACCCCTTTTTTTATTTCTTATATACTTTATTTTTTATTTATTTATTTCAATTTGCCTTTTTTCTTTTCAGAACTAGTTTCTAGTAAAGATTTGTATTTTCTTTGGTTAATGTGTTGTTTGCTTTTGAATTTATATATATATATATATATATTGTCGATTCCATACTTTAAAGATATTATATTTTTATTTAATCAACTACTTAAATAATTTATAGTTAAGTGGGAGATATTGTTAAATGGACAGGAAATATATATATAAACTCAGACAAAAACTTTTTAATTAATTCCCATTCTTATAATTAAGATATTGACCATATTTGAATGTTATAATTAAATTTTTATGTTTTAAAAAGATAAAATACAATAACAATGTAAAATTCTTTGCTTTTCGAATATTAATCATACAATTTCCCAAACCAAAAAAATTCAAAATGAAAAAAATTATTTACTTTTCAATGTAATCATGCAATTTCTCAAATCCCCTTTAGTAATTATACAAAAAAACTTCAACAAAATCTTGGCAAAGTTGCATTGTAGCAAGGGGTGATGGCACTGTTATGCCTTACCAACTTTGACATCTGCCCCTTCATTTCCTTACATTCTTTAACTCTACCACTCTCCATTGCATCTTTTGCAAATTTAGTTTCATATATTCAGTCCCTTCTGAAAAATTCTCTGCTGATGATGAATCTATGCTATCATGGTACAACACCCGGCTGCCTTTGGGATTACTCCCATATAACATAAACTCATTTTGGGGTACTTTAGATTGCTGTGATATGAGTGCTTGAACTGAAATATTTGGTGGGATTCTTGGATTCTTGGCTAGCTCTTTGCTGGCTTCAAATGTGAGCTTTTCACAGTTGAGACATCTGCAAAGCCTTGATCTATCTTCAAAAGAAAGTGTAGGATGGGACTGCAATAGCCATTTATGAAACGTCAACTCTGAGTTGAAAATAGAGGGGAAATAAAAAAAGGGTATGAAATGGTCACCTGAAGATAGAAATCAATAGCTCTATAGACCCCATCAAAGCAATCTCTGGCAGAATGTGGTAAACTCTCAGCAACTGCAAGGAACTTAGAGGTGTTGAGGTTCTGATCAGGAGATATTTCTCTCAAATACTTATCTATTAATCTTCCAAGCTTCTTCATCTTCTCTGAATTCACCCCTTCACTGTTAACAAACACTGTAATCAATCTTATTACAAGATTGACATCATAAACACCCTTGTTATGTCCAGATACCAACAAGTCATCTACAGTTGCTTCATCAAGATTCTCACCAATCAATCTCTCCAACCCTGCCCTATAGTCTTTGCTGAGGCTAAAACCAGATACAAGTCTCAATACCCAGAAAAGTTTCCTGCAAGAAAATTTGGTTTTCCCCACTAGGATAATCCCATGAACAGCTGTGTCAGCCAGACCACCATATTCAGATTTTGAGGTTGGTGAACCTTGGGGTCTGCTTTTGAGGTAATGGAGAAGGAACCTTATGAGTGTAAAACTATTGTTTTGGTTCCCATAAGCACCCAAGCTCCTAATGATTTTTTCTATAAGCTTTGGACTTAGTATTGTCAATTCATCAAACCACCAATCCTTCCCTGATTTAGTACATGGACTAGCTGACTCAGGAGAGGCATTGGATGTTGACGAGAATCTGAACCCGAAACTTGTCTCGGGTGAAGATGATGATGATGAAGATGGTATGAAGTTCATATCTGAATTCTGAGCAATCTTTGCTAACAGTGCAAAAATAAACTTTTGGATTAGACCATATGAATCTGCATATGAAAAGAATGGCTCACAACTCCTTAGGCTCATGATTAAATCAGTCCAAGACCAATCAAACATCCCTTCAAGGAATTTTTCTGTTTGTCTCAAGAGATTGTTGGTTGATGCTTTCTCGGTCATACCAAGAAAAAAAGCACAGCAATAAAGGAGAGGTACATTGGAAACTGTGATTTCAACTCCACCATAGCTATAACAGAACCTTGCAACTTGCTCAAACCCATCTGGTCCTCCAGGGAAATCATTGAGCTCTATAACATAATTTTCAATCGGGGTTTTTCTCTTCTGTTTCCTAATGATCTTCTTCAACCTTCCTGAGAAAGCTGATATAATAATCTGAAAAAAAAAATTGTTCCAACAAACATAATCACAACAGTGGTTCTACTTGTCCATACAAATGAAATTAAGAAAGAAAAAAACCCCAGAAATGAAAGAAATTACCTCATGAAGGAAGAAAGCATGTTGGTCATTAATGATAATCTGAAGATTGATGAACTGAGGCATTGCTACTGCTTTTTTTCCCCCAGGTTTTAGCTTGGCATAGAATGAAGCAATGAAACCAAAACAAAGGAGGGTTTTGTTGGTATGTGACAAAGAAGAAACAGGAAAGGGTGTTGAGTGGAAGAAGAGGCAAAACAAATATGATTATATATTAGAGAGAAGCCATAGGCTAAGCCTAAAAACTCCAAGTAGAAATAATTGAACCATTTAGGTAATGGATAAGTAAAACCAGCAAAGTCATGCCATATTGCCATACATGCTCCGGGATGTGCGTTCCCAATATTATAATCAATGATGTTTGTCGACCTCTATTCTTTATTTTGCCAAAAAGAATCCTGCCACACCACCATGTTAAAGACAAAACCTTCAAAAACTCTTCCATGCATGCACATATAAATGCCATTTTTTTAGATATTTGGAAAAAGCAAAAGGGATTAGATTCAATTCTTTGACTGAGAATATATGTATATTATATATCAGTTATTTAGTTGCAATAAATACCCAATAAAATTTCATTTACTAATAAAGGATTACAAGATGAAAGGATATCATTCGAGCCTATTTTAATATGTCAAAGTTGTGAGAATATTTGTATAAAGTCATCACTTCATTATTTTTTGATTCTATACGATTAATTTCAAATGTTTTATTTACTTTTATATATTAAAGTTTACTGCAAGTCTCTCTATCATATTAAAATTTTCATTTTAGTCTCTATTTGTTTCACTGAAATATTTTTTGGAAAATGATTTACTTTTCTGAAAAAGTTAATATTTTCTAGTGTTTGGATGAATCTGTATAAAATAGTTTCTGTTGTTTCACAGATTACCTGAAAATATTTCATAAAAGTTGTTTTCAATGAAACAAACATATATTTGAGATTTTATTATCTTTTCATTGTTTAATTGAGTTTATTTCATAAAGTTTATTTATATTTTAATTAATCATGTTTTAGTTTTAATTAATTTTAATTTACTTAATTAAGATTAATTGTTAATTTCATACATTGGGAAATATAAATTTATGTTTAATTAAGTTGAAAGTGATAAATATTTATTTTAAATATTATTTGGATGAGTAAGTTGAAAAAAAATGATTTAATTTGATAAAAATTGAAATAAGGACCAAATTGTAAAATTTGTAAATTTTCGAACTCTAAATGTTTGAGTAGTGAAATTTGAAACATTAGTGAAATTTGAAACATTGATGTAGTAACTGAATTATATTATTATGAAATATGAAAATTTGGAAAGTTGAGCATAAAATAGTAAAATTTGAAACTATAGGGGTTAAATTGTAAAGATTTCAAAACTTGAGTTTTAGGACTAATTTACATTATTTAAGAATTTAAAATTTTAAAAAATAGATTATGAAAGTTTAACTTTTGAAAAGTCAAGGACTAATTTTTTGAATTTTTGACAATTTTACTTGTAAGGACTAAGTTATAAAATCTGGAAATTTTAAAAAAGGGATTGTTTTGCAAAACTGCACAAAACAAGATTTAGGACTGAACTGTAGAATAAGAAAATCCATTTTTGAGGGATTAAATTGAAGTCTAGTAAAAATTTGAATTTTAGGGACTAAATCATAAAAAATAAAATTAAAACATAAGGGATTGTTTTCTTCGACAGTGAAGAAAGCTTCTCCTTTGTTGCCTTGAAAGCTTCCCCTTTTTGTTTCTTCGACAGTGAACAGAGTCATACTAGCTTGGAAAATGTCTTACGGAAAAAAATTTGGTAAGACATTTTCCTTAAAAAAAGCCTTGATTTTCCCTTTTCTTTTTGGAGAATGATTTCTTTTGCTAATTCATTTTCCACCAAACAAACACCGAAAAACAAAGAAAATGTTTTATGGAAAATATTTTACATGCAAACAAACGAACCCTTAATATATAAAAGTAATTAAAATGCAAGGATACTTATTTGGTATACTATGAGATTTTGTCATGTGTCATTAAGTTGTATTTAAAAAAAAATCAAATAATAGAATCCTGTGTGTTGGCCTGATGGTTAAGGTGTTCACCGCCTTTGGCGTGACTTGAATTCGAGTCACGTTAGTCGCGTTGCTATTAGGGCTTTGCCTTCCACTTGTAATTCACCAAAAAATTTAAAATAATAATAAATAAATAAATAAGACATGTGGCAAAATCTCAATCCCATTTGTGGAGTTAAAAACTTCCATCGCCTATGTACCAAATAAATATCATGGTTGGATATACTATAAAAGTGTTATAAATAGAGGACATGTATTGAATCTAAGAAAACGTAGAATTATCCTTTTATTGAATCTAAGAAAACGTAGAATTATCCTTTCTCTTTTGTGTCTACTCTTCTCTCTTATTCTTAATATAGTTCTCTTAGTTTTATAATAAGTTATCCCCTATGATTTTTCATTCGAAGCTTTAGACACAAAATTTAAAAAGTTTTACAGGGAGTTTTTATTATGATGATTTTGTTTAATTTATTTTATTTCTATATTTTAAGGATGATAAAAGATTTTATCTCAATATAGATTTTGATCAAAAGTAATTTTATGTCAAATTTTATGGACGGCTTGTCGTGCTATTGAAACATTAGTAGAAGATAAGAAATTAGGTAAATTTACTTATCACATCACATGCTTATATGTATCTAGATTTTTGTTCATAAAAAAATGTTTTTCTTAACATATGCTATTTGATAATTGTTTGGTGATTATGTTTGAATGATGATAGATTATTTTTAATGTTATAAATTGATAGATTTGTAAATATCAATCCATAATTTTATCGATCATTTTTATTAATCAAGGCCTAAGGTTCATCATAACATGTGACTTTGCATTGGTTCTTAGTCATCATTAAACTAATTGTTTTATGTGTTTATTTGATGGTTTCAATTTGAATATATATTATAAATTCTAGACAACATATGTTTTTGGATTTTGATATCGGTATAATTTTGATTCAGTGTTCTTAACGATGGGGTGTATCAATATCATTTAAGTTATTTTGAAAATTTTCTATTGATGAATTTTGATTGGATTCAAAGTATACTACTGAAGCTTTATTTTCTTACTTCTTGATAAAATCATCAAGACTCAATGTTAAACAATAAAGGTATATCAAGTTATTAGATCTCTATCTTTTCGGGATTTTTTTTTCTCAACAATAGCATCTTTAAATGTTAAATTGAAATATGATTTACATATTTGAGATGGTATTCCTTTTAAAGTTTTGATTCCACGGACTACTTATTATTTTAAGCATATTATTTGTTCATGAAAATGAATATTGATTGACTTATTTATGTTGCTATAATAAGTTCTATAATTAAATAATATATTGGACTAAAACATAGTAGGCAAATTTGTATTGATAAACCAATGAATTTTATGATTTTTCATATTTGATGTAGTTCAAATATAGATCACGTTCCACTAATGTCTCTTCTTAATTTGGTTATACAATTTGAAATTTTTTAATATTAATACATACTTAGTTCTAATGTGGTTTAATTTTGTAAATGACTTGTATTTTTCTTAATATACAACACTAAGAAACTTGTTTCTTTTGTAGAGCTGTTAAGGATAGTTCATACGCTTTATATTATTCCATTTGTTAATTATTTAGAGAAATGATATGATAAATTATAAATGGAAAGGTTTTAGTGAACATGAAATGTATTATTTTGGAGTAAATTTCATGCATGTCTATAATGGTTTATGATTTTGTTTTCTAGCACTAGCATTATATCAAGTTTGATATTTTACATGTCAGTTTTATCCATACATTTGGCTTACAATAAACTTCAAGCATGACTTGACTATTTCTGTAACAGTCACTTTTCAATGACGTCGAAAACAGTGGTTTTGAGACCACAAATCCGACGAGTAAATTCGTATAATTAGTATTTAAATTATATGAGTCAATAATAATTTTTATATTGAATTTAGATTTGAGGAATTTTAATTGATTGAATTAAATTTTAGTATAAGCGATTTATGAAAAAGAGGTATTGGTTAGTAGAAGCGGTTTATGAAAAAGAGGTATTGGGACCTCGTTTTCGTAATTTAAGGTCATAAATATTTTTATTAAATATTTATAATATTTATAGAGTTGTATTATAGGTGTATTGAAGTTTGATCCGGCAATTTTAGTGATTTGATAGTAAATTAATGTAAAAGGATTAAATTGTAAGAGGCAAAGTGAGTTGCTATAGATTTAAAATACTAAAGGGACCAAAATGATGATTAAACCATGGTAAAAAATCCAAGCGGTGGTGACATGATTAAATCCACTAAATTTTGGGTTAGTGGACCCAATTGAAGGACCAATTGCGTAATGGGACCCTCCTTAAATGACATAATAATAGAAATGACGTGGAATTCTTTAAATTGTGGTAAATTGCAATTAAATCCTAAATAAGGATTTACTAATTAGACCATTTTCTAGTATGATCGAAAATGGGGATTTCGGGGCCACAACTTCGACGTGTCGGACCGTAAATATTAATTATTTAATATTTACTAGGTCATTAATGTCGTATTAAATTTTGGTCATAAAACTTTATTGTTTAGATAGTTAATAGGTAAGAATGGCTAAATTGTAAAGGTTGAGAAAGTGGATTTCTATTAGTTAAAAAGGTCAAATAGCTAATAGAAGGTTAATTAAAGGGATTAATAGGGTAAACATACCCTTTGCTTAATGGATGCAAGGTTCTAGGTGATTAAAAGTAATGAAATTTGGTTGTTTTATAAAGGGTAAAATGGTAAATAGTTAAATAAATAAAACATAATGCAAATCCATCATCATCTTCATTTAGTTTTAGACCCTAAAGGAGAGGAGCAAAACATTCGGCTAGCTTGGTTCTTTGATTGGGTAAGCAAACATCGTCTGTTTTTAGTGATTTTTATATTTTTAAGCTCGTATTAGCTTAACCTAGTTAACTCGTGGACTAATTTGTAAAACTGTCAAATATTTTGGATTATGCCATTAATTAGTTTTAGTTTTTTTTTAGAATTTAATGATAAATTATTAAGCTTGGTTGTTAAATAAGACTATTTTGTAAAGTAATTTTTAGTAATTTTAATGTTAAAGAACTAAAATGAGAAAGTAGTAAAAGTACAAGGACTTGATCTTAAATAACAAAAAAGGGCTGTAGAGAGACCGAAAACAATTCGGCTGAACTTAGTTTTAAATAAAAATGGTTAATTTGCATGTTTGGGGCTTAGAGATTAAATTGAATAAAAGTTAAAGGTAATTTTGTAAAAATATCAAAAAGGACTTAATTACATAAAATGATTTAATTTTGTTGTTGATTTAGTTAATTGAATGAAAGAATTACATATATAGATCAAGAAATGGATCAATCGATAGACAAAAGGGGAAAAGGAAAAATTGTTGATTAGTCCACGGAGTCGTGTTTGGTGCAGAATCAGTTTAGGTAAGTTCATGCAGTAAAGTAATTGATTTAGTTGTTGTTTTGTGAATTATTGAATAATTTAAGTATGTTGTATTTAAATTTGCTTGCATAGTAAATATTAAATTATGGAATTGAATCAAATTGAAATGAAATTATAATTGAGGGGCATGATTGGAAGTGAGGAAATGATATAATTTAATTCATGTGACAAAGAAATGCTTAAATAATTATATGATATGTTTGTTATTATTTATGTTATGAATGAATTAAATTGATTGATATATGACAATTAGTAAATTGAATTAAATTGCATTATTAGTTAATTTGATGTTATGTTTGATAAATAAGAACTATATGGATGTGTGCTCGTAATGATATAATATTAAAAGAGTTGATTGAAATGGACATTGTATATGACCCGTATGAACCTCGTGAATACTTTGGACACAAAGGACATGTCATTAGGGGTTATACAGTTTCGGGAGCTGGTCTTGGATGTCCTACTGATGGATAGTCCATGTACTTGAGTTGTTACTACAAATTAATTCTGTAAGTTCGTATTGTTATTTCTATATTTTAATGATTCTTTTCATACATTCCTTGTTTGTATTATCAAATTTAAAGTATGCTTAACAATGGAAGAAAGTCTGAGAAATGAATGAAGTAACGAGTTATCAGGCCTTGGGCCGGTGATATAAACTATCGTGATGGTTGAGATCCTGCATATGTTGCGGACTTTCGACAGCTTGTGTGAGCAGCATCGTGAACTAGTGACTATTGAATGGATACTATGTTCTAATTATACAAACCGTAGTGATGGTTGAGATCCTGCATATGTTGCGGATTTTCAACAGCTTGTGTGTGTAGCATCGTGAACTAGTGACTATTGAATGAATACTATGTTCTAATGATACAAACCGTAGCGATGGTGAAGATCCTGCATATGTTACGAATTCTCGATAGCTTGTGTGAGCAACATCATGAGCCGATGATTATTGAATGGATACTATATTTTGATGATACAAATCGTTGTGATGACTGAGATCCTGTATATGTTGCGAATTCTCAACAACTTATGTGAGTAGCATCGTGAGCGGGTGATATAGACTGTAGCGATGGCTGAGGTCCTGCATATGTTGCGGGTTCTCATAAGCTTGTGTGAGCAGTATCGTGAGCTGGTCAAAATTCTGAAACAAGCTCGAATGAGCGATATTCTGTGATTACCGAAATGAGATCATGCCTTACAGTAATTGGAAAAAGTTTGAGTTATGGTACGATGTAATACTCACCTGTTGTGAACTATGTTTGACAGGGATTATGTTGTTTATTTCTTGTAATTGAACTGTTACGTTTGTTTGGTAATATTTATAGTTAATTTGGTGAACTTACTAAGCTTTCATTAAGCGTACTCGTGTTTTGTTCTGTGTTTTGTAGATTTCGTTTTGGGGGCGGGAAATCGGATCAACTTGCAACATCACACTATCTCAAAGACTCTTTTGGTAGATTCTGAAACAACTTCGCTTATATGGCATGTAATAGGGCTATTGAATATATTTTGTGGTTGTATATGTGTAATTTTTTATGTAACTTGATTGTTTATAGTTTTATGGTCTAAGGTAAGTACATGTTTGGTGACATGAGTTGTGTTGTAGCATATGCAAGTGTGTTGAATGAGTTGGAAATTGGTGTGGTTTGAGCATGAAATGAGTAAGGTATTTTGGTTGTGGAAGCAAGACTTTGGATGTGCATTTGTGGCTTGTATATCAATTTAAAGTAATGAGTTGTCTAGGTGTTGAGTTGTAGTGTCATTGATGGAACATTGGTTTGACATTTAGGCTAATTGCTTTGACATGTTTTGAGCATATTTGAATGTACTTTGAAGGTTTGTATGCATGTACTTTTGGTATGTCTAGGTACACAAGCATTTAGGTATGAAAAGGGAAAGTTTTGGGTCAATTAATGGTGCACACGGCTTGGGACACGGGCTATCACATAGTCCTGTGTCACACACGGATAGATCACACAGGCTTGTTAGGTGCAGGGTTCACACGGGCTGAGATACGGACTTGTGGCCCAAGTCAGTGAGTTACACGAGTAGACACATGGTTAGACACACGCGCGTGTGGGAGAGCCACATGATCGTGTGACCCCTGTAGGTGAAAATTTTTCTGTTTTGCCTAAAATGTTTTGAATTGTTTCAATTTGGTTCTTAATTGTTCGTAAACTATTTTTAGGGCCTATGAGGCCTAATTTAAAGCACATACATATATGTTTATTATTATTTCGAGTTATATCTGAATTAATGAAATTAAATTGATAATTGAATATTGTATGCTATAAAAATGTTTCAATGAGTACAATATCCGTAATCCTATTTCACCGATAGAAGCGGGATATGGGTGTTACAATTTCTTTCTAGTTAATTGATGATGCAAAACTCTTGTGAAAAGGATTTTAAAAGTATTATGAATTGATCTCATGCATTCTTATTGGTTGAATAAAATAACAAGTTATTTGTTCTACTGATTCTACACCATTTTATATTAATTTAATCATTCCTTGAAACAGATGATATTTATATGATATTATTGGTAAGAAATATGATATATGCTTACATTATTGTCCAAATTATTATTTTGCACATTCCTTGAAGTGAATGTCTGCAATAAATATTTTACAATAACTTTTTATCATTAAAGTCAATTTGGACATTTGAAGATTTTAGCATATTCTCTAAATTGGAATGTTGCATATAATTGTTTGCAAATTATAATTCTTTTATGGAGTTAATGACATTATGGACTTCACATAGATTTAGACATTTTTAGAAGTAAATGTCACAATATTGCTTATACGTGGATACAAAGTAAAAGTAATTATAATAAAATTATTAATTATCAAAATTTATATTGACATTATTAGTACAATTGAAAAGCATGTTAAAGTAAACCAGAAGTTTACTAATACAAATATATTTACTACTTGGCATGATCAATTAGACCATCCTGGATCATATATAATGCGAAAATTAATTAAGATTTCATATGGACATTCATTAAAAAATCACAAGTTTCTTTAATTTAAAGAATTCTCATGTGTTGCTTGTAGTCAATGATAATTATTGATTATTAAAAACTCACTAGCTAAAGTTGAGATTTAATGTCTTACATTTCTGAAATGAATATGGGTTCATTCATCCACCATGTGGATGATTTTGATATTATATGATTTTGATAGATGTATCTACAAAATAATCACATGTGTTATCAACTCGCAATCTGCCGTTTGTGAGATTACTTATTTAAATGATTAATTTCAGATTATGCAATTGAAATAATTCATCTTGCTAATGCTGGTGAATTTACATCTCAAGCTTTCAATGATTATTGTATGTCAATTGGGATAAAAGTTGAATATTTTGTAACTCATGTTCACACGTAAAACGGTTTAGTTGAATTGTTTATCAAATGCTTCCAACTAATAGTTAAGCCATTACTTATAAGAACAAAACTTCCTATTACAGCTTGAGGATAAGCTATTTTGCATGCAGCAACACTTATGCTCGTTAGGCTGACAAGTTACAATAAATACTCCCTATAACAATTGACTTTTGGATTGGAACCAAATATTTCCAATCTTAGAATTTTTGGATGTGCGATATATGTTCTAATTGCTCCACCACAACGCGCAAAGATGATCATCATAGGATGTTGGAAATGTATATTGATGTGAGTCTCCTTATATTATTAAATATTTTAAGCTATTAATTCGAGATTTAGTTGTGACATGAGTTGTAAATTATTATGAGATAGTTTTCCCAACATTAGGGAGAGAGAATAAAAAATTGGATGAATAAAATACTTGAAATGAATTATCATTGTCTAATATCCTCGTACAAAGCAATGTGAATCAAAAGTTTTACAGATAATTTATTTTACAAATCAACTACCAGATTCATTTACTGACCTAAAGGGAATTACAAAATCTCACACATCAGCTGAAAATGCTCCAATACGAATTGATGTCCTAATAGGGCAAACTGTTAGTGCAAAAGAAAGTAATCCACGCATGAAGCATGGAAGACTAGTCAGTTCCAAAGATAAAAATCCTCGTCAAAGGAAATGAGAAAACATTCAAGATGGTCATATAACGGGGTGAGGGTTACTAAAGAAACCCATGACATAATTCATTATAAAACTTAAGAGGACATTCAAGTACCTGTAAATGAAAATGAAAATGATGAAAATAAAGAGATCTCGATAAGTTATGTCAATGCGAAAAAAAGATGGAACTGGAAAAAATATAGTTGTTGACAACAATTTTGTTTATAATGTTGTTATTGAAATAACAAAAGTAAATGAGGATCTTGAGACTAAATATGTTGAGGAATGTAGAAATAGAAAAGAATGACCAAAATAAAAAGACACAATTCAAGTAGAATTCAATTCACTTTCTAAACATGAGGTTTTTGGACTTGTAGTCCAAACACCTAAAGATGTAAAGCTGGTAGGATATGAATGGATATTTGTGCGAAAATGAAATGAGAAAAACGAAGTTGTAAGATATAAAGCACGACTTGTAGCATAAGGATTTTCACAAAGGCTCGACATTGATTACGAAGAGACATAATTTTTTTGGTGGATGCAATCTGGTTTAGATATCTTCTTAGTCTGGAAGTACGCGAAAAACATGACATGTATTTAATGGGTATTGTTATAGCCAATTTGTATGGCTCACTTAATAGTGAAATTTATATAAAAAATCTTGAAGAATTTAAAATCTTAAAAGGATATAATGTTTCCAGAGAAAATTCTCGATAAAAAATTATCTATTTGTCCATATAAAGGTCTCGATCAGATTTTGTGATAATTGTTGTTTATGTTGATTATCTAAATATTATTGGAACTCCTGCAGAGCTTCAAAATACAATAAATTGTTTAAAGAAAGAATTTGAGATGAAATATCTTGGAAAAATAATTTTTTGTCTTAGCCTGTAGATCTATCATTTAAAAGATGAAATTCATGTCCATTAGTCAACTTATACCGAAAAGATCTTAGATAAATTTTACATGGATAAAGCACATCCATTGAATTTATAGATGGTTGTACAATCGTTAGATGTGAATAAAGATCAATTTCGTTATGGCGAGAACGATGAAGAGTTTCTTGGTCTTGAAGTACCATATCTAAGAGCCATAGGGACATTGATGTTTCTTGCAAACAACACAAGACCTGATATAGCTTTCACTATAAACTTGTTAGCAAGATTTAGTTCTTCTCCAACACGTAGACATTGGAATGCAATTAAACATGTATTCAAATATTTTAGAACAACCATTGATATGAGGTTATTTTATTCAAATGATTCAAAATCCCTATTAGTCAACTATGCTAATGTTGGATATATATCAGACCCACATAAAAGTCGATCTCAAATAGGACATTTATTTACATGAGGAGATATTGTCATATCATGGCGTTCAACAAAGCAAACACTAGTCGTCACCTCTTTAAATCATGCAAAAATAATTGCAATGCATAAGACAAGCCGAGAGTGTGTTTGACTAAGGTTATTGACCCAACATATCTAGAAGATATGTAATTTGTCTTTACAAGAAAAGATGTCAACTATCTTATGTGAATATAATGCATCATGTAAAACTCAATTGTAGGGTGATTACATTAAAGATGACAAAATGAAACATATTTCACCAGAATTATTCTTCACTCATGATTTTAAGAATAAAGGTAATATAAAAATTTAACAAATTTGTTCTAGTTTGAAAGACTAGTATACAAGATTGAAAGCATAGACTTAAAGATGTAATGTGATGTTGCCATTAGGGAAAGTCTAAAGTAAGTTGTACTATTTTCCTTTAATCAAAGTTTTGTCCCACTAGGTTTTTTTGGTAAAAGTTTTTAACGACGTAGTTTGTAATAAGAGATTGCATACTCTTTTTCCTTCATTAGGTTTTTATCTCACAAGATTTTTTCTTAATAAAGTTTTAACTCGACACATTTTCGTTAATGGACATTCAAGGAGAAGTGTTATAAATCTATTGATAAATGGATGTCCGTATAACTCCCAAAATCTCCAAAATCATTCTTTTGTAACTCTTGTAACCCCTAAAAATTTTATAGGGTATCTTAATTAACTTTATTATGTATTTGTAACCTATATTGGTTGAGGCCATATAAATAGAGCACATGTACAAGCTTATTGAATCCAAGAAAAAGAAGAATTATCCTTCCACTTTTGTGTCTACTCTTCTTTTTTATTCTTACTACAATTCTTTTTATTTAGAAAATATTTGGTACACCACTAATGAAAATTTTAAACTCCACAAGCAAGATCAAAAGTTGGCAAGTATCCTATAGAGGTTCAATAAAATATTAAAAAATAAATATTAAAAAAAAAAGACACATAATTACTTATGGAATAAAAAAAATATAGTGCCGTGTACCCATAATATAATATTTCTTTATATATACTTTTAAATTTGTATTTATTATTATGACATTGGTGGAATTAAGCAATATGTAGTTTTGTGTTTTAAATTGAAGTTATTGAAAAAAGAAGCAGCAAAAAACAGAGGAGATGTAACATAGTCCAGACGTCGGGGGTTAGATATATAAATTTCTGTGTTGTAGCTCGTCTTCATTTAAGAATGTAGCGAAACTATCACTAAAGCATCAATTTTATTACAAAGAAGACATTTGTATAATAAATATCTGAACACAGAATGTGGATAGTCTATCAATGAAATCACTTTCTGCATCACTCATATTGGTGGTGTTAATTCTTAGGGGTAGGGTTCATATTCAAGAACCCAAAGTTGTGACAGAGTCGATGTAAAAGATTTTTAAAGAATGATGTCAACCAACTTTTGCTGTGATCCTCCAGAAATACCATTTCAAACATTCATCCCGAGTATCAAGAATGTGGGAAGAGCAAGAAATACCATAGCAAGGAGATAAAATCAGTAACTGTTTTAATTTCAAAAAACTCTCCTATAGTACCAAAACTGTGGCCACCCCATCACACTAAATCCACAATAGACCCAATTCTAGACACTAGTCTTGGCTAAGATGCCAATTCAACTGAAAATGTTTCAATCAACTGCCACCCATTCTTTCTTTCTCAGTAAAAGTATCTGCCTCGGTCTCGATCCCGTCCATAATCTCTATCTCGCTCATAATCATAATCACGGCTCCGATCCTTTCCCCTATCCCTCTCTCTGCTTCGACTACGGCGTCTTTCCCTGTCTTCACGCTCTCTGTTCTTGCTACTTTCTCTATCATCCCGTTTCCGTTCCCTTCCTCTGTCTCTGCTTCTTTCTCTTCCATCCCTGTCAATCACACCTGCCAAATACAATGTTTTATAAAATTAAAAAAAAAAAAAAAACTGTTGATGTGCCTTGGCTTTGCTGAGACCCTGCAAGTTCACAGGCCGAGTGGCACATCAACAAGTCTGGTATTGACCAGTGAGAATTTTGTCTCCCAACTTTATTGAGGGCTTAAGTGCCTGACAAGGCAAAACCATGCACAATTGAGCTCTCGGCAGAGTCTGAGACAAAACTTCCACTGGGGACAATACTGAATGTGTCGAGGGTCCAACCCTCAACAAGAATACTGTTTTTTTTCTGGGGTATAAATGAAAAAAGTGTTGTTTTATTTAAGTTTAAAAAATGTTTATATGAGCTAAGTATTTTATACCTATATGAAAGTTTTCAATGAGTATCTATCTGGGCTAAAGCTGATATGAAATATGGTTACCTCATATATATAAAATATACTGTAAAACAAAATTAGAAGTCAAACTAATCTAGAGCCAAGCAACCTAAACTAGGACCCTATATCTTTCATTTTCAGTATGGCAATCAGTATCTAAAAACATCGCATCCTCATATGAAGTAGTTATCAACGCAATGAACCTAATACCTAGTTCCTCAACCTCCCAGCCAGCACGGCCTGAACCTGGTAGAACTCGAGCAGCTTCAGCTTGTTGTGTTTTTGCTCGGAACTTTTTCTTGAGATTGCCAAACTCATCATACATCTCACCATCATCCTGAGGATAACACATAATTACCATTAAGTTAAGATAGTCAATGAACTAAGCTTCAAGTAATGATAACAGAGATATATTTTTACTTCTTCCGCTTCACGTCGACGTCGCCTTGTTTCCTCTATCTCTTCTTCATCAAGTTCTTTGTAACCACCAGCACGTCCTCCTCTGTTAAGCACAGGTTTAAAGCAAACGTAAGATGCTTTGCACATAGCAGTAAAAATCGAAGAGTAGGAGTGAAAGCTCAGTAATACTGTAGTAAAATGACATAATGACATAAACAAACTAGCATTTCACTCCATCTAGTAAAAGCATATTAAATGAGTCAAAACAATGGGATGTGAATACAATTAAAAGAAAAGAACATAGAAGAGGATATGAAGCCAATGCTCTAATAATAAAATTAGTTAACAAGTTGAAGAATACCGTGAAAGCACATAACAAGAATGCCTATGCAGTAATGGCAGTTACTCCAGAACATCAGTACAGAATCAGGTAAAACTGTTTAAAAGGAATAATGCACTGTGTAGAAGAATATATGTCATTCAAGTAATAAGAGGAAACTACATTTCTTTTCAGTTTTCCCTTCAATGAAGTGAATGTCTAATAAATTTAGGAATCTTCTTGCTCTCTAGATAGCCAGTTACACAAAAAATTCCAACAAGTTTAAATAATGGAAATGGGTAGCTAAGAAGAAAATGATGGAACAAACTTTTGAGAGTTGAATACCAGTTGTACTAACAAAACCCAATTAAGACAATAAAATAGGGTCGAACCAGCATATCTAGCTCAAAGCAAACCAATTGACAAACATATTTAATGAAAAATGATAGAAACCATATTTCCAAGACATTTGGCTCAAATAAATAGTAAGAAAGCACTGAAAGGAGTTCAAGAGCAAAAAAAGGAACTGCTTGACTACATATCAAGGAGCAAAATTGATGCACAGCAAACAAAACTCAAAAGCATAAACCACTTTTGTTCCAAAAACTATTTTCAGTGAAATAATAATGATAATAATAATAGTTCGTGATCCAGGTCATTGTGTGTACCCAAATCATGAAAAAAATAGTTATACCATGAAAGAGATAAAGTACAGAAAATACAAGAATTAGCTGGTGTATTGGAATTTTCTTTTATTTTCCATCTCCTTGAAGTAGAGGGAGTGTGGTACAAGTTTCTTTTAGAAAAATGATCAGTAAGCAAAAGTTAATGCATTTGAAAGAAAGCAAAACCATGTTTTAGCAACATTGCGAGAATTGGAAAAGGTGAAGATCGAAACGGGGTGTCTCATGCTTGATTGGAAATAGTAATGGCAACAATATCACTACTGTCAATGAAACATTGTTCTCAGCTTTCTCACTATAACTCAAAAAAATTAAAAGATACAAAAGAGAAACCATTGGCAAAAGGAGAAATAGGGAAAACAAATTAATGCCAATGCCCATCCAAAACCAAAAGGTAAATCAGAGGGGAAAAAAAACACTTGTAAGATTGACAACTTATTCATATAAGATTAAAGGTCAACATCACCCTCAAGGATACTCTTACAATTAGAATGAAATGAAGCACATGATCAAGCTACAAAATGCCAACATAGAAAAGTAAATCAACAATACAAATAAGATAGATCAATTTTCAATGAAAATATCCACAAGATTCTAATTTGTACCAAAGATTAGAATATATCAAATACTTATGAATACCTCACACCACCCTCATTGTGACCAGGTTTATTAGTGTTGCAAATATTGCATTTCATACGCTTAGCCCAGTTGATGTTACCACACCTGTTACAGAGAAATTCAAAGAACTGATGAATAACCTTGCGCAAAAGATGGCACTACATTCAAATATAAAAAGCACGGCCACATTTCTTAACATTTGTAGAGTTGAAGAGTAAAATGTTTAAAGCACCAATAAAACCACCCCTAGTGGCTCCTAACCAATTTGTATAATCCAGCAAAATATTAAAGACATCACTTTGGCTTAGCTCAAGTGGCAAGAGAGGGGGCATGTTACAGTAGAGATATTATTTTCGAGCAGTAGTGCTCTCCTTTGCATCAAATAAACAGAAAAACTAAAAGAAAATCTTAACTTTCCTAAGATCACACAAGGACCAGAAAAGAAGAAAATATTTCACTTGAGCATTAGAAGTCATACATTGGGCAAGGCCAATCATTTGGGCCAAAAAGTCCACCAGTAGTAGCTACTGCTCGGCCATGACCTCCAGAATCAGGAGCACCACGACCCCTCCCACGACCACCAGCCCCTCCACCACCACCAGATGCACCTGCAGGTCGAGCAGATCCACATCGATTGCACACACCACGGAATGAAAAGTTGACATTGGAACAACTGCAACCAGAAACATAAATTATATGAAGTATGAAAATAACGTTCAGAGGTAAAGAAAATTGGAAGGAAATGTTATAGAAGAGCAAGAAGCTGCTCACCAATATCACATCACAGACCTTGTATTTGGACAGAGCCAATCTCCCTCCTGTTGCCACGTCTTTCCTGAAGTATCAACCCGACCTCTACCCCTTCCACCACCCCCATCCATGTCCTTGGCTGCATCATCCTCAAATCCACCATCATCAGCAGCTGCAGTTGGAACATCTACAACAGCATTACTACTCTTACTCTCTGCCATAAAAACACCAATTGTGCTCCCATGGAAATCCTTGTCATTAAACCATTCAACAGCAGCCAATGCAGCATGTGGATCTTCATAAGTAACTGTAGCATCACCTTTCGGCTCATTTGTCACCTTATCTCGGTATAACCATATCTTAGGTCGACCGGTTCTCTTATCTTTCTATAAAATCAGCAAAAACACAGCAATAAGCTGACAGATAACACAAACAGCTGTATACATTTTGTTTTTCCATCAAAACTTTATATTCACCTTTAGCAAGCCAATGGTTCCAAAATATTCAGCTAACATACTTTCATCGGTTCCCTCAGGTAAATTACAAACATAGATAGAACCATTTGTAGGGTATCCTCTTCCTGTATTGCTTGCCATAGTTTCTTTACCTCATCAAAATCCTTCTAGAAAGCTCTAAACAAAATTAAAAGCTTAGCTAAGTTTAAAATTAGCAATAAATGTTTAAAAAAAAAAGGAAATGCATAATTGATACTGCAAGGTGCCATTAATAGAAAATACTATAAAAATTTATTTATATCACAACAAAATAAACACAGATAGATCTCACCTTAATTCTTTCCTCTCTCTTTTTTTTTTAAAGAAAAAGAAGATTTAAGCTAAATCAAAATTTTAGAGCAAACACAATAAATCAAAAACGCTAAAATATAGGATAATCGAGAAACACACGACAAAGATCTGAAGCGAAGAAATAAAGGAAAAGGAGAGATGGAATTCTCACTGGTAGTAGTGGCGCAGGCGGCGGCGGTGGAAGATCAAATATGTGAAAGTGAAAATGGCGGTGGTTTCGTCGCCAGCGACACCGGTGGTATATTTTCTCTTCCTTTTTACGATACGAGTTGAGGATAGGGCTTCTTTTTTGTTATAACGGGTCCTGCCGAGAGTGGCGTCTCCCGCTCCGGTGTTGTTATTATTAACTAATTAATTGAAAGAAACATAAACATAATTGAGTAAAAAACTTTTTATATATTTTTTAATGCTTAGGCATAAAATTTTGAAAAAATATAATATTTAAAGTTTTCGATAATTTATTTTTTATGAGATAAAATAATTTTAAAACATATATATATATTTAAAAATTTAGACAATTAAAACATTTTAAATAAGTAGGATACAAATTTAAAATAATCTATAATAAAATTTAGGGTTAATGACAAATTTAACCACTAACGTTTACCTATTTTATCAAAATGGTCTTAATTGTATTTTTCAACCTTTTTTTACCATCAAACTTTGCTTTTGAAATTAACGGGATGATGATAATACATAAATATGACATACTTTTGAATATTAATTATATATATTTTGTGAGTATAATCCTATTAATTTGGGCTATTTGTGATCTTTTTATTTTGTAAAGACTAAATTGATGACAAAAGACATATTGGGGGCAAAAAAACATGATTTTCGAAGAGAAATAAAAGTTGAGAAAATGTTGAATACTTAAAAGAGAGTTTTTATAGAACAAAAAAACTTGATTTTGTTTTATTTTATTTTAAAACTTATTTTTATTAGGATTAATCTTTAAAATATTATTTATATTTAAACTTGTATTTAATTTATCTTTATCATTTTGTATTTATCTTTTAGAGTTTAAATTGGATCCAATTAGGGGAATTAAATGTTTAGATATAATTCTAATTATCTTTTAGAATTTAGATTTGATTCAACTAGGAATATTATGTACTATAAATAGGGGTGGAGTGATTGAATTATTCACTTCTCATTCATTGAAAAAATCCTCCATCTCCCAAAAACCCTAGTTCAATAAAAAGCTTTATTTTTATTATCTTGTGTTCTTCCTCATAAACATGAGCAACTAAAAAACCTTCTAGTCGAAGGTTATTAAATATTCCTCCAAAGTTCATGAGGTTTAGAATCCGCGCTAATTTTTTCTCACCCGAGTATTCATCAATTCTCTGTATTACGGGATCGACGCTTCCGTCCAAAATCCCTATAAAAATAATCTTTTTATCTTGTGCAAAGTCGACCACTTTGTGTGTTTTAAAAAGGTTGCATAGTCGGTTCGCTAATTTACTGCGTTAGAGGTTGTCGAACCAAAGAGACAAAACGTCGTGACATTCATCGTTGGGAAAAGATGATCTGATGGAAGACGGTGTCATTGGAGTGACGGTTGGCTAAAGTCAGTTTCCTCTAAAAAACTATATCTGGAGCTAGTGGCCGTAGGCATCCTCTTCCACTATTACTAGCTTATTCGAGCACGAGAAGAACCATCCAAAGTCTATGATTGAACCAAGGAAGAATGAAAAGATAATCAGAGGTTGGATCTCTAAATATTGATACAACCCTTTCTTCCTTCGACTTTATTTATTTTATGCAATTTATTTTTATTTCGACACTCCTATTTTTTACTTCTTTTAATTATGTTTTCAATACTCAACAATTCTGAGCCAACCCTGAACCTACTAAAAGGGTTCACCAGCTAAGTAATTCCTCCTTAGAAGATAAAGTTGAAAAACTTACTAATCTTGTGAGTTATCTTATTGTAGGAAAAATAGGGTCGGCCTGTCAATACAGAATTTGTGGAAAATCCGAACACACAACTGATGTATGCCCTAATCTGTATGATGATTCTATGGCCCAATTGGATGTTGTGAGAAACTTCCCTAGACCACCCCAAAGGTGATATTATCCTTACGCAAATACATACAACCCTGGGTGGAAAGACTATCCTAACTTGAGATATGGGGCGAATCCACTCTACAACCAACCATACCAAAATCGAGCCCCACAACAAGCGCAAAATTCAGGTACTTCTCTAGAAGCCATGGTAAATAAATTAGTAGCTAATATGCTTGATTTTCAATAGAAAATCGAGACATCTATTAAGGAGTTGACCACATTAGTGGAGAAATTAAGCGCACAAGGTAGGCTGCTGTCACAAACAAAACCTAACCCAAGACAAAACGCGAATGTAGTGACGCTATAAAGTGGGAAAGTACTAGAACCAATTCTTGGTAAAAATCATGCCCAAGAATCTGCCCAGGAAAAGCAGGAAAACGACGAGCAGATTCGGTCGAAACCTCCATTACCTAGAATTCAACCTTCGTTTCCAGGACGATTGAGGCAAACCTAGAAAGGTAATGAGGAAAAAGAGATCCTTGAAACATTCAGAAAAGTCAAGGTAAATATACTTTTGTTAGATGCTATTAAACAAATTCCACAATATGCTAAATTTATTAAAAAACTTTGCACCAACAAACGAAAATTGACTGGAAATGAAAAGGTAAACGTTGGTAAGAATGTGTCTACGATTTTGCAACGAAGGATACCAACAAAATGTAAGGATAGAGGCATGTTTGCAATACCATGCAAAATAGGTCACTTTGAAATTAAGAAAGCTATGTGTGACTTAGAAGCTTCTATAAATATAATGCATTTTTCTATTTATGAATCACTTAACATGGGTTCTTTGAAGAAAACAAGTGTTATAATCCAGATGGTGGACAGGTCCATTGTACATCCCGAAGGAGTCCTTGATGATGTGTTAGTGAAAGTCAACAAACTAATTTTTCCTGCAGGTTTTTATATAGTGAAGATGGAAGAGGATAATACTCCTGGATCCTCCGATATCTTGTTGGGACGACCTTTCTTTAGTACTGTAAATACTGAGATCAATGTGCGAAGCGAAACTCTCACAATGGAGTTTGATGAGGAGATAGTAAAATTTAATACTTATGACGCTATCAGTCATCCTAATGAAGTCTTGAACGTAAACCGTGTTGATATAGTGAAATCCTTAGTAGATGAGATTTCCAAATCACTCCATGAGATTGAGCTCGAAACATTGTTTGATGATGATTTTAATGATGAATTTGATTCTTATCCTAATTGTGGATTTGTTAATGAATTATTGTCTCCTATGAATACTAAACTTTTACCTTCTATTGTGTAGGCACCAGAGTTAAAGTTGAAACCACTTTTCGAGCATCTCAAGTGCATATTTTTGGGGGATGGCAAGATTTTACCTGTCATAATTTCGAATAAACTCTCTGAGTGTGAGGAAGCAAATTTGATTCAAGTACTAAAGAGCCATACGGAAGCTATCGGTTGGACCATCGCTGATTTAAAGGGATAAGCCATTTGACATGCACTCATAAGATCTTTTTAGAGGAAAACACAAAACTGAGGCGGGAAGCGCAAAGACGGTTGAACCCGAATCTGTTGGATGCCAACTTGATTTACCCCATTTTCGACAGCAGTTGGGTAAGTCCGGTACATATCGTGGTCAAAAAACTGGCGTGACAGTAAAGAAAAATGCTAAGGGCGATTTAGTACCTATTCAAGTGCAGAATGGGTGACGTGTTTGCATTGATTACAGGAAGTTGAACTCTTACACTAGAAAAGATCATTTTTCTCTTCCTTTTATAATCAAATGCTTGAACGTTTATCTGAAAAAACTCATTATTGTTGTCTTGATGGATATTCAAGTTTTTTTCAAATTTCAGTTGCACTTGAGGATCAAGAAAAGACGACTTTTACATGCCCATTTGGCACATTTGCATTTAAGAGGATGCCATTCGGACTTTGCAATGCACCAGCCACCTTTCAGATATGCATGATGAGTATATTCTCAAAATACGTAGAAAATATTGTTGAAGTTTTTATGGATGATTTTACTATGCATGGGGAATCTTTTGATGAATGCCATAGAAATCTCACAAAAAATTTAAGTAGATGCACAAAATCTAATCTTATCTTGAATTATGAGAAATGTCATTTTATGGTAGATAAAGGTTTAATTCTAGGTCATATAGTTTCATCCAAAGGGATTGAGGTTGATAAGGCTAAAATTGAAATTATAAATTCTTTACCATACCTCTCAACTGTGAGGGAAATTCATTCTTTCCTTGGCCATACAAGATTTTATAGGCGCTTCATAAAAAAACTTCTCCAAAGTAGCTAAGTCATTATGCGAGTTGTTGTAACAAGATAAAAAATTTGAGTTCAGCCCAAAATGCAAAGAGGCTTTTGACACATTGAAACAAAAGTTGGTCTCTGCTCCTATAATCCAAGCCCCAAATGGAAATACCCCTTTGAAATCATGTGTGATGCAAGTGACTAAAGTGTAGGGGCTGTGTTGGGGCAAAAGATAGATCGAGAGCCTCATGTTATTTGCTATGCTTTAAAAACCCTAAATGTTGTACAAAGCAATTACACTACCACAAAAAAAGAACTTCTATCCATTGTATTTGCTTTAAATAAATTTTGATCTTATTTATTGGGATCTAAAGTAATTATTTTTTCTGACCATGCAACTCTTAGGTATTTGATTGCAAAGAAGGAAGCAAAGCCAAGACTTATGAGATGGATTTTACTGCTACAAGAATTCGACATCGAGATTCGAGATAAAAAAGGATGCGAAAACTTGGTGGCTGGTCACTTGAGTAGGGTAAAAATGCCTTATGACGACATTTTTATAAAAGATGAGTTTCCTGATGAGAGCCTATTTTCGGCCCAAGAGTATTTTCCATGGTATGCGGATATGGTAATCTTTCTTGCTATAGGTTCTTTACCTATTAAGTTATCTCATCCCAGGAAAGAAAAACTTAAAAAAGAAGCTTGATGTTATATTTGGGATGATCCATACTTGTGGAAACATTGCTTAGATCAGGTGATAGGACGATGTGTTCCAAAAACTAAGGTAACATCTATACTTACTTTTTGTCATTCGTATGCGTGTGAAGGCCACTTTGGACCTAATTGGATTGCTCATAAGATATTAGAATGTGGATTATATTGACCCACAATTTTTCGTGATGAATATAAATTTTGGAAATCTTGTGATAGATGTTAACAGATAGGGAACATTACTAGGCAAAATCAAATGCCCCAATCCCCAATCCATGTGTGTGAACTTTTTTATGTATGGGGTATTGATTTTATGGGTCCATTTATCTCTTCATTTGGAAATATATATATATACTTCTAGCAGTAGATTATGTTTCTAAATGGATAGAGGCAATACCTACTCGAAATGATAATGCTAAAACCGTGGTAGAGTTTTTAAAACGTTGTATTTTTTCCAGGTTTGGTACACCTCGGGCTTTGATTAGTGACCGTGGAACTCATTTTTGCAATAAAGTGATGGAGGCACTCATGAAGAAATATGGGGTTCATCATCATATAGCTACGGCTTATCACCCCCAAATGAATGGCCAAGCAGAGGTTTCGAACTGAGAAATTAAGACAATTTTGGAGAAAATGATTCAACCTAATAGGAAGGATTGGAGTCTTCGATTAAATGATGCTATTTGGGCTTACAGGACGACATATAAAGGCTCAATAGGTATGTCTCCTTTTCGACTTGTTTTTGGAAAAGCTTGCCACCTTTCGGTGGAACTAGAACACAAAGTTTATTGGGCCGTATGACAATGTAATATGGAGTTAGAGCCCGCAAGAAAAACTAGGAAATTAGACATCCAAAAGTTGGAAGAGATCTAAAATGACGCCTATGAGAATGCTCATATATATAAAGGTAAAAAAAAACTATTTCATAATAGAATGATATCTCAAAAGCAATTCTCAATAGGGCAAAAAGTGCTGCTTTACAACTCAGTTCTAAAATTGTTTCTTGATAATATTTGATCTCGATGGTTAGGGCCCTTTATTGTCACTAAATTATTTACTCATGGTGTAGTGGAAATAGAAAGTGAAGAGACAAGGAAACGGTTCACAGTCAATGGTCAAAGGCTGAAACCATTTTATGAAAATTTCCAAGCCCAAACAGTCGAAAAAATTCATCTCGAATAGCCTCAATATTAATTCGGGTCATCAAGCTAATGACATTAAACAAGCGCTTGTTGGGAGACAACCTAATTATTATTATTATTATTATTATTATTATTATTATATTTTTATTTTTATTTTTGTATTTTATTTATTTATTTTCTTATTTGTCCAAGAAAAAAATTTATTACATGAAAAAAATCGATGACGGAGAATTTATGTGAAAATGGTCACATTAAGGTAAAATCCTATCCCTGCAACCAAACACTCGCTGCCTATATTCCCTATCCCAGCTAGGAATAGTGCACCCTCATTAGGATTAACTATCCCTACGCCCAAACACGTCCTTCCATATAACCCTTTTCTTTTCAAACTCTAATTTTTTCTTCCCATCCTTTTCCCTTTTAACCACCGTTCGTCTCTTCTCTTTACCCTCTCTACCGCCACTCACCATAACACTATGATCCGTACCCGAAATCGTGCCACCACCGAACCCTCCTTCACCATCAACCCACGTCACTGTCGATTCTCGATACCACAACACATTCAAATCCTCCATACCACCCCTACCACACGAAACTCCCCCATTTACACCGAACACTCACGCCCACGCACTATAGGCCACACCTCCTCTTCAAATCTTTCCACCTTCCCCCTAAAACCCAACTTTATTTTTACCAAAACCACCCGCGCCTTCATCGGTTTGACAACCAACCCCGACGCCATCCGCCTCCTCTTTCATTTCTATCTCTATCTTCACCACAAGCCGCCGTACTCCTCGACTAAGACAAATCGTGAGAACAACTTGAGCACCATCACCATCACCACAACGTTTTCGTTCGACTCTGTCTCTTTATAAGCCCGACGAGTCGTCGTCCGTCGGCACTCAGCCGCCCATGTTTGACCCCGATTTTTCTGGCAAAACTATCGAAAGTGATAGTTCTGCACCACCCTTTCTAACCTGAGGTCGCACTTATTGTTCCCGTGAGAATGTTCTTCCCTCCGAGTGCTGATTATCTAGTAACTTGCATTTTCCCAACCGAGACAGGTATGATCAATTACGACACAAATCGGTAATAACCTGTAAATGCCTTTCACCATCTATTTTGATCGCGTTGAACATTGATGCTACTGTATATGATTATTTTTACAATATTGGCTGGTTTGGTGGTTTTGATATGATACATTCTGTCTATTATGAATTGGTTTTGAAATTTTATTCCACTTTTTGTTTTACAAGGTTTACACAGGTTGCGTTAGACACTCTGGGTGTTATTTCATTTCGATTACTTGTAGTTGAACATAGTTTATCTATTACCGAGTTTAATCTTTCACTTCAATTTGTTAATAATGAATATGTTTCTTCTACTACCTATGAGTCTGCTTATTGCACTTTTCCTACAGATTTTAATCCTCTCACTGTGTTTGCACTATTAACTGATAATGCTGAATCTACATATAACTCTAGAACATCTAAGGATTTGTGGTTATGTGATCCTGCTTTGTGCTATATTCATAGATATTTGACTTATAATTTTTTAGGAAGGAAAGATGCCCTGGCATCCTTTTCAAAGACGGAATTGTTTTTATTGTGGTGAATGTATGAGTCATCCGGTAAATTCGGGGTATTGGTATGCACTTCAATTCAAGCATATTATTAAGGCCAAACGACCCCTAATTTTGGGTTCTTTGGTAACTTAATCATTACTTTCGTTACATGGATCTAATGCTCCTCTTTCTACTGTACATATTGCTTGTCAGGTTGATCCATTGGATGCTCGTTATCTTAATTCTATGGGACTTCTTCATGGCACACTTTCCTCTTTCTATTTTGTTCCTACAGGTTTTCGTGCAACACCAGCTGAACGAATCTTTCGTCGGTAAAATCAACAAGCAATGCCTGACCCACAACCATCACTGACCATCGAGCAACATTTGGAGCGAATTGAAACTCGCATCGACACCCTCAAACAGCAGATGACTGACATTCTTGCAGCACTACGAGAGCGATGATGACATGGGGAGTATTCTCAACCCTTTTCTTTTCGTATTTTTCTTCACATTGAGGGTAATGCGTTTTAAGTAGGGGGAGACGTTACCCATTGCTTTTGCTGTTTTTATCCGATGTTTTTGTTGCTATGGGTTTACTGTTGCTACTGCCTTGTTGTTTTATTTTTTGTAAGTATATCTTGTCCCTTTTCATGCCCAAGATTTTACCCACGAAATGCCCACTGTTTTGCCCATGAGTATGCTTCTTGTTTACTGAGTTAAATTTTGATTTTGCTATGATTAATTTTATCTCAACTGTTTTATTTCTATTAGGCTCACATGATTATGATTAATGAAGATAACCTTATCTTGATTATGGTAAAATTGATTGAGTCTAAGTATAAGAGAACAGTTAATTCTGATGCATGCCAAATTATTTTTTGTGATTGTTAGTTAGTTACTAAACTTATTTTTGATATTTGTTTATTTTTTTCCTAGTCCTCCTTAGATAAATTTCTCTCTCCAAAAAAGAAAAAGAAAAACCTTGATGATTCTGTGGTTATGAGCTCAAGTTTAAAACGTGACTAACCGAGTAACCGGGGTAGGGTGTTTGGGTTGTCATCCTACTTCGTGTAAAAAGGTTGTGTGACATGTTAAGCAAAACTCCGCTAACTGAAGAAGGAAAAAAAAAGAAATAAATAAATTCGGAGTGTGTTAGACTGAGTAACCGGGGTGGAGTGCTTGGTTGTATTTCACTTCGCATCAAAAGGGCTAACACATTCTAAAAAAAAAAGAAGAAAAAAATTGAGAGCATGTTAGGCTGAGTAATCGGGATGGAGTGCTTGGTTGTTATTTCAAAAGGTCTAATATATTCTTAAAGAAAAAAAAGAGAGAAAACTGACAAAATAAAAGGAAGAGAACTAAAATTGGAGACTAAGGGTAAACAAATAGGTGTCTTGGTAAGTTTAGTAAATTATCTAACTTTCGTGAAATAATTCAAGATGATTTAATTGTTGTGTTTTAATTGGGTTATTTTTTCGATTTTACCTACAGCAAGCTAAAGTTTCTCTTTACTTTTCATAAGCATTAAGCCTAATTGTTTGAAGAATTTTGGAGTGTTATTTTTCATGGTGAAATTTAAATTACTTAGTGGATTATGAATCATACTTGAGGGCAAGCATGGGCTAAGTAGGGGGAATATGATAATGCTTAAATATGACATACTTTTGGATATTTTAATTATATATATATTTTGAGTATTATCCTATTAATTTGAGCTATTTGTGATCGTTTTATTTTGTAAGGACTAAATTGATGACAAATGACATATTAGGGCAAAAAGCATGATTTTTTAAGAGAAATAAAAGTTAAGAAAATGTGGAAGACTTGAAGAGCGTTTTTATAGGACAAAAAGACTTGATTTTATTTTAAAACTTATTTTTATTAGGATTAATCTTTAGAATATTATTTATATTTAAACTTATATTTTATTTATCTTTATCTTTTTGTATTTATCTATTAGAGTTTAAATTGGATCCAATTAGGGGAATTAAATGTTTAGATATAATTCTAATTATCTTTTAGAATTTAGATTGGATTCAACTAGGAATATTATGTATTATAAATAGGGGGTGAAGTGATTGAATTATTCACTTATCATTCATTGAAAAAATCCTCCATCTCCCAAAAACCCTAGTTCAATAAAAAACTCTATTTTTATTATCTTGTGTCATTCCCAAAAAACATGAGCAACTAAAAACCCTTCTAGCCGAAGGTTATCAAATATTCCTCCAAAGTTTATGAGGCTTAGAATCTGCGCTTAATGCTTCTCACTCGAGTATTCATCAATTTTCTGTATTACGAGATCGACGCTTTCGTCCAAAATCCCTATAAAAGACATAATTTATTATTTAGGTAACTCAATAAGACATTTACATGTGAAAAATAATAAAATAAATAAATCATACATGAAATTAAAAAAAACTCTTAATTTTAAAAAAATAAACTCAATTATTAAAAAAATGTTTCAAAATGGAAAATATTGAATGTGTGCATTCATTTTGAAACTTTTTTTAGATGATTACTTTTATTTTCTATAAATTAAGAGTTATTTTTTTAACTTCATGAATTATTTATTTATTCATTTTATTATTTTTCACATGTAATTATTTTATTGGGTTATATAAGTAACAAATTACATCTCATTACAAATATTTCACATATGAAATTTCACATCATCCCGTTAATTGTTTTAATTGTACTTTCATCAAATTTATTAAAAAAAATTTGAAAAAAGAAATAAAGGTTGATGGCAAAAAAAGTCTAAAAAATACAATTAAGATCATTTTGACAAAATATGTAAACGTTAATGGCCAAATTTATCATTAAGCCTAAAATTTAATACATAAAAGTACAAAAACAAATTTTAATAACACGGACTACATCTTTATTTAAGAAGAATCAACAATTACAACATGATGGATGTCCAAAGGATAATCAATCTCAAAAGAATGATTACAAAACTTTTCTAACGCTATTTCACTTGGCCTATCTGCGGCCCTATTACAATCCCAAGTGCACCAATTAAATTCTAGGTTTAGGAGTGGCAAAGCCATTTGCTTAGTCTCTTTAATATAATGACCAATAGTAATGATGTCGTCATGCTTCGAATTTAACCGATTCACAATACTTGCCCAGACACTTTCTATGATGGTAGAAGTAATATTATTCTCGCACTCCCAAGCAACACCTTGACGAATAGCCTCAATCTCCACCCATGTAGAATTCGTAATGTTCTCCTTAGCACTCATCATGCCCCTGAGCATAAAACCATCACAATCACGAGCAGAATCCCAAAGCCTACTCTGTTATTTTTCCACGTTGCATCCACGTTAATTTTGGTGACACCCTTGGGGTTTGCACTACTTAGCCCAACGAACATGTTTAGGGATAATCGAGACATTAGTGAAATTATGGAGCCCAAATTCATCCAAAATAGTGTAACACTAGAATTCTTAGGGATTAAATTAGGAAATTATGAAAATTTGAGGGCCTTTTGGGTAAATTTTGTTAATTTGTGAAGTTGGGACTTAAGTGTAATGAGTGTGGAATTGTAGGGTCAACTTAGAAACCCTAAACTACTTTAGGGACCTTCGAGTAATTAACCCTATTTCATGAGGTACTTAAGCATCTTAAACCTCCCTTTTGACTCTTCTGCTCCCAATCTCTTTTCTCTCTCTACCGAAACTCCTTTCTTTCCGTCACTTTCCTCTTCGATTTTCGGATCACTCTTCCGATCAAGCTCGTGCCACTGGCCATTTGTGTCACCGCCCACCCTTTTGCAACCCTCATTTCCTCGCAAGTAAAACCCACATCCCCATACATTCATAGTCGTCGCCGTTCGTGTGGTTTAAAAGCCAAACCATTCGGCCGTTTACTCCTTGGTGGTTCGTTCATGTTTTCGTCGCTTTTGGGCATAGGTGAGTTGAAACAAGTGTTAAGGGCTTCGTTTTGAGGCTGTTTGTGGGTAATCTCGATGGTTAGACGTCGTGCGTGTTAGTCGGATCTTGGTGCTACCGGTAGAGGGTGTAAACCCTAAAGTTTGGTTATTGTTAAGTTCAAAATTAGGCTCCTTGGTGACCCAAATTAAGACAAGCCCAAGTGTGACCCAAAATTAACCCAAAAACTCATAACCCAAACCTTTTGACCCAATAACCCTAAAAACCAAAATCAAACCAAACCCAACACCCAAGCCAATTGAACCAAGCTAATCGGATCGACTCGAACCCGATCGGCTCGACCTGAATTAGTCAAACCCGACCCGACCCATTGATCGTTGACCGTTGATCGTTGATCGTTAACCGTTGACTTTGACTTTGACTGTGGACTTTTTTCGAGAAACCCTACCCTACCATTTTTCGACGTCTTGAGTCCATTTCTGCTATTTATTTTGTCAAATTCAAACTCAAAAGCCTCATTTTGATTGTTTTATCTTTAGTTTTGTACTTGGAGTTATTTAGAGTTTCAATTGAGAATACTAATACATGATATTCGTGTTTAGGTGATTATGTTTTCGAGGCAGATGATCTACCTCCTCCTCCACTTGTGCAACCTACTCCTGCACCGGTTTCGAGAGTTGCACGTTAGTTTTTATAGTTAAGTTTTATGTTTAAGTGGTTGCTAGGAAAAAAATTAATTTTAGTTATGTTTGTAGGATCTAATCCTGTTTGATCGAGTACTCGATCTGTACGTGGAGGACGACCTCCTCGTCGTTAGATTTTAATTTGCTAGAGGTGTGTTTCTAACTATACTTAGCCTATTATGTAGAGTATTGTGTTATATGTGATTGCATGATGTATTGTGGTATATTAAGTTGATTATGTTGAGTTGTGGAGTTGGTATGATCATGGTTGAGATGTATAAAGCATGTTGATATTGTCATGCATAATTACAGATTATGAGACTGATTGAAATTAATGCGCTTGTCCTATTGTGCGTTGAGATATATGTGTGCATGAGAAATATTATGAGTTTGAGACTGGGCCAAAATTGTGATAATTATGAAATCATACCATTGTGTGTTTATGGGGCAGGTCTGTACAGTAGAAACCCTGACTATTATTCCTTTTAATGGTTGATATTAAAACCACACTGCGATTGGTGACATTTGGATGGGAAAGGGTTCTAGGGAACCTTTTCATTGTGTTGATGTGTTGGAGTATAGGTGCATTGCATTGTGTTTGTGGTTGTAATATGTTTTGAGGTTATTTTCGAGCTATAACTGTGTGATTATATATTAGGTTGTATGTACTTTAGAGACACACTGAGCTTTATAGCTCATATCCTTACAGTTCTTTATAGGTATTCTGGATTTAGGTGACTTGGTACCCGAAGGTTATTTATAAACTTAGTTTATATTATCTTATTATTATTATTTTAATTTTGAGTTTTTATTAAACTTTGTTATTGGTTATTATTTTTGGGTTGTAAGTACATTTTATTCTGAGGATTTTGGTATTTATATTTTGGAAGATTAATTATATTATTTTGTTTTATTTTGGTTATAGACCTTATATTATATATTTATATTTATGAATGATTTTGGACCTTCGAGTTGTGTGTGGGTGGAATTGCTTAAACAACCTTCTGGATCTGGTCGAGTGCTTTGGACAGGGTAAAGGGGGTTACATTTAGTGGTATCAGAGTTGAGTTCAACCCACAGACTGTGAGACTCTCAGACTTGGTTTTAAAAATTTTTGGGGTTAAATGAGGATTTTAAATAAACCTATGAGTTATAATAATTTATGTTATATATATATATATAAGTGTGATTTTTTCTAAACCTCCAATCCCAATTCTTACTTTAGTACTCTTTATTGAAGTAGATAGATAGTATGCCATCAAGTAGGAGTGCTAGACTTACGACTGGTCGCGACTAAGGTCGAGGCCGGGGACATACTACTAGGGCCGTTAGTGACCCTACTCTCGTTTTTTAGCCGGAGATGAATGTGGATGAGTTGCCTCATGTTGATGAGGATGGGTTGCCCGTAGGTGCTTAAGGTCAGCCAGCTGTTGGGGAAGACTTACCTACTGAGGAAGCTCTTGTTGGGGATGTGCTTGACACTGGGGATAGTGAGACCGAAGAGTTGGATAGTGCTACGGTTAGTCGGGAATTATTGAGGTTACTTTGTGTATCTACTAGGGGTTAGTTTGAGGGTCCAAAAAGGCCTATTTCTGTTGATTTTATAGCTGCGTGTATGAAGGTATTTGAGGGTAGGACTGGTACAAATCCTTATGTTACTGAGTACTGGTTGAAGGATCTTCAAAGATTTTTGTGGAGATGAATTATCCCGCTGGGTAAAAGGTTAGGGCTGTTGTGTCTTTGCTGAGGGGTGAGACCCAAAATTGGTGGGATACTATGGAAGAGTCTACTCTTGCTGGTTAGATTACATGAGAGTATTTTAGAGAGGCCTTCCAAGATCGTTATGTGGGTGAGGAGTTTCTTGATAAGTGTAGGGATGATTTCATGAACTTGAGACAGAGATATATGTCTGTTAATGATTATGAGATCGAGTTCTTGAGGTTGGTTCGCTATGCATCTGAACTGGTGACTAATGAGAAAGAGAAGTGTGATTGGTTTAGGAAGAGACTTCGACTCTCACTTCAGGCTAGGGTCAACATGTATCACGATAGAGTATTCAATGACCTGGTTAGTCGAGCTAGATCTGTTGAGAGTTTGGAGGCTCGTACTAAAGCTTAGAGAGTTCAGGATAGGGAGTGTAGTAAGAAGCCAGTAGGCATATCAGTTCAGCCTGTTTCGGGTGGTCTTTCTGTTAAGAGGCCTAGAGAGGGCAGTTCAGCTTAGTTATTCGAAAGTGAGGCTTGTGGTTTTGACAGCTCCGATGGGTAGTGTTAGTGGTTCAACTGGACCTCGTCCCATGCATCTTTGTTCTGATTGTAATAAAAGGCATGGGGGTGAGTTTTGGAGAAAAATTGAGGCTTGTTTTAGGTGCGGTTCACAGGAACACTTCTTTAGAGATTGTCCCTATCCTCCTACTGGTTCTTTTGTGCAGAGTCAATCTCAAGCTTCGGTTCAGGCTCGTACTGAGGGTAGAGGGCAGGTTAGATCAGTTGCTTCGGGTTCAGCTACTAGAGGTAGACTGGTTCAGAGTGGTGGAGCAACTAGATCTGGGGCGAGACAGCCTGGGTTAGTGTATGCGACTAGGAGGCATGAGGATCATGATGAGCCTGACGTCATAACAGTTACTTTCTCTATTAATTCTATTTCTTATTTTGCTTTGCTCGATAATGGTTCATCACATTCCTATTTGGAAAGTGCTGTGTCTTGGGGTCTTAAGATTACAACTAAAAATGTTGAGTCTACGGTAACTGTTCAAAGTTTGGTGGGTATCTTTGTAGAGGTTAATAGAATATATCGTATTTGTCCCTTGGAGATCCAAAGGGAAATCTTTTCTACCCATTTATTGGAGTTAGCATTTAGTGAATTTGATCTTATACTTGGAATGGATTGGCTTTCTAAGCACCAAGTTATTTGGATTGTGAGAAGAATAGGGTAACTTTAAGAACTTCTGATGACCGATAGATAACCCTAGTTGGTGAACGTAGAGAGTTTCTGTCTAATGTGATTTCAGAACTTAAAGCTAAAAAGTTGATTAGAAAGGGATCCATGGTTTATTTGGCTTACATCTTAGATCCAAGGCAATCAGATTCTGGGATGGAAAAGATTTGAATGGTGAAGGATTTCCCTGATGTATTTCACCTTGGGGAGCACCAATGTTGTTTGTAAAGAAGAAGGATAAGATACTTCGGTTGTTCATTGACTATCGGAAGCTGAACAAGTTGACGATTAATAATAAGTACCCATTGCCTCGTATTGATGACTTATTCGATTAGTTTTTAGGAGCTACTATATTCTCCAAAATTGACTTGAGATCAGCGTATTATCAACTTATGGTGAAGGATTTGGATTTGTTCAAGCCAGCTTTTCGAACTCGGTATGGGCATTATGAGTTTTTGGTGATGCCCTTTGGGTTAACTAATGCCCTTGCTGCTTTTATGGACATGATGAATAAGGTGTTTCAACCCTACTTGGATTAGTTTGTGGTGGTGTTTATTAACAACATCTTGGTTTACTCTAAGTTTGAAGTTGAGCATGAAAAACATTTTAGGGTTGTTTTACAAACCTTGAGGGAGAAGCAGCTTTATGCTAAGTTTAGTAAGTGTGAATTTTGGCTTTCTGAGGTGAAGTTTTTGGGACATATAGTTTCCGCTAAGGGTATTCGTGTGGATCCCAAAAAGATTGAGGCTATTATGGGTTGGAAGCAACCCAAAATGTTTCTGAGATTCGTAGCTTCTTGGGTTTAGCTGGCTATTATCGGAGGTTTGTTAAGGGTTTTTCGATTATTGTGGCACCTTTAACTAAGCTTTTGAGGAAAAGTGTTCCATTTGTTTGGACCGAGGCTTAAGAAGATAGTTTTTAAAAGTTAAAGTCTGTTTTGACTTAAGCACCGGTTCTGATCCAATCTGAGCCTGAGAAAGCTTATAATGTCTACAGTGATGCTTCTCACACTGGATTAGGATGTGTGCTAATGTAGGAGGGAAAGATTATAGCTTATGCCTTTCGGCAATTAAAACCACATGAGATTAATTATCCTACTCATGATCTTGAGCTTGCTGCAGTAGTTTTCGCTCCTAAAATTTGGAGACACTATCTTTACGGGGAGAAGTGTTTTATCTTCACTGATTATAAGAGCTTGAAATATTTCCTTACTCAGAAGAATCTTAATTTGAGGCAACGTCGTTGGTTAGAACTCCTTAAGGACTATGACTGTGAGATTGAGTATCACCCTAGTAAGGCTAATGTGGTTGTGGATGCCTTAAGTCGTAGTGCTATGACTAAGTTGAGGGCTTTATTTGCCAAGATGAGCTTGTTTGAGGATGTTAGTTTTTTAGCTGAACTACAAGTTATTCCTACTTTACTCTCAAAGATTAAGGCTGAACAGGCTAGCGATTTGTATCTTGAGCACCGTAAGAGAGAGGTGGAGGAAGGTACATCTGTGGACTTCTCTGTGGATAAGAATGGTATATTATGCTTTCAGGGTCGATACTGTGTTCTGAAGGATTCTGGGATTAAGCAGACCATACTCCGTGAGGCGCATGATAGCCCTTATTCCATGCATCCTAGTGGAGATAAGATGTATAAGAATCTTCGTTATAGGTATTTGTGGAAGGGTTTAAAGAGGGATGTTTTGGATTTTGTGTCGAAGTGTCTGACTTGTTAGAAAGTTAAGGCCGAGCACCAGTGTCCTTCTGGGTTACTTCAATCGATTGAGATTCCTCAATGAAAATGGGAAAGGGTGACTATGGATTTTGTGAGTGGTCTTCCCTTAACACCGTCCAAAAAAGATTCAGTTTGGGTGATTGTGGATCGACTCACTAAGTCTACACACTTCATTCTAGTTAGAGTTGACTATTTTTGAGCAAGTTAGCTCGACTTTATATTACTGAGATTGTTCGTCTTCATGGGGTGCCCTTATCTATCATCTCTGATAGAGATCCGAGGTTTACTTCGAGATTTTGAGAATCCTTGCACTGTGCTTTGGGTAATCGGTTGAACTTCAGTACTGCTTACCATCCGTAGACTGATGGTCAATCTGAGCGGGTGATTCAAGTTCTGGAAGACATGTTGAGGAGTTGTGTGATTGAGTATCAAGGTAGTTAGGAGGACTTCTTACCTCTGGTTGAGTTCACTTACAATAACAGTTATCAAGTCAGTATTAAGATTGCTCCTTACGAGGTTTTGTATGGGCGCAAGTGTCGCACCTCTATCGATTGGACTAAGTTGATTGAGCATTGGTTATTGGGAGCAGAGATTGTTCACAAGTCTAAGGAGACTGTTAGATTGATTTGTGAGAGGCTTAAGGCTACTTTTGATAGGTAGAAGTCTTATGCCGATCTGAAACATCGGGATATTAAGTTCAATGTGGGTGATGAGGTTTTCTTGGAAGTGTCTCCTTGGAAGAAGGTGCTTAGATTTGGACGGAAGGGCAAGTTGAGTCCTCGTTTTATCGATCCTTATCGGGTACTTTTTCGAGTGGGACCAGTTGCTTATTAGGTTGAGTTATCGCCTGAACTTAAGCGGATTCATGATGTCTTCCATGTTTCCATGTTGAGGCGTTATCGATCATACCTGTCTCACATTGTGCCTATTGAGGAGATAGATGTTCGTCTAGACTTGAGTTTTGAGGAGGAACCGATTGAGATCATTGCTCAAGATGAAAAGGTTCTTAGGAGGAAGACCATTAATATGGTTAAGGTCTTGTGGCGTAACCATGGTTATGATGAGGCTACTTGGGAGCCCAAAGCCGTCATCAAGGCCCAGTATCCACATCTTTTTGGTCCAGATAAATTTCGAGGATAAAATTTCTTTTAAGGGGGAGAGTTGTAACACTCTAGAATTCTTAGGGATTAAATTAGGAAATTATGAAATTTTGAGGGCCTTTTGGGTAAATTTCGTTAATTTGTGAAGTTGGGACTTAAGTGTAATGAGTGTGAAACTGTAGGGTCAACTTAGAAACCCTAAACTACTTTAGAGACCTTTGAGTAATTGACCCTATTTCATTGGGTACTTAAGCATCTTAAACCTCTCCTTTGACTCTTCTGCTCCCAATCTCTTTTCTCCGTCTATCGAAACTCCTCTCTTTCCTTCACTTTCCTCTTCGATTTTCCGATCACTCCTCCGATCAAGCTTGTGTCGTTGGTCGTTTGCGTCACCGCCTACCCCTTTGAAACCCTCCTTTCCTCGTAAGCAAAACCCACATCCCCATACCTTCATAGTCGTCGCCATTCGTGTGGTTCAAGAGTCAAACCATTCGGCCGTTTTCTCCTTGGTGGTTCGTTCGTGTTTTCGTCGCTTTTGGGCGTAGGTGAGTTGAAACAAGTGTTAAGGGCTTCGTTTTGAGGCTGTTTATGGGTAATCTCGACGGTTGGATGCCGTGTGTGTTGGTTGAATCTTGGCGCCGTCGGTAGGGGTGTAAACCCTAAAGTTTGGCTGTTGTTAAGTTCAAAATTGGGCTCCTTCGTGACCCAAACTAAGACAAGCCCAAGTGTGACCCAAAATTAACCCAAAAACTCATAAACCTAAACCCTTTAAATCCAACCTAAACCTTTTGACCCAATAACCCTAAAAACCCTTATCAAACCAAACCCAACACCCAAGCCAATTGAACCAAGCTAATCGAATCGACCCGAACCTGACCAGCCCGACCCCATCCGTTGACCGTTGACTTTGACTTTAACCATTGACCTTTTTCCAAGAAGCCCTACTTTGCCATTTTTCGACGTCTCGAGTTCGTTTTCGCTATCCCTTTTGTCAAATTCAAACTCGAAAGCCTCATTTTGACAGTTTTATCTTTAGTTTTGTACTTTGAGTTATTTAGAGTTTCAATTAAGAATACTAATACGTGATATTCGTGTTTAGGTGATCATGTTTCCGAGGCTGACGATCTACCTCCTCCTCCACCTGTGCAACCTACTCCTACACCGGTTTCGAGAGTTTCACGTAAGTTTTTATAGTTAAGTTTTATGTTTAAGTGGTGGCTAGGAAAAAAATATTAATTTTAGTTATGTTTGTAGGATCTAATATTGTTAGACCGAGTACTAGATCTGTACGTGGCGGACGACCTCCTCGTCATTAAAGTTAAATTTGCTAGAGGTGTGTTTCTAACTGTACTTACCCTATTATGTAGAGTATTGTGTTATATCTGATTGCATGATGTATTGTGGTATATTGTGTTGATTATGTTGAGTTGTGGAGTTTGTATGATTATGGTTGAGATGTATAAAGCATGTTGATATTATCATGCATAATTATAGATTATGAGACTGATTGAAATTAATGAGTTTATCCTATTATGCGTTGAGATATATGCATGCATGAGAAATATTATGAGTTTGAGACTGAGACAAAATTGTGATAATTATGAAATCATACCATTGTGTGTTCATGGGGTGGGTCTGTACAGTGGAAGACTTGGTTATCATTCCTTTTAATGATTGATATTAAAACCACACTACGATTGGTGACGTTTGGATGGGTAAGGGTTGGGGAACCTTTTCATTGTGTTGATGTGTTGGAGTATGGGTGCATTGCATTGTGTTTGTGATTGTAATATGTTTTGAGGTTATTTTCGAGCTATAACTTTGTGATTATATATTAGGCTGTATGTACTTTAGAGACACAGTGAGCTTTATAGCTCCTATCCCTACAATTCATTACAGGTATTCTGGATTTAGGTGACTTGGTACCCGAAGGTTATTTATAAACTTAGTTTATATTATCTTATTATTATTTTAATTTTTGGGTTTTTATTAAACTTTGTTATTGGTTATTATTTTTAGGTTGTAAGTACATTTTATTCTGAGGATTTTGGTATTTATATTTTGGAAGATTAATTATGTTATTTTGTTTTATTTTGGTTATAGACCTTATATTATATATTTATTTTTATATTTATGAATGATTTTGGACCTTCGAGTTGTGTGTGGGTGGAATTGCTTAAATAACCTTCTGGATCCAATCAAATGTTTTGGATCGGATAAAGGGGGTTACAAAAAGTCTTTGCACTCTCCCAAATAAGTCTAACATTCTCCTCCTTTCCCTTAAAAAATAAATTGCTGCGACTGTTCCATATATTCCATAATAAAGCTGTGAGACCCTTAAAGGCCACTTTATCCAAGTACCTCAAAGCGTCCTCCAACCAGTCTATGCAACGATCCCAACCTTTTTCAATTAAACGAGCATCGAGGCCCTCAAGCATCAACATATTACGAGCTTTTGGACAGTCCCTTAGAGCATGAATAGAGGACTCCTCCGCGCTCCCACAATGAAAACAAGTGCGATCAAAATTCTTATTAATGGTAGCAATTTTTGCATTCGTAGGCAATATATCGTGACCAACTCTCCATGGAAAAATATGTATTTTGGGAGGGATCCTCAATTTCCAAATGATTATTCAAAAATAACGATGGGGTTGTACCCTAACTTCTTTAAAATCATCCATGAATATCCATTTTTCGTCGTATAACACCTATTTGTCGCGTGGAACCAAACCACTCTATTAGCGAGGCCATCAACCATGAAAGGAATGTCGTAGATCCTCTCACCAACAACATCGTCGTAAAGCTCACATACGCGCACTCTATCCCACGCACATGCACCTGGAGTCCATAGGTCGCACACCACATTGCTCTGCACACTGTCATCTGATGTGATCAACGATTCCCCATTAAGGCCCTCAAAGCCCCAATTGTTATCTTTTAATTTCACACTCTTTCCATCACTAATCTGCCATCTGAATACGTCCTTAAGAAACTCAGCCGTTGTTTGAATACTTGTCCACGGAAAGGAAACTTTATCAACCCTTTTGGAGTTAAAGATATCGGCCTCTAATGTAACAATCCGTAATTAGTAATATCAAAAATAAGGTTCGGAGAAATTTTAAATTTTTTGTTGGAATTAAGGAGTTAATAAATAATGTGGTTATTTAATTAGAGTAAAGAGATATAAAATTTGGGTAGTAAAAGAGTAAATTTACCAAAGTAGTACTGGAATTTGGAGTGTAATTTTAGTTAAGTAGTAAGGTCAATTTAGAAAACTAATAATTAAGTGTAAGTTACGGTAAAATAAAGAAAAAGGAAAAGAAGAAAGAAATTGAAAAGCATTTTCTTCTTCATCGAAAAAGGGAAAGAAATAAAGAAGGTTTGGGGATAGTTGAAACTTTGCACGGTGGGCTTTTTAACTGTAAATTCTTGAGAAAATTATGTCTCTGTGATAGTCTTGGTCTAATCTATCTAAGTTGAGGGTTCTTTTTCAAATCTATCACGAATTAAAATAGTTACCATGATCATTTTTTTGAAGGAACGGTAGTGTTCTTCTATGGAGTATTATGCTTGGTTGTTGGATAGGCTAAATTTGTAAAATAAATGTAGAAATTATGGAGTTTTTTCCTCGTTTGTGATAATGAATGTTACTATGGAATTTTAGTGAATTTGGGAAATAGTGGACTGTAGTAGAATTATAGAAATGAGGTGAACAATATATATATATATATATATTAGAATGTATATTAAGAAGAAGAGATTAAATTCTATGATTTTGGTTGAGAACTAAATTGATGGGGAACTAAAATTTAAGGGTATAAAATAAAGATAGAATGAGAGAAGAAATTCTCTCAGATTGAGTCTATAATGGCAATTGAGATAGTTAATGAAATTGAATTTTTACAAACAGATCAAGAAGTCAGTGGAATAAACATTAAATGAGGGAAGGAAAAGATAGCCGAGTAGCAACCATGATAACACAGTTAGTTCGTATATTCGAATTTATTATTCCTATTCACTTGTAATTTAATTTCAATTATGTTTAATTGTTATTAAAACTATTGACTCATGTATAGCATATCTTATATATATGTGCTTAAATGGTAATATATCTTGATTTGATGGAACGGTAGAATTGAATTGTTGTGATTGAATGTGAATTGAATAATTTGTGGAAATGAATTATTAAATGTTCGTTAGTTTAACTGACTAATGCTATGTGCAAAATCGTTGGTTAATCCAACTAGAGCTAGGATCACTTTTATGATTTAACCGCTAGGCACCGGGTGCCAAGATTTGACGGATTATTTGTTGGTTAATCCAACTAGAGCTGGGCTCACTTCTACGGTTTATCCGCTAGGCACTGGGTGCTAAGATCATCGATTTGTCTGATTAGTGTTACGAGCAAAACTGTTGGTTAATCCAACTAGTGCTAGGCTCACTTATTGTAGTTTATCCGCTAGGCACTGGGTGCCATGAATTGACAGACTTCATTGGTTAATCCAACTAGAGCTGGGCTCACTTATCGCAGTTTATCCGCTAGGCATCGGGTACCATGAATTGACAGAATTGATTAAAAACAAAGAGAATGAATTCTTATAAAGGTTTGACGATATGTATATATCATGAAGTAGGAAATATATATTTGAACTAAGTTTAAAGTTTGTTAACTAAATGCCTTTTGTGAAAGTTTACTAAGGTGAGTAAATTTCTCATGATTTCAAGTTAGATTTTCAGTAGATTACAAATCAACATCGCAGTAGACATCCTGTACTCAAAGTTGGTGATGAACTCTTTTATTATTTTGGCATGTACCTAGGAAATGTATAGGTATCTAGTATATTTAGGACATGAGTAGCTTTGTGAATATTGCTTGTTATGGAAATTGGTGGAGTGTTTATGAGCTGTATGTTAACTTTTGATATAAATGTTAATATGTGCATATCATAGTTATATGGAACGAAATTTGCATAATATTACATGTTAAATGTTTGAGATTGGTTGGTTTGAAAGATTGATTGTAATTGGTTAGTTATATAGACTTTATTAATGTTAGAATTGTGCACCTTTTGTGTAACACCCCTTACCCGGTCTGATTGTCGGACTTGAGCAAATAAGTGTCACAACCACTCTGATTTAATTAAGAAAGTAATTAAAACTTAAATTTCCATATCATTCAAATTGTTATATTTTATCATAAAGTTTTAAATGAAATCGAAACTAGAAAGCGAGTTGATTTGTTCCTATTTTAAAATAATTTTTGATAATAAGAAGACTTTTACCGATACTTGCATGGGTAGGTATCAGAAGTACTAAAGTCAGTAAGGACTCAGAATTTACTATAGAATTTTATCAGTAGTAGCGAAGGTTTTACAGATACAACCCTGCATTCTACCGATACAACCCTGCATTCTACCGATACAATAAATATTACTATCGATACTATTGGGACTTCTATCGGCACTACACAAGTTAGTAAGTAAATACATTTTTCCCCTGCACTTCTACCGATATTATGGTGGATTCTATCAATACTACACTTAACCACCAGAGTTCTACTGGTACAAGTGTGAAACTACCGAAACAAGTCAACAGTTTCACGACATAAACAATAGCAAAATAACAGGCCACATCAAAACATCAGATAACGAATTTCCCAAGATACCAAGATATACAATCCACCATAATCTAACAAAATACAAAACATCCTAAATCACGACCCTACTTAGGTACATGCTGACCCAAATTAAATCAAACTCACAATTACTTGAATACGAGATCCGTCCTTGGATGCTGAATTGCGTAAATATATAAAATGCACCTAACCTGCGCATGTAATACAAAACATACGCTGAGTCAGTGGCATTACTATATTCAAATAAAAAAATAGGCGTAAGTACATTTAAGGAATTTATTCAATTACTGTTCATGCTATATCAACATCAATTTAATGATACCATATACATAAAGATTTTAGTTACATTATGCATTTCATCAATTCATTTTAATCTTTAATGTGCATTTCATATTATTTCCATTTCTATAACCATCATTAAACAATACAAATACATTATATAGAATTTAAGCTAATAAAACTCATGTTAAATCTATCATCTTACTCATAAATCAATATACTAACCGCACATACTATATGAGTATCTTGATACCATTAATCATATTTATTTTTCAATACAGATTTCATTCATGCATATTATTTAATTACATGTACCATTACTTTTTCTTTGGTCTGAATACACAAATTCTGTATTTCCACTTTTATTCAATTTATACATAATACCAAGGCATATGTCTTATATACCATTTCTTGATTTCTCAATGAATTTCTCATGTCTATTATGCATATTATATTCATGCATAATCATTTCTCATTTCCTTGATTTTCAATATAACATTCATAACATTTTCATTCCATATAATTATGATATTCATCATTTATAGTTCGCTATTAACACGACTCGGACTCTAACTGATACACGGATCCAACCAATACACTGGTTTGACATCCTGTGTCTCATCGGATAAATTCGAAGTAATAAATCGCGCCCTGCGCTAAAATAAAGTTGACACCTAGTGTCTCATCGGTTATGTAACACCTAAAACTCGTAACCATAAACGGTTTAGGGCCTCAGGGGTTCACAATACTTTACAATTTATTTTTTTACAAATCAATCACAATCTATACAATTACAAACTTGCAACTCAGAATTCTAGCTCTATTTAATCTTACACATTCATTTACAACACTTCAACCAAATAGGAAATCAAATTTAATCGTACAAGAACTTAGGATCATGTACAAAAATTTTCCATCAGGGATCACATGACCCTGTGACTCAAAGACACAACTTTCATCACTAGCTAACCAAAATTTAACCCAACATACTCATCTTTACATTGCAAGAAGGAATCATTATTCATATCACATAACATAACATCTATATTCCATATAAACCATAGTACCACAATATCATCTAAGCTACATCAATCATTCTTACTATCACTGTATAGTACTTAAACCCAACACCGTCCCCGATTAGGATTCCGGGGTCTTCCGATCCTCTATCGCAATTTATCCTTTAAATTTAATTCTTTTAATCTTATTAACAAAATAGTACATCATGCATGACATGAATCATTAAATGAATATCAACACAATTCAAGAAGGGTAAAAAAGTTATTTCCATGATTTTAGAGACTTCTATCAGTACCTGTTGGACAAGTATCGGTAGTTGTCAATCAGTAAACAATTCAGGAAACAATACAGGCTTCTACCGATACCTACGACAGTTCTACCTATACAAGTGAAGTTTCTATCGAAACAAATCATGCTTCTATCGGTTCCAAAAACTCCAGAGACCTATGATGTCCTACCCTATAGCTTCTACCGATACAAGTACATAAACTACCGATACTCCTATGAGCAGAACTATCGATACTTATTATGTAACTACCGAAACAACTCAAGTTAGTGAACAACCTCTCTCCTACCCTGTACTTCTACCCATATATACAAGGGTTCTACCGAAACAAGTATGCAGAATTCAATTAATCATGACAAAATTCAACTTTATCAACATTCAACATTTCATATCTTCAAGAAAACACATTAGACTAACACATTGCCTGTAGTTTCTAAGTTATTACATCAAATTACTTAAAGTCTATATTTCACATTGAACAAGCATACAATATTTCATTAAGGTCATATCAAGGAATCTAACAATCCCAAACAAGTAATAAAAGATAACACCATCCTAGTACATGCCATATAACCAAGAGATTTAAAGTTTACCGAACAAGACGATCCGATCTTCAAGCAACAAAAATAGAATCTACAAAACAACAACAATTTCACAGGTAAGCTTTTCATAGCTTAGCAAGTTCATAGAGTTAAATAGGTTTACCAAACTTCAAAGTTGTACAATCTAAAATTTAACCAAGAGGAGTAAATTGTATTCATCCGAGGTTGGTTTCAAATCTCATTTGGTAACTCATGATGACACAGAGTCATCGGACCTTTAATTCATAATAGGATTCATTTCTCATTTAATACTCACAATGACACATAGTCATTGGACCTCATAATCTGTAAAGGATTCATATACTCACGATGATACGTAGTCATCGGACCTCGTAATCCGTAAAAGATTCATATACTCACGATGACACATAGTCATTGGACCTCATAATCAGTAAAGGATTCATATACTCACGATGACACATAGTCATTGGACCTCCTAATCCGTAAAGGATTCATATACTCACGATGATACATAGTCATCGGACCTTTTGCATTTACAGCTCAAAGCCCATTATCTTTTCATTTCCTTTGTTCTCATCTTTCTCACTTTCGTTCATCATTCCAAATTTATAAAAATTGTATACAAGTACAAAAAATGAAATTTAAATTGAAATTTAATAATACGAACTTACCGGACGAAATTGCAGTTAAAGTGAACTCTAAGGACAAATCCGTAATTTTTCCTTTTTCATGGTCAATGACACGATCTTGATCTATTGCAATAATTTCACTCAATTATTTAAATCAAAATGAATTTTTAATAATTTGATGCAATTAAACGGTTTTGGTTATTTTTACAAAATTACCCTTAACTTTTCACTTTTATTCAATTTAGTCCTTTAGCTCAAACTTGCAAATTAACCATTTTATTTTTAAATTTCCAGCTTGCTGAACATTTAAAAGAATTTCTACAGCCCATTTTTTGTAATATTTCACTCCAAGTCCTTACAAATTTATTCCTTTAACATTTTAGTCCTTTAACTTAAAATTTTCTAAAAATTACTTTATAAAATCATAAAATCTAACTACCAAGCTTATAAATCTTCCATAAAATTTCGAGAACAAGCTTATTCATCAATGGAAAAATTTATAACATTCGACAAAATAAAAAATTAGAGCTTGAGTTAGCTAGGTTAAGCTAATACGAACTCAAAAACATAAAAATCACTAAAAACAGACGAAGTTTCACTTACCTATTGAGGATTCAAAGATGACCGAATGTTCTTGCTTCTCTTCTTAGGGTTCGATCATCAATTGCTAAAGAAGAAGATGAAAAACCCTTGTTTCCTTCTCTAATTTGGTTTAAAAACCATTTATTTAATAATTTACTATTTTACCCTTAATTAATTTTCATGAAATTAGCCATTTAAAAAAGCCAAAACCATCCATGTTCATAGTAGATGGTTTAATTACCATTTAGGTGCTTTAACTAAACCTTCAATTGACACCTAATACTTTTAATTCAACTTTTGCACCATTTACGATTTAATCCTTTTCATTTAATTAACTATCTATACGATTAAATTTTCATAGCCAAATTTTAATACAATACTAATGACCTCGTAAATATTAAATAATTAATATTTACGGTCTGACATATCGAATCGTGACCTCAAAATCACAATTTTCGATCAAACAAAAAAATAGACTAATTAGTAAATTCTCATTTAATTAGGATTTAATAGCAATTTACCAAAATCTAAATTTTCCACATCATTTCTATTATTAAGCCATTCAAGGAGGGTCCAATTACCCAATTGGTCCTTCAATTATATTAAATTTCAATCAAACAACTTATTTACAATTTAGCCTTAACTAATTAGGACTAAATGAATAAATATCTCAAAAGTTAGTGGAATGTAATCATATCCTCCACCGCTTGGGCTTTTTGACCTTGGTGTAATTACCACTTTGGTCCCTTTTATTTTTAATCAATAATAATTAACTTTTACCTCTTTTACAGTTTACTCTTTTTTCCTTAATTAAGCAATTAATCATCAAAATTATCCAACCAAACTTCAATTTGCATATAATAAGACTCTGTAAATATTTAATAAAAATATTTATGGCCCTTAATTTTAGAAACGGGGTCTCGATATCTCTTTTTCTAAAACCACTTAATTTTTTGAACCAAACCACTTATACTAACTTTTAATTCAATAATTAAAATTATTCAATTCAAAATTCCATAGAAAATTATTATTGACTCATTTAATTTAAACACTCATTATAAAAATTTTCTCATCAAGTTTGTGGTCCCAAAACCACCGTTCTCGACACCACTGAAAAATAGGCTGTTACAACTCTCCCCCTTAGGAAATTTCGTCCTTGAAATTTTATCTTGCAGTAACTGTTTATTCAGAAGTTTTCCTCACCATATAAATTATTACTAGCTCCTCCCAACATAGAAATAACAATCTCATAATAAACTTGAATAACACAACTTTATCTTGACCTTTACTACTCAGAAATCATAACAGATAGTAATAATTTAGACGGTACTTAATGTTCAATTAGGTCAATACAGAAATTTCCAGAAATATTATTTTATTTATTACTATTTTTGAATTTTTCATAGAGCAATAGAAAAATCTTTTTACCCGAACCTACTCAAATCCATCTGTCAAATTTTCCTAACCCAAAAAATTTACCTTACTGAACCAAAATTCACCGTTAATAGTTTTCACGTAAATTATTTCTCTCACATAGTCAATCATACATTTCTAACATTTTATGCATACACAGATTCTATTTGAAGTCTATAAGAATATCATCAATAATCATAATTACGACTATATCTATGTAACACCCAAAACCCGAAACTATCATCGGCTAGGGTCTCGGAGTCACTCAATCTTCTATAACTGATTATCTTTTAAAAATCACGTCATCCGTCCTTACATTATTAAAGAAATACACCCAACACGTTATAAGTTATCATTTATTTATAAATACAATTCAACAAGGGCAAAAAGGTCATTTCCTAGATTTTTGGAGACTTCTACCGATACCTGTTGGACAAGTATCGGTAGTAGTCAAATAAGTAAACAATTAAGAAACAATGTAGACTTCTACCGATACATATGATAGCTCTACCAATACAAGTATAACATCTACCGAAACTAGTTGTGCTTCTACCGATACTTAAAACTCTAGAGAGCTAAGAAGTCCTACCCTGCAACTTCTACCGATACAAGTATTCTAACTACCGATACAAATATGCTTAGTACTATCTAAACTTGAATCTCAACTATTAATACAACCCAAGTCAATAAACAACCTCTCTCTTACCCTGTACTCATACCAATACAAGCAGGAGTTCTATCGAAACAAATATGTAGAATTCTCAAATTTATACAAGTTCAACTATAAAACTTCATTCATAGACTTAAGGTGTAATAAATAACACTTTTGTGTTTAAATATAAGACTTAGCATAACATCTAAGTACTAGTTGTCACATACAAAATTGAGTAAACATTCAAAACATATCATTTAACCAAAGTATTACAAGTATCATAATCTCAAGTAAGCATATACAAAATATAACATCATCATAGTACATGCCATATAACCAGCTCTGGGATAGTGTGATGTAAGAATTATCGAACTAGCTCTGGGATAGTATGACGTCTTAGAGGTAATTCGATCTTCAACTAGCCAAAATAAAATCTACAAAACAACGAAAATACACAGGTAAGCTTTCTAGCTTAGTAAGTTCGTACATAGTAAATCATTACTTAACATTAGAGATTGCAACAACAATTAACATCAGAATGCAGGATTTCCTCTTCAAACAACCTTATGCTCTATCGAGGCATAAGTCTTCCTTTTTCCATATTCTCATTCTCATCTCGAGACGTGAGTCTTCCTTATTCATAATCTCATTCTCATCTCGAGACATGAGTCTTCCTTATTCATAATCTCATTCTCATCTTGAGACACGAGTCTTCCTTATTCATAATCCCATGCTCATTCTAAGTCAAGAGTCTTCCATTTTACAATTTCTCATTCTCAACCCGAGACATGAGTCTTCCTTTTTATACACCAAATATTCCAAGCACATCTTCATTAAGTAATAATCAACAGTTGAAATAGGAAATATAACAACGAACTTACCGGATGAAATTGCAATTCAATTGAAACTTCAGGGACTATTCTATGAATTTCCCCTTTTCGCGACCTATGGCCCGATCTTGATATATCATAAAATAAATCAATTCTCTCGTTAAATCATATAATTTAATCAATTTACACATATAAGTCCTTTTTCAAAAAATTATTACACTACCCCTAAACTTTGCATTTCTATTCAATTCAGTCCTTAGAGCCAAAACATGTAAAATAACCATTTTCATTCAATCTTATAATAGCCAAATATCCATGGGTATTCATCCAACATCCCCATTCAACTATTTCACAACAAGGATATGTATTTTCATCATTTTCACAACCTAGTATTCAAACCTTAATTTCAACAAAAATCACTTTACAAAATCAATGAATTTATTCATCAAACATACAAATCTATCAATAACCTTCAAAAGCAAACATTTTCATCAATAGCAAGTTTTATCACATTTGAAAAATTCTCAAATTAGTTCTTGCATAAGCTAGATTAAGATAATACAGACTCAAAAACATAAAAATTACTAAGAACGATCAAGGTTTGCTTACCCAAATCAAAGCTCAAAGATTGGAAATGAAAATCCCTAAGTTTTCCTCCTATTAGTCGTGTAGAGAAGAAGAAGAAGAAAGAAAATGTGAAAATATCATCTTTCTTTCTTTAATTTAATATATACACAATGGCATTTTTGTAATTTCTTAGACTTTCACAATTAACTTAATTAATCATCCTTTTTTAACCTTAATTAATCTTATTATTAATCAATATTTGTCATGATAATCCACCCACTAATAATCCTTTAGGTTAATTTACTCACTTGGTCCCTCTAATTAACCAATTCACTTTTGCACCTTTTGCGATTTAATCTTTTTTACTCAATTCACTATCTAAACATTAAAATTCCTTAAACGAATTTTAATACGATGCTAACGAAACTATACTTATATAAATAAATAAATTTGTGACTCAACTTGTCAGAGTTGTAGTCCCGAAACCACTATTTTTGACACCACTAAAAATCGAGCTATTACAACTCTAACCCCTTAGGGAAATTTCGTCCCGAAATTTCTTACCAATAAATAGATTTGGATATTGTTATCTCATTGAAGCTTTTGTCTCCCATGTTGCCTCCTCTAAACCATGGCAATTCCACAGAACCTTTACTAATGGTACTCGTTTGTTTCGCAGCTCTTTTACTTCACGGGCTAAAAGTCTAACCGGCTCTTCAGAATACGACAAATTCGGCTGTAATTCAATCTCTCAAGGTGTAATCACATGAGTAAGATCTGATCTATATCGTCTCAGCATTGAAACATGAAATAGATTATGAATCTTTTCAAGTTTCGGGGGTAAAGCTAGCTTATAAACTACAGGCCTAACTCTCTCAAGGATCTCATACGGTCCAATAAACCGTGGACTCAACTTTCTTTTTTGACCAAATCGTAACACTTTCTTCCAAAGTGAAACCCTAAGAAAAACTCGATCTCCGATGGCAAACTCTATATCCTTTCTCTTAAGATTTGCGTATGACTTTTATCTATCAGATGCTACCTTTAAACAATCACGTATTACCCAAACCTTATCTTCAGTTTCGTATATTAAATCAGGCCTAATTAACTTAGGTTCACTCAACTCTGACCAATACAAAGGTGTCATGCATTTTCTACCATATAATGCTTCAAACGGTGCCATTTTAATGCTGGATTGATAGCTGTTATTATAAGCGAACTCTACCAACGGTAAATATTTCTCTCAGCTACCCTCAAACTCGAGTATGCAACATCGTAACATATCCTCCAAAATCTGTATTACCCGCTCTAACTGACCATCTGTCTGCAGATGATATGCAGTGCTAAAATTCATTCTGATTCCCAAAGCTTCATGTAACTTACCCTAAAACCCGAGGTAAATTATAGGTCCCTATCAGATATGATAGATGTTGGCACCCCGTGCAGATGTACGACTTCAAATATATACATCTTTGTTAGCTTTTCTAACAGATAATCTACTCGAATAGGAATAAAATGAGCTGACTTGGTTAATCTGTCAACTATAACCCAAATGGAGTCTTTCTTCTTTAGGGTCAACGGTAATCCTATAACAAAATCCATGATGACCCGCTCCCATTTTCATTCTAGAATGGTGATCCACTGTAGCAATCCAAACGGTATTTGATGTTCGACTTTTACTTGCTGACATACCAAACATTTAGTTACAAACTATGAGATTTCTTATTTCATACTTGGCCACCAGTACATCTTCTTTAGGTTGTTATACATTTTCACACTACCCTGATGAATGGAGTAAGTGCTACCATGAGCCTCTGACAAAATATCTCGTCTTAAATCAAAATCATTAGGAATACACACTCTACCTCAGAAATACAACATATTATCCTTATCAACAGTAAACCCAGTAGTGGCGTCACTCCGCATTTTTTCTCTCTTAACTGTAAGCTTAGGATCCTTTCTTTGCAACTCTCGTATCCGTTATAGGAATAATGGTTTCATCCTAAGTTCTTTATTATGACAGTACCATCACTTTCTAGCGATAAACAAGCATTCATGGCTCTTAACGCAAATAATAATTTCTAACTTAGGGCATCAACAACAACGTTAGCCTTTCTTGGATGATAATCAATCAAAAGGTCATAATCCTTCAACAACTTTAACCATCGTTGCTGTCTTAAATTCAACTCTTTCTACGTCATCAAATACTTCAAACTCTTATGATCTGTAAAGATATGACATCTCTCACCATATAGATAATCTCGCCAAATCTTTAATACAAAGACAATGGCTGTCAACTCCAAATCGTGGGTCTGGTAGTTCTTCTCATGTGGTTTCAACTGTCAAGAGGCATAAACTACCACTTTCCCAGTTTGCATCAACACAACCCAACCCATTCAATGATGCATCACTGTACACCACAAATTCCTTTCCCATCTTAGGTTGCGTTAAAACTGGAGCCTCCGTTAACATTTTCTTAAATCAATCGAAACTCTGTTGATACTTTTCGGACCATACGAACTCAACATTCTTCTGAAGCAACTTTGTCATCGACAAAGCTATAATAGAGAAATCTTTCACGAACTGATGATAATAACCTGCCAATCCCAAGAAACTACATACTTCGAAGACATTCTTTGGTACCTTTCAGTTAAGAATAGCTGAGACTTTACTCGGATCAACCCGTATTCCCTCCGAAGATACTATGTGTCCCAAGAATCCAACCTCTCAAAGCCAGAATTCACATTTAATGAATTTTGCATACAACTATTTTTCTCGCAAAATCCGTAACACCTCTCTCAACTGCTGAGTATGCTCTTATTCAGTCTTAAAGTAAATCAATATGTCATCAATAAACACAACCACAAACCTGCCCAACTGAGGTTGAAATACTCTATTCATCAAATCCATAAATGTTGTAGGAGCGTTAGTCAACCCAAACGGCATAACCAAAAACTCATAATAACCATATCGAGTTTTAAATGTTGTATTCATTATATCGCAATCTTTCACCCGTATCTGGTAATAACCCGACCAAAGGTCTATTTTGGAAAATACAGTTACACCCTTTAGTTGATCAAATAACTCATCAATCTGAGGCAACAAATACTTATTCTTGATTGTCACTTTATTTAGCTGCTTGTAATCTATACACATCTGCATTGATCCATCTTTCTTTTTCACAAATAATACAGACGCACCCCAAGATGATATACTAGGTCGTATGAACACTCTATTTAATAATTCTTGCAGTTGAGATTTCAATTCTTTTAACTCGATCGATGTCATTCTGTATGGTGGAATTGAGATTGGAGTAGTACCCGATACCAAGTCAATACCAAACTCTACTTCCTTGATCGGTGGTAAACCTGGTAACTCTTCATGGAACACATCCGTGAATTCCTTAACGACTGGAACTTGATTCAACTCTATCCCTGACTCTCGAGTATCCAAGATATATGCGAAGAATGCTTCACAGCCCTTTTGAACCATTTTCTGCGCAGACATAGTCGAAATCACGTTCACATCACTGTTCAACCTACTAGACTTAATTGTAATCACTTCACCCGTCGAACATTTCAACCCAATTTGTCTCTATTTCCAATTGACCACTGCATCATGCTCAGTCAACCAGTCCATACCCAAGATCACATCGAACTCTTAAAAGGGAACCAACATCAAATCAGTAGGAAATGCACAGTCCTGGACTTTCACTGGACATTTACGACACACTTGATTAACTGTGACATTATGACTTAAAGGGTTACTAACTTGTACATTAATTTCAGTCGCCTTAACAGACAACTTTTTATCTTTTGCCAACAGGGTACAAATATAAGAGTGAGTCGACCCTGGATTAATCAGTGCACATATAATATCATTAAAAAGATAGAATATACCAGTAACAACATCAGGCACGACAGCTTCCTCTTTGGCACAGATAGCATATGTGCATGCAAGTTCCCAACCCTCAGATCTATTTGCACATTCCTTTGCTTCACTTTGACTTTCGACCATACCACTATTTTGACTCAGTCATCTACTCTTTTGTGGTGTAATCGGGGGTTTCACACTTTTATCTTCGTTTGCCCCAAGTGCCATCGGACAAAACCGAATAAAATGATCTGTGGCTCCACATCTATAACATGAGTTCTTCTTAGTGCGCACTCTTTAAGATGAAACTTTCCACAGTGTTCACAAGCAGCTTTCGCTACATTACAAACGTTGGCAACACTATCCGCTGGTCGATTTTGAAATCTCGGATCAGGCTGCATCTCCTTACCTTACTCTGAAATTCAGACATTACAGTTGGTCGGTTCTCATTCTTTCTGAATTTCTTCGGTGGTGGTATTGGAAATGGTCTAAAAGAACTCTTCTTACCAAATTCTTGAAACCTCTTTTCCCTCTGTCTTTTATGGTTATATATTTCTTCCATATTTTGAGCATGATCAATTAAAACAACAAGTGGTCGCAGCTCCGAACCACCTACCATCATTTTGATCTCATTGTTCAGTCCATCTTCAAACTGAATGCACATATCTTCATCAGTCGACACTATCTCCCTAGCATATTTACTGAGTTACACAAATTCTCTCTCATATTCTACCACTGACTTGTTTCCCTGTTTCAAATCTAGAAACTCTTTCTTCTTCCGATCTAAGTACCTTTTGCTAATGTATTTCTTTTTGAATTCAACCTGAAAGAATTCCCAGGTAATTTCATTTTCAGAAACTATGGCTAACAAAGTCGTCCACCAATTATAAGCTTCATCCTTCAATAATGACGCATCACATCTCAAATAGTCTTCAAGAGAACAAACCATTTAATTGAGAACTCTCAGCGTGCTCTCTAACCAACAAATATTCAGCCCTAGAAGGATCATCTTCAATACTACCTCTGAATTCCTCTACACCATACTTCCTCACTTTATCAATTGGAACTCGTCGCCTTTGTTCAACCACTGGGGGAGATGGAGGCCTAACAGGTGGTACGGGCAGTACTGTAGGTCTTACGGCAGGTTGTACCACAGGAGGTAGAGGCTGTGGTGCCATCGAGTTATTTCTCATTAATTTCGAGAATCATTACCTTATTAAGCCAAAGAACATATTTTTGGCTTTATTTTCTCTCATCGGTAATATTGGTACTTCGTGACTCGCTTCAAAATCATTTGTCGAAACATTACTGTTTACCTCATTTGTCACATATAGTTTCAAGTCTGACATTTTTCAATTATCTGCAAAAACTAAGGTTAGATAAGATTCACCAATATCACACTATTAGAGGTTTATATGACATGTATTTCTAAACTTCCAATTCAAACTATGCAGTCCAAGAACTGGCTAAACCGTAAGCTCTGATACCACTAAATATAACACTCAAAATCGAAACCATTATCGACTAGGGTCCCGGAGTCACTCAATCTTCTATCACTGATTATCTTTTAAAAATCATGTCATCTGTTCTTACATTATTAAAGAAATACACCCAACACGTCATAAGTTATCATTTATTTATAAATATAATTCAACAAGGGTAAAAAAGTTATTTCCCAGATTTTTGGAGACTTCTACCGATACCTGTTGGACAAGTATCAGTAGTAGTAAAATCAGTAAACAATTAGGAAACAATGCAGACTTCTACCGATACTTATGATAGCTCTATTGATACAAGTATAACATCTACTGAAACTAGTTGTGCCTCTACCGATATTGAAAACTCTAAAGAGCTAAGAAGTCCTACCCTACAACTTCTACCGATACAAATATGCACAGCACTACCAAAACTTGAATCTCAACTACCGATACAACTCAAGTTAGTAAACAACCTCTCTCCTACCCTATACTTATATTGATACAAGCAAGAGTTCTACAGAAACAAATATGCAGAATTCTCAAATTTATACAAGTTCAACTATAAAACTTCATTCATAGACTTAAGGTGCAATGAATAACACTTTTGTGTTTAAATACAAGACTTAACATAACATATAAGTACTAGTTGTCACATACAAAATTGATTAAATATTCGAAACTTATCATTTAACCAAAGTACTACAAGTATCATAATCTCAAGTAAGCATATACAAAATATAACATTATCCTAGTACATGCCATATATCCAAGTGATGTAAGAACTACCGAACTAGTTATGGGATAGTGTGATGTCTTCAAGGTAATCCGATCTTCAACTAGCCAAAATGAAATATACAAAACAATCAAAATAAACAGGTAAGCTTTCTAGCTTCGTAAGTTCGTACATAGTAAATCATTACTCAACATTAGACATTGTAACAACAATTAACATCAGAATGCAGGATTTCCTCTTTAAACAACCTTATGCTCTATCGAGGCATAAGTCTTCCTTTTTTCTCATTCTCATCTCGAGACATGAGTCTTCCTTATTAATAATCTCATTCTCATCTCAAGACATGAGTCCTCCTTATTCGTAATTCCATACTCATTCCGAGTCATGAGTCTTCCATTTTATAGTTTCTCATGCTCAACCCGGGACATGAGTCTTCCTTTTTATACATCAAATATTCCAAGCACATCTTCATTAAGTAATAATCAGTAGTTCAAATAGGAAATCTAACAACGAACTTACCGGATAAAATTACAGTTCAGGCGAAACTTCAGGGACTATTCTATGATTTCCCCTATCCGCGATCTGTGATCCGATCTAGATCTATCACAAAATAAATCAATTCTCCCGTTAAATCATATAATTTAATCAATTTACACATATAAGTCCTTTTTCTAAAAATTATGAAACTACCCCTAAACTTTGCATTTTTATTCAATTTAGTCCTTAGAGCCAAAACATGTAAAATAACCATTTTCATTTAATCCTATAATAACCAAATATCCATGGGTATTCATCCAACATCCCCATTCAACTATTTCACAACAATGATATGTATTTTCATCATTTTCACAACCTAGTCCTCAAACCTTAATTTCAATAAAAATCACTTTACAAAATCAATGAATCTATTTACCAAACATACAAATCTATCAATAACCTTCAAATGCAAGCATTTTCATCAATGGCAAGTTTTATCACATCTAAAAGATTCATAAATTAGTTCTTGCATAAGCTAGATTAAGCTAATACAAACTTGAAAACATAAAAATTACTAAGAACAATCAAGGTTTGCCTACCCAAATCAAAGCTCAAAGATTGGAAATGAAAAACCCTAAGTTTTCCTCCTTTTAACGGTGTAGAGAAGAAGAAGAAGAAGAAGAAGAAGAAGAAGAAGAAAGAAAATGTGAAAATATCATCTTTCTTTCTTTAATTTAATATATACATAATGGCATTTTTGTAATTTCATAGACTTTCATAATTAACATAATTAATCATCCATTTTTAACCTTAATTAATCTTATTATTAATCAATATTTGTCATGATAATCCACCCACTAATAATCCTTTAGGTTAATTTACTCACTTGGTCCCTCTAATTAACCAATTCACCTTTTCACCTTTTGCGATTTAATCCTTTTTACTCAATTCACTATCTAAATATTAAAATTCCTTAACCAAATTTTAATACGATGCTAACAACACTATACTTATAAAAATAAATAAATTTGTGACTCAACTTGTCAGAGTTGTGGTCCCGAAACCACTATTTCTGCACCATTGAAAATCGGGCCGTTACAATCTAAATATCTAGATAAGATTGGACAATCTGATTCATCATACTCATAGATCAATAGATACATTAGTTAATCCAGACAATGGTACCAGAATTCTTTAATGATTATTTCACGTTCAAAAAAAATTCCAGCATCTCATTTTTTTAACTAAAACTTAATAACTGAATCTTTATTAACTTTCAAGTACATTGTTACGTCCTTTTAACTTATTGAACAAGTCTTCTGTATGAGATATAATATTTTTATTCTATATCTTTAATTTATTTCATTATCAGTTTTAGGCAAAAATCCCAGAAATCTTTGAAGAGTTAGATCAAAATACTCATTAGTGAACGGTACACAGTTATCTTTAAATCCAAATTTTTTTATTGAGTAGTCGATTATATATATATAATTGTTTTCAATCATTTTAAATCATTCCTTAAACAAAGACATCTGAACAACTCTGATTTACTTGACTCAATCCTAATTAGTACATCAGTTCAACATTTCAATCAATTCACGACATGAATCAATAAATGAATATCACACAATTTTCAAGAAATGTAAAAATGTCATTTTCACGATTTTGGAGACTTCTACCGATACCTATTGGACAAGTATCAGTAGTTGTCTATCAGTAAATGATCGACCTGTAACGTCACAGTGATTGTGCAAGCGAACACATGTCCATGCAAGTATAGTTGATAGATTGATTCTACGGATATCGATCCCATGAGGAATGGGTACTTGATGCTTAAATGTCGAAGCAACTAATACTAAGATTAGAGAAAATGCTAGTAAGGATGTCAGCACAATTAAAGTAGATATGCACACTAAGACAGTCAAAATTGTCAATGTAATTATAAAATTTAATTGTCAAATCAACTAAAAGTAAATCAAATTGTTGTTGAAGTGTTGAGAATTTAAATGCATGAAAGTAAAGTATGATCATGTGCGAAGAATTGGAGTGGATCACTGATTTTACTAAGTAGCAATGCTAGATGCGTCGATAAGGTATTATATAGACGAATTGTCGTAGCACTGAAGCTCCAATGAAATCTTACCAATTACAGCTCTCTATTTAATCAAGATGTAAGCGCTCACAATTATCACACCTCTTAGTGCTGGCAATGTTGTGCACTCAAGAACAAGTGACCAGAATCCCTTCTAATCCCAAGCAACTCTCGCTGACTTGCTTGTTAACTTAACTTGTCACCGCATCTCCCGATGTCAGTAGACTGCAATTCCACTCTCGTGTTTAATGCAGTTAAGTCCAACAATAAACAGATGAGGAGAATCAAATAAGAATCAAAGTAATCTAATTCTGAAAGATATTCCCATATTCATTCAATTGTGAATAATAATTCATCAACATAAAGAGAGGGGTCAAAAAATACATCGAAGCTTACTATCTCTAGACTACTAGGACTATTCCTTAACCGCTCCTCTTGCTTTGCATCGAGCACTTCTTGTAAGAAGTAGTTGCTCCTTCGCTCGATCAGCCCACCGTTCTCCAGCTTAAAACCTCAAAAACTCAAAGTAATTGCAAAATTAATTCTTTCACCTCTTGATATATTTCCCTTTCTTCTTTTTTCTATTTATAGGCTTCAAGAATTGTATCTCCTCTCAGATCCAACTTTTTGTTCAGCTGTCAAAGTTTGTTGAAATCCAACTATGCACTCACGCAAATCTGGTGTGATCTTCATAAATCTGTAGATTGTCATCGCATTTCTGAGCGCGATATATAATCCTTAATTGCGGCGACATCATGTGAAATTCCTACATTGGTGCTTCCAGATGTGTTTGCAGCGTGAATTCACCTATACAAAGTAAAGGTTTTGATGCGTTGACATCTTTGGCAGCAATTCCAAGCTAACTTGTAGCTACATTCTTTAAATTCATTCAAGCATCAATCTTCTGAGATCGATGTGTTGTCGAAAACACCAAATATAACCTATTCCGAAAATTAAAGTAAATAACAGTAAAGGGAAGTAAGGTTTAATCGTCTAGGACTGGAGAGTCGTAAAAAGTCTTGTTTGCCGAGATCGCGGGTAAAATCTTGCCCAAGAAAAGCGGCGTGATCTGGGGAAAAATAAAAATAAAAGAAAACAGAACTAAAAGAAATAGAAAATAGGAGTGTCGAAATAAAAATAAATAGCATAAAATAAATAAGTCGAAAGAAGAAGAGTTTTGTCAATATTCAAAGATTCAGCCTCCGGTTATCTTGATTCTTCCTTGGTTCAATCATAGACTTTGGATGGTTCTTCTCGTGCTCGAATAAGCTAGTTATAGTGGAAAAGGATGCCTACGACCACTAGTTCCAAATATAGTTTTTAGAGTAACCTGACTCTAGCTAACCATCGCTCTAATGGGACTGTCTTACACTAGATCACCTTTTCCCAACGACAAATGTCACGCCGTTTTTTCTCTTTGGCTCAGCAACCTCTGACGCAGTAAGTTAGAGAACCGACTGTGCAACCTTCTCAAAACACACAAAGTGGTCGGCTTTGCACAAGATGAAAAGATTACTTTTGTAGGGATTTTGGACAGAAGCGTCGATCCCGTAATACAGAGAATTGATGAATAATCGGGTGAGAAGAATTAAGCACGAATTCTAAGCCTCGTGAAATTTGGACTAATATTTGATAACCTTCGGCTAGAAGGGTTTTTAGTTGATCATGTTTTTGAGGAAGAACACAAGAAAATAAGAATAGAGTTTTTATTGAACTAAGGTTTTTGAAAGATGGAGGATTTTTTCAATGCATGGGGAATGAGTAATTCAATCACTTCATCCCCTATTTATAGTACAAATAAATTTCTAGTTGAATCCAATCTAAATTCTAAACATTAATTCCCAAATTGGATCCAATTCAAACTCTAAAAGATAAATACAAAAAGATAAACATAAATTAAATACAAATTTAAATTATAAATAATATCTTAAATATTAAATCCTAATAAAAATATATTTTAAAATAAAATAAAGTAAAACCAAGTCTTTTGTCCTATAAACTCTCTCTTTAAGTATTCCACCTTCACACAACTCCACTTTTCCTTCTAAAACCATGCTTCTTGTCTCCAATTTGTCTTTTGTCATCACTAGAGTCCCTACAAAATAAAAAGATAATAAATAGCCCAAATTAATAGGATCTCACTCTTAAAATATATATAATTAATATCCAAAAGTATGTCATGTTTAAGCATTATCAGAGATGGATCCCTACGCTGACAATTTCTACACACAACACAAAGGCTGCATGTGGCGACATTAGTGCACAAAAGAGATAAAATAACAAGAATTTAAGCCAACAACAATGAGTTAAAAAATATAAGTTCTAAGTGTGAAATGCCTATTATGCATGCTAAATATGCTACAAAAGAGACAATTAATACACAAATTTAGGGAGAAAATAGGTGTCATTTCTAATGCTATCACACCCCCAAACTTGAGTTTTTACTTGTCCTCAAGTAAACAAAAATTAGCAAACTTCACAAACAAATATGTCACCGCAATCAGTATTTTAATCACTTAAATTGTCTGTAATTCTAATATATAAATTGCATTCACATGATAGAATAATGCGCCAACAATTTATAAACATGAAAAACTAAAATTGCAACTTCACCAATGTTAGTAACATGCTTTGAATCTTAACACTTCCTTAACCAATACAACATTCACGGTAATATATTTCTTTTCTTTTTTTTCCTTTCTTCTTCTTTCTTTTTCTTTCTTTTTGTGAAATTTTTATTAAAAGTGACTGAGAGATGTCATTGCGTTACTCTACCTTTGTTCTTGAGTAGTAACAATGGGGTGCAACAAACCCCTAGGAGTTATGTAATTGCTCCGACAAACACTCTTGCAGTGACAGTCTTTAGCTAGATGATTTTTCTAACACATGCAACGAAGTGCTCTCCCTTGACTAGTCACAATGCACTCACATTGGAGTGTCTTTTATTAGTATAGTGTCGCTGCAATTGGTAAGTTAGTTCAAGATTCAAGGGTTGATACTATCCATTCATTACTAAGGCAATTCCAATCATTCATCCAAAAATAGAAAGTTCAATATTCATTCATATTCACCCAATTCACAAATCAGTATTTCAAACAATTCAAGAATTACACATAAAAATAAAAATTGCGGTCACATTTTTGTTAAAAATTTGCATATTTTCATTAAACTAAAGAAACAAGTAATTTTTCAAATATGTGGGTGCAATCGCATTTTCATTTCACAAAAGATCCCCCAAACTTAATGTCTACATTGTCCCCAATGGATTGACAATACTATACAGATAAGAATGGAAATGCAACTACAAGGCAAATGTACTAACAAATGAAATGCAGTGACAAATGAAGATGCAATGACAACTAAATAAAATGCATACAATTAACTACTGAAAACTAAAACTAACTCATTGGTCAACAGCCGATGAAGTGGATACTTTGGCTTTCTTCTTCTTCTTCTTTTCACTTCTTCTTATCTTTACGCTTTCTCTTCTTGTCCTTTGAATCAACCAGAGTAGTGGATTGCTCCTCTTCAGTCGGTTGAGTGACGGCATCATCGGTAGATATATCTAATGGGTGGACCTTAGCAAGTGGTGCCACCTAGGGCACGATGGCAAGAGGATTTGGTTCCTCAATGCTGCTAGTAACTGCCTCAGTCTGGTTTGCTTCAAGTGGAGCCATATCTTCACTACATGCCCCCACACTGGTGGGTGCTTCGACAATATCCTCCACGATATTTGTCAGGGCATCGTCTTTCTTTTCTACCTCCTCTCCTTCAGGAGTCACCTTCTCAAGTTCATCTTCCTCTCCTTTCTTCTTCTTCTCATGGCCTTCTTCTTGTTGTGCTTCTTTTTCCCCAAGCTTTTCCTGCTCAGTGATGGCTTTGTCGGTGTCTTCCTCTGCGTCCACACCTATAGAGACAATTGGGGTATGCACCTCTTCAACTATAGCCGCCCGCTCTACCATATTAGCCCCAAGGCTGTTCGAGAACTCTTATTTGACAAAGTTGGTTATAGTTCTATAACAATCCTCCATAGCACTAGAATGCCCCTCGTACTTTCGTCATCTAAAATGTGGATTCTCATTGGAGAGGGGACATGTTGAGGCCTACCATCGGGAGTAGGCTAGTCGAAGGATGAGGGCATTAGTCGAAAGATAGATGGGAAGACAAAGAAATCTGGCAACGGACTTGGGTTTATACTCGTTAATGCAACGACAATGGCGCTGTTCCACGCTTTTATGTATGCATAAAATATGTTCTACCTATAGTTCATGTCTTCCAGCACACTGACAAAACGGATATTGCGCATGTCAATACAATCAATGTTTACTTCCATAGCAACCAACCTCTTCCCTAGAGGGTCTATGGGCGTAGTGTCTGACTCTCCTTTTTCTTGCCTTTTCCCTTTTCCTCCTTCTTAAGTGCTTCCTTTATCTTGGCCTCTTGTCATTCTTTCTATTGAGATATCATTAATGGGGCTATTGTTTTCAAACACTTCCTCACCATCACGAGGAATAATCCCTTTTTATTTACAAAGCACCATTACTAAAGAAGGAAAGGGTAATATACATGTTTGCTTAAAGGTAACTTCAGCAATCTGGTCATGTAAAATTGCTTCGATATTGATGTGACAGCCCTTCAAGATGGAGTGCAAGATGCACATGCGATCTAATGTCGTCGTATTACTATGTGTTGAAGGTAACAGACGACTGTTCACAAAATGAAACCATACTTTGCTTTGGGTTGTCAAAAAACATCAGTGCATGGTATAGTTGTGTGGACCATTACCCGTCCACATATCGCCTTCAACACACAGGTCTCTCATCACTTCGTTAGCTCCGTCATCAGTCAGCTCTTCCAAAAATGAAGTGTGGGTGTCTACCTTCTCAGCAATCCGAAACAGGATGTTGATGTGAGCAGCACTCCAAGGTATCAAGCTCTCCCTCACAAAGATGAACTCCTGCTCAAAGTTTACAAGATTAGCATAAAATTCCCTTACCATAGTAGAGGAATATCTGACTAAGTGCTCGCAGAAGAATTCCCAAGCCAAACGACTGATTGTTCTTGTGATTTGTTTCCCCAACGTCTAGTGTGGGGACAACTGTATACCCTGCTCTGGGTGGTAGTTTCGTTTGAGCATAGTGTCATGCTAGCAGTCCTTAGTTGCTTTGGATAAAAATAAGACAGTTTCGTTTAGTGAGGGTTAGTCTGTGGTCCAAACCACGATGGCAGAAGATTCAACGGGGGCTTTGGAAGGAGTTTTCGCGCCTCTTGGTCTAGCCATAATAGCTTAGTAGAAAGATTAAAAGAAACTTGCAGAGAAAAGATTAAACTTGCGAGAGTAAGAGTAGAAACAACAAAGAAGATGAGTTGCAGTAGCAATGATGATAGTGAGTGGGAGAAGGAAGTCGACAAAGAAGGGTTTTATAACCTTTCAGTGTAAAGAAACATGATTATTGCAAACGTCCTGAAAAATCGTCACGTTTGCAGCAAATAAATGTCAAGCTGTAGATCGTACCTTTTGATTTGATCCAAGGGCTAGGGATAGATGAAGATCAATCGGTGTGATTCTTGTTGAAAAAACTTTGCTGAGTCATCATAGAATGCACCGACAAGTTGTGCTTTACGATGCATCAACAAAAAAGATGATTTTTATTCCTACATAGAATTTAAAAGGAAACAAATAAAAGTGAAAAGATAAAATGAAATGTAAAAATGCGTTGACATTATTTAAATTTGACCAGATTAATGGTCTCGTTTGGTTCTTCGACATCTGGGCTCACATAGTGCTTTAATCATTGGTCATTCACCTTGAACTGGTGTCCATCCTTTAGATTTTCAATTGTCACCACGCCATTCTGAAATGCTTCGACAACCTTAAAGGGGCCTGACCATCATGAACGCAATTTACCTGGATGCAATTTTAAACGTGAATTAAACAAAAGTACTAATTGACCAGGATTCAATTATCGACGGAAGATGATATTGTTGTATCATCTCTTGATCTTTTCTTTGTATATTACAGCATTCTCATAAGCATTACGGTGAATTTCTTCTAGTTCAGCAATGTCTAACAACTTCTTTCTTCCAACAGCGTCGTAGTCCATATTCACCTGCTTGATCGCTCACATGGTTTATGCCTAAACTCAACTGGCAGGTGACATGACTTGCCAAACACGAGTTGATACGATGACATCCTCAATGAGGTTTTATAAGCGGTGCGAAATGCTCACAATGCATCACATAGTCGCGAAGATCAATCCCTCCTAGATGGATTAGCCACCTTTTCAAGGAAACTTTTAATTTGCTGATTGGAAACCTTCGCTTGGCCATTTGTTTGTGCATGATACGTTGTGGCCATGCGATGCTTCACCCCATATCTTTTCAATGTTGTTGTCACTTGGTTGTTGTGAAAATGAGTACCTTGATCACTTATTAATGCCTTAGGTGTTCCAAATCTTGTAAGGATGTACGTATGAAAGAACTTCAATACCATTCGAGCATCATCATTTGGCACCGCAATTCCCTTGATCCACTTCAAGATATAGTCAACAGCCACTAGAATGTACACATTCACAAAAGAGTTTGGAAATGGCCCCATGAAATTTATACCCCAAACATCGAATAACTCCACGTTCATAATAGGTTGTTGGAGCATCTAATTGCGGGGAGATATAGAACCAGTGCATTGACATCTATCGCGTTGTTGCACAAAGTTGTGGGCATCTCAAAACAATGTGGGTCAGAAGAATCCAAATTGTAGGACCTTTGCAGCTCATTCCACCAAAATAGCCTCCATAAGGAGCATCATGACAATGTCTCAAAATGGAAATCATCTCTTCTTTAGGAACGCAACGACGGATAATGTTGTTGGCGCATAACTTGAATAGATATGGCTCATTCCAATGATACTTTGCAGCGTCACGCAAAAATCTGATTTTCTTGTTACCAATAATACTCAAAGGTAGCTTACCACAAACAAAATAATTGATAACATCAGCATACCATGGAGATGCCTCAACATGAAATAATTGCTCATCTGGAAATGCATCGACAACGAGTAACTGATTGCCATCTTCGCTTCCAACTTCCAGAAGGGATAAGTGGCCTACTACTTGATTCTCAGATCCTTTCCTATCTCTGATCTCAACATCATCTGATCAATCTTGCTAGTAACTCATTTTCGCTGGTTGTATAGTTTACCTGCGCGTTAGTTAAAGTTTTTCTACCATAACAAATTGAGTGAAATACCTTCTCTTTTTGTTGTCCCAACACAACTCCTACAGTGAAGTCGCTTGCATCACACATTTATTTAAATGGTTACATCCAATCTAGTGAGACGACAATTAGAGCTTGTACTAGCTGCTTCTTTATTTTGACAAATACGTCCAAACATTCATCATCAAACACAAACTTCTTATTCTTCTATAGTAACGAGCATAGTGGTTTAGCAATCTTGCAAAAATCTCAAATGAATCTTCTACAGAAACCAGCATGCCCAAGAAAGCTTCTTATTCCTTTGACATTGGTGGGTGGTGGAAATTTCTCAATAATTTCTACCTTTGCTTTATCTACCTCATTTCCCTAACATGATATGCGCTGGCTAAGGACATAACTTCAAATGCATTGGCAATAGCTTTAACTCAAAGGTAGGAGCTTGTTTAACTGATGGTTTAAACACAGGGACCATCCTGTTAGACAGATCCAAAGATTCCAATTATAATTTTGTCTCAACTCACAACTATTAGCCTCAGCTTTGTGGTCACATTCAGTTAGAATATCATCGGTAGATGTCACTACATCTTCATCTGGAACTGCTGGGCTCCGTTTATTGAATTCTTCCATAATTATCTAGTCCAACACATTAATGTCGTGACATTGCTCTTTATTTTTCGACGGAGATGTCTCGAACACACTGAAGGTCACATGGTCATCAGTATGACGCATAATGAGTTCACCCTTGAACACATCAATAAGAGTACGTCTTACTGCTAAGAATGGTCGTCCCAAGATGATGGACACCTCTTTATCTACTTCGCAGTCAAGGATTATGAAATTGGCATGGAACACGAGCTTATCAACTTGGACAATGACATCTTTGATCTGGCTTTCAGGTTGTGCTAGCAAGCTGTAATGTCACCGCAGTGGACTTCATTGATCTTATTCCTAACTTCTTGAATTTGGACAAAAGCATGAGATTAATACTAGCTCCCCAATCATATAAAGCTTTACCTAGATAATGATTTCCAATGGAGCATGGGATTATGAAGCTGCCAAGGTCTTTCATTTTTTGTGGCAACTTGTTTGTTAGCATAGCACTGCACCCCTCTGTGAGTGCAATCGTCTCGATTTCAAGAGCATATGCACAAGAGCATCTACAAGAGGTATGTTAATATGTAATTGCTTCAAAGTAGAAACAAACTTTTGATAGTCCTTATCATGGTCTTTCTCTTTAAATCTTTGCGGAAATGGCAAAGGTATACTGTCAGTGGGTTGTTATGGGATAGCCGGTTGCATTGACATTAGCAGTTGCGTCGACGTTTTTGTTAGGTGAATTATAGGTATAGAAGTCATTACAATTGGCTCTTCCCCATTTATTTCTGCTTGGTTTTTTTCAACTATAACTTCTCCTTGTTGCTTGGGTTTAGATGCATCAACATTTTCTTGAATGAAATTGCCGCTTGGTTCAACAGTCTGCTTTTCGCTCTGCAGCGTGATAGCCTTGCAATGTTACTTCCCTTTCTGCGTTGGATTCTTGTGGCAGCAATAGTGGTAGGTTGTTGTTGTTATTGCCAGCCATTTTCTTTTGTTCTTGTTTTCTCCTCCTTATTGTTCTCTCGAGTTCTAGATCAAAGCTCACAATATCCTTAGAAATAAGAGAAAATCAACAACAGAAAGTTAAACAGATTAGTAAAAACCAACAGTTAAGTAAGAAAGAATAATTGCAACTACAAAAATGAGCATCAAACAAATGCCATTCCCCGGCAACGATGCCAAAACTTGATCGGCCTATAACGTCACAGCGATTGTGCAAGTTAACACATGTTGATGCAAGTACAGTTGATAGATTGATTCTATCGGATATCGATCCCACGAGGAATGGGTACTTGATGCTTAAATGTCGAAGGAACTAATACTAAGATTCAAGAAAATGCTAGTAAGGATGTCAGCATAATTAAAGTAGATCTGCACACTAAGACAGTCAAAATTGTCAATGTAATTATAAAAGTTAATTGTCAAATCAACTGAAAGTAAATAAAATTGTTGTTGAAGTGTTGAGAATTTAAATGCATGAAAGTAAAGTATGATCAAGTGTGAAGAATTGGAGTGTATCACTGATTTTACTAAGTAGCAATGCTAGATGCGTCGATAAAGTATTATATAGACGAATTGTCGTAGCACTGAAGCTCCAATGAAATCTTACCAATTACAGCTCTCTATTTAATCGAGATGTAAGCGCTCACAATTATCACACCTCTTAGTGCTGGCAATGTTGTGCACTCAAGAACAAGTGACCAGAATCCCTTCTAATCCCAAGCAACTCTCGCTGGCTTGTTAACTTAACTTGTCACCGCATCTCTCGATGTCGGTAGACTACAATTCCACTCTCGTGTTTAATGCAGTTAAGTCCAACAATAAACAGATGAGGAGAATCAAATAAGAATCAAAGTAATCTAATTCTGAAAGATATTCCCATATTCATTCAATTGTCAATAATAATTCATCAACATAAAGAGAGGGGTCAACAAATACATCGAAGCGTACTATCTCTAGACTACTAGGACTATTCCTTAACCGCTCCTCTTGCTTTGCATCGAGCACTTCTCATAAGAAGTAGTTGCTCCTTTTCTCGATCAGCCCACCATTCTCCAGTTTAAAACCTCAAAAACTCAAAGTAATTGCAAAATTAATTCCTTCACCTCATATATTTCCCTTTCTTCTTTCTTCTATTTATAGGCTTCAAAAATTGTATCTCCTCTCAGGTCCAACTTTTTGTGCAGCTATCAAATTTTGTTGAAATCCAATTATGCACTCACGCAGATCTAGTGTGATCTTCATAAATCTATAGATTATCGTGGCATTTTTTAGTGCAATCTATAATCCTTAATTACGTTAACATCGTGTGAAATTCCTGCGATGGTGCTTCCAAATGTGTTTGCAACGTGAATTCACCCATACAAAGTAAAGGTTTCGATGCATTGACATCTCTAGCCACAATTCCAAACTAACTTGTGGCTGCATTCTTTAAATTCGTTCTAGCATCAATCTTCTGAGATGGATCGCTACGCTGACAATTTCTACACACAATACAAAGGCTGCATGTGGCGACATTAGTGCACAAAAGAGATAAAATAACAAGAATTTAAGCCAACAACAATGAGTTAGGGAATATAAATACTAAGTAAGAAATGACTATTATGCATGCTAAATATGCTACAAAAGAGACAATTAATAGACAAATTTAAGGAGAAAATAGGTGTCATTTCTAATGCTATCAGTAAACAATTCAGGAAACAGTGCAGACTTCTACTGATACCTATGACAGTTCTACCTATACAAGTGAAGTTTTTACCGAAACAAATCATGCTTCTACCAGTACCAAAAACTCCAGAGAGTTAAGATGTCCTACCCTACAGCTTCTACCGATAAAAATACATAAACTACCGATACTCCTATCAGTAGAATTATCAATACTTATTATGTAACTATCGAAATAACTCAAGTCAGTGAACAACCTCTCTCCTACCCTATACTTCTATCGATACATACAGGGGTTCTACTGAAACAAGTATGCAGAATTAAATTAATAATGATAAAATTCAACTTTATCAACATTCAACATTTCATATCTTCAAGAAAACACATTAAACTAACACATTGCCCGTAGTTTCTAAGTTATTACATCACATTACTTAAAGTCTATACTTCACATTGAGCAAGCATACAATATTTCATTAAGATCATATCAAGGAATCCAACAATCCCAAATAAATAATATGAAGGATAACACCATCCTAGTACATGCCATATAACCAAGTGATTTAAAGTTTACAAAACAAGCTCCCGAGATGGTGTAATTTCTTCGAGACAATCCGATCTTCGAAATAGAATCTACAAAACAACAACAATTTCACAGGTAAGCTTTTCATAGCTTAGCAAGTTCATAGAGTTAAATAGGTTTACCAAACTTCAAAGTTGAACAATCTAAAATTTAACCAAGAGGAGTAAACTGTATTCATCCGAGGTTGGTTTCATATCTCATTTGCTAACTCACGATGACACATAGTCATCAGACCTCATAATTCGTAAAGGATTCATAAACTCACGATGACACATAGTCATCTGACCACGTAATTCGTAAAAGATTCATATACTCACGATGACACATAGTCATCAGACCTCATAATCCGTAAAGGATTCATATACTCACGATGACACATAGTCATCAGACATCCTAATCCGTAAAGGATTCATATATTCACTGTAGACACTCGATTTTGTCCGAGCCTAGTCAGAGGCCCATTTGTTCTTTCTTGGGCCCCTTGGAAGCCCACTTAATTTTGGGTCAAATGGAGATCTTTGTTTCTCTTTTCTTATTCTAATTTTTTCAAAGGCTTTTTTCATATTCTGATTTTTTACAAAAAAGGTAAGAAGAAAAAACAACAACAAGCATGTTATTTTCTTCTTCTCTTCTCTCTTTTTTTTTTTTTACCATGGAGATATCATTAAGCATGAGGTTTGGGCTCTGATGAAGGGGACGATATTGGACCATCGACCCTTCACCCTTAAAAGCCCCAAAAGTCCCATTTTCCTTTCCTTTCCATTTGATAAAATAAAAGTTTTTTTGTTAAAAGAAAAATAGCTTTATTTTGGGAAAAATTTTGGTTTTTTTTAACAATTTCGAAATAAAAGCTTTGATTTTTAAGTAAAATAGTGATTTCCTTTAAAAAAAAAAAAAAAGATAGTTTAGATTTTTAAAAATAAAAAACTGTTTTTTTTTAGAAAAGTTTAAATTTTTAAATAAAGTTTTGATTTTTTTAACTATTTCAAAATAAAAGTTTAGATTTTTAAGAAAGTAGTGATTTTAATTTAAAAAGGAGAAAGTTTATATTTTAAAAAAATATATATGTTTTTTAGTTATTTTAGAGAAAATTTTTAAATTTTTAAATAAAGTTTCATTTTTTTTAACTATATCGAAATAAAAGTTTGGATTTTTAAGTAAAGTAGTGATTTTCATTAAAAGGAAAGAAAGTTTATATTTTTAAAAATAAAAATCTGTTTTTTAATTATTTTAAAGAAAAAGTTTAAAATTTTAAATAATTTTTTTATTTTTTTAGCTATTTCGAAATAAAAATTTATATTTTAAAGTAAAATAGTGATTTTCATTAAAAAAAAGTTTAGATTTTTAAAAATAAAAATCTATTTTTTAGTGATTTTAAATAAAAAAATTTAAATATTTTAAAGTAAGATAAACCATAAACCCGACATAAGATACTTTTGTAAGATCTTGATAGGTTCAACGTTATTAATTAAATATTTTAAAATCATAATAATGATAAAAAATAGAATAAGTTGTAGATGAATTTTAATATTTCTCTTAATTCATTAGTAACTTTTAATCTTTTTTTAGGATTTTAAAATATAATTAATTTTAAGAAATGAAGGTATTTTACTAGAATTATTTAAGTATCTTTACAAGTAAATCGGAGTAAAGATAAAAGATCGAATAAGTTGTAGATGAATTTTAATATTTCTCTTAATTCATTAGTAATTTTTTTTAGGTTTTTTTAGGATTCTAAACTAGAATTAATTTTAAGAATTGAAAGTATTTTACTAAAATTATTTAGGTATCTTTTAGGGTTCTTATTAAGAGTAAAAATCTCTAATTTAAGTTTTAAATTAGATAAGTTTAGTGAACACGTTTTAGTCAAGTTACAAGTAAATTGGAGGCATTTTTTAGAGTTTTTATTTAAGATTTACATAAGATTTTAGCCTAAATTAAAATACAAATATGCTTTAAAAAAAATAGCTCCCAATACCCCGTAGGACTATCCTCGGATAGGCGTTGTGGGGGTGTTATAACCTTCCCAACACGTAACCATACTCCCGAACCCGAGATTTGGTGATGAGATCGAATCTAGACTTTTAGGATTTTTCGTAGTATTAATTCTAGACTTTTAGACAATAGGTGGCTAACCAACCTAGCCCAAATTTGTTAGTGGCGACTCTACATTAATTTAGGTCGTTCGTGTCTAGCTTTGCTTACTAGGCTCTCGTACTCTTATGTAGGCAACATTATGATAGCTTGGCGAGTCCACTAGGGACATTAGTGAGTTGACTTACTTAGGTTTGAAAGCTAGGTTTTTTAGTATTCGTGCATATTAGATTTATTTATTCGTGCATTAATTCATTTAATTTTCTAATGTCTTTTTAAATTGTTGAATATGTGTTGAATATAGATTTATTTGTTCATTTCATTTGCTTATCTTATTTTGATATGCATGCCAATGTGTTTGTTTATTCTTTATCGATGAAATTGATTAATGCGTATGTCGATTCTACCGTCATGGGGCAGATATAATTGTCATTCATGTTGCATCTTGCTTTGGTCCTACGCCCGGGCCTATCATGTTTAGGAGGAGTAGCCTTAGGCTTTCGTGTGGCAATATGTCACCGTATAAGTTTAAGGACTACTCCATGGTTAAGATGGACATAGATGTTCGTGTAGCAAATGCTACCGTGTACGCTATGGAAGTTTTACCACTCAAGGGCCAACCCTTTTTAAAGGGGAATGCATCCTTATGGATGTCGTATTAAAGCCTTGGGTTCAGCCATAAGCCAGCATGAAATGACCATTTTAAATGTGAAGCACAGACATAAGAGCCGTACCTTACCCCTCGTAATAATACCTTATAGGACCTCATGAGAATTTATTCATATGTTTTGTGTTTGAATTTGTTCGCAATGTTTTATGATTTAATTTTGCATTTTTTATGCTTCATTTGACTTTATCCTTTTATTGATTTTGTTTTTCTTGTGTCTTTGTCTCTCCATGGCATAATTAGTGCATCATTTAAATACTTGAGGCACAATGTCGCATTTATATTTGACATGAACACACTTCGAGAAGATTCAATTGTTCGGCATGGGGTAGAAAATATAGGGATAATAGCAAGAATGTCAGAGGATACTCATAGTAGAGAAGGCGATTTCCAGATAGCTAGTTTTGACTCGAGCCTGCCTCAAATAGTCCACATGGACTGTAGGAGAACTCGTGAAGATGAGTTAAAGGGAATATGGCAATCATGGATGAGGCTAAGAAAACGCGCTTTCAGGACAAGTATGGTGATGTAACACAGCTTCTATTTGTTAAATAGGATGATGCCCTGTTGAAGGCCATGGTACGTTTCTGGGATCCCACTTATAGGTGTTTTACGTTCAATGAAGTGGTATTGGTACCGACTATCGAGGAATATTCTACCCTTCTCCATTATGACTTTAGAGATTCGCTCAAGATATATTGGAAGCAAAATGTCGATTTTCGAGGACCTTTAACCAATCTGATTGGGTTACCTGTAGATACCGTCAAAGCAAGGCTAAAAGATAAAAATGGTCCTTGCATTTCCTGGTTTGACATTAGCGATGCTATGGGAAAGCCCAGCGATGATAGACATTTGGCACTATTCACTTTTTCTGATTTAATTGTGTTCCCAAAAGCACTGGGATATGTAAGTGTGGAGCTAGCTGATTTTCTATTTCAAATTGAAAAAAAGGTGAATCTTGCTCCAACAGTCTTAGCTGAAACCATCATTTCACTCAATTTCATCAGAAGGAAAGGAAACGGATGATTTTTAGGATGCGCGCAGTTGTTGTTTGTATGGATGAAGAGTCATATTAAGTGTCTGTATAAGCATTTTCGTCAGGTGGGTTTAGAACCTTAGTACATTGACATACCAAGAAATGGAATGAAGGGCTCCATGGATGATTCGGAGCATGGTACTCATCGGGTGCGGTAGTCATTTGTGGGTTTCTTTAATTGGCATATGGGGAGCCGTTAGTTATTCCTCATTGATGGTTTTGAGGCAATACGGGTATTATCAATGCGTACCTACTACAGCTGGTTTAAACAGAATGGAAGCTTCGGTTCAAGACTCAAGATTTTGGAAGAAATTGAAAGAGATAGGAATCAAGTGGGGTCAAACTTTGAGCTTACAATCAGGAACCTTTTTAAACCATTCCCTCTCTAAAACGTATATCCAGTGGCGCCTAAAAAGAAGCAAAATCTCTATGTTAATGTAATTCAAGGGAAAAAGGAAGGTCTCAGATGACATAGCTGAGCTAACAGAAAAATACACGATTTAGAGATACGTCTGAGAGGAATAAATGAAAGGGTCAAACAGCAATGAGAGCATCATCAGGCATATGTAAAGGAAAAAGAGGAAGAAATCATGAGACAACAACAACTACACCGCTCATACATTAAGGGGAAATAGGGAGAACTAAGAATACATTTAGAACGACGTTAACAAGAAATATATGATTCGTTCACTCAGATTCAGAGGTTACAGGTTGGTCTGAGTCTCCAGGCTAATGAACTCCAAAAAGCGCGAGAACAAGAGCGATCCTGGAGGAGGGTATCTAATGAGAAAACTAATGAAATGGAGGTGATGGAAGAGGAAATTTGTCGTCTGACTAAAGAATTAAAGACAAAAGAAGAGCAAAACAAAGAGGTTATGGAAGAATATATAGAGCTTGCGGAGCGTTTCATCGCGGTGGAACAAATGGTAGTAAGCCGACAAGAAGTGTTTACAACAATGCACATGAAAGGTTAGGTTTTCACTTAGCAAGCCGAAGACATATGTGAACAGATCAAAGAACTCAAAAAAGAATCTACCTCTTGTGTGACTGGAACGAGTCTGCAATGAAATTTCTAGAGGTGGCTCAAGCACATTACCAAAAAGTTCATCAAGCTCATGAGAAGGAAGAAGAAGACTGACGAGTAGAGATTTGCCCTATGGCAATAGGATCAATTAGGATTTTCTTTAAGTATGAATGAAAAATGAAAAAAGCTTTGTAAGGGGAATAATTTTTGAACCTTCTATGAAAGAAATGGTTATATTCGAGTATATTTATGACAATGTGCCCCAATTTCATTCATTCACTCACTCATTCATTCATTCACTCACTCATTCATTCATTCATTCATTCACTCACTCATTCATTCATTCATTCATTCATTCACTCATTCGCTCATTTGTTAATTTAGAAACATTATTTGAAAAAAAAAAGAGAACATTTTTTATGAAAATCTAAATAATTTTCTAACTTTGGAATAAAAAGGTCATTCAAAAAAGGATCAAAGATAGCTAACAAGTATAACACCCGTTCAAAAGCCAAGAAGATGACTGAAGAAGAATTAGCATGCATGGCAAAACTGGAGGAACAGATGGAAAAGATGACTACAATGGTCAAAGGCAAAGCCAAGGTTGGAGAAGGAAGCGACACTTTAGACAATCCAATCCCTCTTCATAGTGATACAGGGGTATATCACGGAGATTTATCACTTCGGGCTCCAAGTGTGACCATTCAAATCCCAAGAGTGAACGAGTTGCCTGCAAACGAGGAGCCAAGAGAAATGGACAAAAGAAAGTCGATGATGGATGAAAAAGCTCATAAATTCAGCCTAATTGAGGAACGTTTGAAAGCCATCGAAGGATTAGACACCTTCGGATCTGTGGAAGCAGAAGGCATGTGTTTGGTACCCGATGTGGTCGTCCCACCAAAATTCAAAGTTCCTAACTTTGAAAAATTCAATGGTAGTAGTTGCCTCATTACTCACATCACCATGTACTGTAGGAAAATGGTTGCTCACTCTAAAGATGAAAAGCTATTAATTCACATATTTCAAGGCAATCTAATTAGATTTGTGACTCGTTCGTATGTAAAGTTGGATAGGAATCGAATTCGAACTTGGGGAGAGCTCACACGAGCATTTATTGCTCAATACAAACATATTGTAGACATCGGCCCGGACGGTATGACTCTGCAAAACATTGGAAAAAGGTCAAATGAGAGTTTTAAAGAATACACACAAAGGTGGAGGGATTTGTCATCGTAAGTACAACCCCCGCTCACGAAAAAAGAGACCTATTCTGTTTGTTGGTACGCTGAAGGGCATATACTATGATAGGATGGTACGAAATACCTTTAAGACTTCTACGAATATGGTATTCTCTGGGGAAATGATAGAAAATGCATTAAAGTCGGGCAAAATAAATGATCCTTTGAGTACGAAAAGAGGTGTCGTTAGGAAGAAAAAGGAAGCAGAAATGCAAACAATCGCACTGGGCAGATACCCACACTCTTACTTTCCATACCCATAACACCTTCACGCCCTCAATACCCGGCTGTAAATGCTACTAATACTTCACTATTTATGTATCGTCCACTTGTACCCATTACACATGCCTCCATGTTAACTATGCCAACTCGATCCTAATAGACCCAAGCTCCAATAAGACCGTCACGGGAAAGGCCAGTGTTTGATCCAATTCCCATCTCTTACGAGGAACTTTTTCCAATTTTAGTAGAGAAGCATCTCCTTGTACCTGAACACAAGGAACCAATACTACCACCATTTCCAAAGTGGTATAATGCCAATGCTCGATGTGAGTATCACTCTGGTAATCCAGGTTATACCATCGAGAATTGTTTAGCGTTAAAATATCAGGTGCAATATCTTATAAGGGCGGGAAAGATAAATTTCTAGCAAGAGAATACACCGGATGTTAACACGAACCCATTACCAAACCACAATTGAGCAGTTAATGCTATAACTGAAGAGAAGAGCCTTCGAAAGAAAAAAGTAAAGGAAATCAAAACCTCAGTCGAACGACTCTTTGACATCCTAAGAAAATCAAATTTAATTCACACCGAGCCACTTAGATCTATAATGAGAATTAATACGGATCAAATTTTAAATTTTCATCAAGGAGCTCGGGGACACTCCATCCAAGTTTGCCCAACGTTTAGGAAACATATACAGTGTCTCTTGGATTCTTTTCAGCTAGAAATACGAGAGGATGTTAATACCAATGAGACAAACACGTTAGATGGAAAACCTGACACCATCTTATATGGTAAGAAAAACCCCTATTGGAAAAGGGTCTAGTTCAAACATCGTACAAGATAATGTGTTGGTCATCAGGGTTCTCGACCCTTTTAAGTATGGAGATGGCCAACGAGTTCCTTGGAGATATGATTATGATATGGTTGGATCTGATGCCTCATCTCAAGACTTACTGGCATGACTCGGATCAAGCGTTGTTACAAGCCAAACATAGTGGAGAAAGAATTTCATGGCAAGGAAGTGATTTCGAAAAATCAACCAAAAATTGACGATAAAGAAGTAAAAAGGAAACGAAAGAAGACCAAAAGGGAGAAGTCAAAAATGATGAGGTTAATGAATTTTTGCATTTGATAAAGCACAGTGAATATAGTGTGGTCGAGCAGGTGAACAAAACACCAGCTAAAATCTCTTTACTGTTACTACTTTTAAACTCAGAGCCACACAGGGAGGCTCTTGTACGAATTTTAAAACAAGCTTACGTCGCTCACAATGTGTCAGTAGATAATGTCATTCACTTAGCAGGGAACATCTTGGCCCCAAATTACATATCTTTCAATGATGATGACATACCCTAGGATGGAAGAGTAAGTACCAAGGCACTACACATCTCAGTAAATTGTAAAGCCTATTACGTGGCTAGAGTCTTGATCAACAATGGGTCATCGATCAACGTTTTGCCTTTGTCAACATTGTTCAAACTGTCCGTGGACACCTTGTACATGGTATCAAGCCCCTTAGTAGTGCGAGCTTTCGATGGCACCAAAGGAAGCGTGATTAGTGAAATAGAGATTCCCTTGTTGGTAGGAGTTGTTAATTTCCTTATTCGCTTTTAGGTGATGTATATAATGCCTTCTTACAGTATGCTATTGGGTCGCCCCTAGATTCATTCGGCTAGGGTGTTACCATTATTCTTGCACCAAAGATTGAAATTTGTAGTTTATCGAAATTTTTGCATTATACGAGGTGAAGAGAGATGGTTAGTAGCTAGCTTACCAAATCCTCCTTTCATAAAGGTGGATGATGATGCAATAGAGAGTTCTTTCCAAACCTTTGAGGTAGCCACTATATCTTACATGGCAGAGGGAACGCGATCCCCTAAGCCTCATGTACCGCGAACAGCGAACATGTTATTTGCCCAAACAATAGGGAAGGGCTGGCAAATCCACTTAGGTTTGGGAAAAGACTTATAAGGTATCTCAGAACCTATTTTTGTTCCCACTCAGAAGGATACAAGAGGGTTGGGATATAAGCCCACAAGGAAGGATGTCGAGAGGATGTGTAAAGAACGGAGAGCAAAGAGGTTGGCCCGCATGGCTGGAAAGAAGGTGGTGGAACCTCCTTTGATTTGTCCTCCATTATCTAAGACCTTTTACTCAGTGGGATTCGAGCACCAAGAAAGGACCCCGATCAAGTTAATGATTAATGGAGATGCAGTGGATCTAAACATGATTGGCGATCGAGTATCGATGTCAAGAGACTGGGTTCGTTACGACCCTTCCGCCTTGGACAACTGGAAGCCCATACCATTACCTGCTATCCTTGAGTCCTCCGAGATGTAATCATTTTTAAGAGTTTTTATGTCAAAGTTTAATATTGTCTAGTTAATTTAATTTCCTTCAAAAATCCATGTAAAACTGTTTTTTTTCTTTAATGAAATCATATTTGGATAATGTCCCTAGTCACTTTTATTCATTTAATCGTTTTCATTCATATACCAATATACATACTCATAATAATTTCAGGGATATACATCATGAATTGATAAATGATCTAAATGACATCTTTGAATCAAATTCTCATAATTATGTTCACAATAACGATCATGAAACGAAAGAGGAGGAAGATATACCGAATGAGTTTTTGAGGCTAGTTGAACAAGACAAGAAGCTTATTAGAGGGAACAGATTTAATCAATCTAGGCGATAAAGAGGTAAAAAAGAAAATTAGGATTGGAACCACTCTCATGCCAGAGTAAAGTCAATTGTTGAAGAATCTACTTATTGAGTTTTCAGATGTGTTTGCATGGTCATACCAAGATATGTCAGGTTTGAACAAAACTATCGTGGAACACAGGCTACCTTTGAAATCAGATTGCAAGCCCATATAATAGAAGTTGATGAGGATGAAACCTGAGATGCTGTTGAAGATTAAAGAAGAGATTAAGAAACAATTCGATGCGGGATTTTTGGAAGTAGCTAATTAACCAGAGTGGGTAGCGAATATTGTATTAGTGGCTAAAAAGGATGGGAAAATCTGAATGTGCATCGATTATAGAGATTTGAACTGAGTCAAGCGAAAGGATAATTTTTCGTTACCTCATATAGACACACTGGTGGATAACACTGCTAAACATTTTGTTTTTCTGTTTCATGGATGGATTCTCAGGGTATAACCAAATCAAAATGGCAAGAGAAAACATGGAAAAGACCACATTCATCACGACTTGGGGAACTTTTTGTTACAAGGTCATGCCGTTTTGTCTGAAAAATGCTAGGGCCACGTATCAACGAGCAATGGTGACACTATTTCTTGACATGATACATAAAGAGATTGAAGTTATGTTGATGATATGATAGCAAAGTCCGTTAGGGAGGAAAGTTATGTGGGAAACCTCCGTAAATTTATTTGAAAGATTGAGAAAATACAAATTGAGATTGAATCCAGCAAAATGTACTTTTAGGGTAAAGTTAGGGAAGTTATTGGGTTTCATATTGAGTGAACGAAGAATTGAAATAGATCCGGACAAGGTTCGAGCAATTCAAGATTTGACACCCCCTAAGACTCAAAAGGAGGTAAGATAGTTTTTGGGACAGTTAAATTACATGTCTCGTTTCATCTCACAATTGATGGATAAATGTGATCCCATCTTCAAGCTCTTATGTAAGGATAGTGATGGTGAATAGACTGAAGATTGTCGAAAAGTGTTTAAGAAAGTAAAAGAGTATTTGGTTAAGCCACCAATTTTGATTCCCCCAATGCTAGGAAGACCTTTGATTTTGTATTTGATAGTGCTGGATAATTCTATAGGTTGTGTTTTAAGGTAACAAGATGGTTCAAATAAGAAAGAGCACGCAATCTATTATCTGAGCTAGAAGTTCACAGAATATGAAACCAAGTATTCCCATTTGGAAAAGATGTGTTGTGCTTTAGTATGGATTATGCATCGATTGAGGCAATACATGTTGTACCACACCACCTTCCTTATCGCAAAGTTGGACCCTTTGAAATACATCTTCGAGAAGCCATCATTTTCAGGAAGAGTTGCTCGTTGGCAAGTGGTATTGTCCGAGTATGATATCGTCTACGTGTCCCAAAAAGCTAAAAAAGGAAGCATAGTTACGGAGTTTCTAGCAGATCGCTCGAAAGAAGAATACGAGCCCATGAGTTTTGATTTCTCAGACGAAGAAATCATGTCAATTTCAAAGCGTGAAGAAGAAACTTGGAGGGCGTATTTCGACGGAGCATCCAACATGATTGGTTATGGGATTGGGGCAGCACTAATCTCCGTAAGAGTTTGATAATGTCCAATTTTGTCATTTGCCAAGAGAAGAAAACCAGTTAGAAGATGCATTAGCTACTCTAGCTGCCATGTTTAAAGTAAGATCCAAAACAGAAGTGCAACCTATATAGCTAAGGGTTAAGGACTTGTCGGCCCACTGCGCAAGAGTAAAATCGAGAACGGATGGGAGAACATGGTATTTTAACATCAGACACTATTTACAATACCAGCAATACCCAGATTGCGCCTCAAAAAGTGATAAATGAATAAGTAGGAGGCTACCTATAGGTTTCTTTTTGGACGGTGATTTTTTGTACAAAAGAGGACACGACCAAACACTGTTGAGATGTGTCGACATAGAAGAGGTGAATCAAATAATAAAAGAAGTCCATGATGGAGTATGTGGGGCACATAGTAACGAACATATGATGGCAAGGCAAATCATGAGGGCTGGATATTTTTGGTTGACTTTAGAACAAGATTGTTTAAATTATGCTCGAAAGTGTCATAAATGCTAGATTTATGCAGACAGTATTTATACTCCTCCTACTAATATTCATGTCTTGGCACCTCCTTGGTCGTTCTCAATGTGGGGCATCGATATCATTAGCCCCATCACACCAAAAGCATCAAACAGGCATCGTTTCATCTTTGTAGTGATTGATTATTTCACCAAGTGGTCGAAGCCACTTCGTATGCCAATGTAACTCGATCAGTGGTCTATAAATTTCTAAAAAAATGAGGTCATTTATCGGTACGATTTACTAGAAAGAATCATTTTAGACAATGCCAAGAACTTGAAAAATGCCTTGATAGAAGAGGTTTGTGCACAATTTAAGATCAAGCATCATAATTCTGCACCATATCGTCTAAAAATGAATGGGGCAGTCGAGGCCGCAAACAAGAATATCAAGAAGATCATTTCCAAGACAACAGAAATGTACAAGGATTGGCATGAGAAACTCCCTTTTTCTCTCCACGAATATCGCACATCTGTACGGACTTCGACTGGAGCTACTCCATTTTCATTAGTTTATGGCATGGAGATCATTTTACCTATCGAGGTGCAAATCTCATTTCTACAAGTGTTGAGGGAGAAGCGACTAGAGGAGGCTGAATGGGTGCTAGAGAGATATGAGCAATTGAATTTAATTGAGGAAAAGAGATTAACAGCTTTATGTCATGGTCAGTTCTATCAGCAAAGAATGATGAAAGCCTATAATAAGAAGGTGCGACCAAGGCAATACAGAGAAGGGGATCTGATACTGAAGAAGATTCTGTCAAATGTTCATGATCATCGAGGAAAATGGATGCCAAAATGAGAGGGTCGTATGTGGTGAACAAAGCTTTCTCTGGTGGAGCATTAATTCTCGTTGAAATGGACGTAGACAATATGTCGAACCCTATAAATTCTGATGCAGTAAAAAAAATATTTTACTTAAAAACTGAGCTTAATTGTTCTTAAAGAGTTATTCAGATTAAGTAATATTGGTCTCTTCTGTTTTGCTTTTCTTTGTGCATCATGTTTGATGTTACATTTTGCTTTAAGATCTTGCATTCTCCTTAAGGTTAATTACTTAATAAATTGGCTATGTTTAAAGTGACGAATGACATTTTTGAAATATCCTTCACTTGAAGATAATTTCAACCTTCGTTAACCATTTTGGGCCATCTCGTTTTTTCAAAACTTACCCTTATCGAAGTATCACCCTCCACGTCGGAGGACAAATTGTGAGGTTTTGGGTATGGATCGATGTTTTTACAACATTATGAGGTAAAGGTAAGATTATGCGAAATTCAAATTGAAAAGATGTGCACGTTCCCAAGAATGACCTTTTTGATATGATTAACCATATTTTGAAATGATAAATGGCATCCTTTTGTTCTCCCTGTCACTTGAAGAAAATTATATCCCTTGCTACCCTATTTGGAGCCTGATTTATCTTCTTTTTGAACCCTAATAAAATTCATCTATCGAACATCATGGATTGACAAGAAAGATCATGAAGAATGAAAGCAAAATTCTTAATTTTTAATCTCTTTCCAAAAAAGAAAAAAAAAAGAAGAAACAAGGAAAGTGAATACAAAAACAACACAAAAATAAAGGAAATAGAAGGAGTAAAAAAGGAGAAAAGTGTTTGGGAGATGGAAAGAGAAATAAAAGATTCAAAATAATTTCTCATGGTTTTTATACTTTTTCACATTTTTTTAGCTTGAAAAAAACCTTTTTCTAATTAACCTTTAACCCTTAGACCACGTTACAACCCTTAAAAGACCACTTTGATCAAATATGTTTGTTCAAATCAAGAAGTTAATCCTTGAGAATTTGTGACATTTTCAAGAGCATAAAAGGGAAATGAACTCTAGGGTGAAAACTCATAAATGAGCAGTCTAGAGAGATTTCTAAAAAAAAAAAAAAGGATATGGGATGCCTTGGAGGATAATGAAGATTTTCAGAAGAAATTGATCCTTTGGTACGATCCCTGAAATAATCTATTTTAGCCTATTTTAGCCTTTTCTTTGGCACCCAAACTCGAGCCAACATTATAACCTTAGAACAAGTCCATCTCTGATTGCTCATGGCATGTTTAAATTAGAGAATTAACCTACTTGGAGAATGTAAGGGTCTATAGAAAAGAGATTTTGTTTAAATCAAGAAAAAATACAAAAAAAAAAGAAAATAGAAAAAAAATAGAAAGAGAGAGCAAGAGAAAGAAACTATATTGAAGAATATCTACTTTACGACGCAATTTTGCAAAAGAGCACGGTACAGGGTTCACAATCGAAACGGTCCAAAGTCAGGAAAAGGAAATTCGGCTTCACGAGAATTAACGAATTGACTTTCGATGCAAGAAATTTATGTTTCGAGGGTGAATTTATGAAATCGGTAGTACGAAGTTTGTTAAGTGAATTATAATCTGAGAATTTGATTTACTGGTCATAAAATCATTTTGAAATTTGTTAAGGTGATATCCCATGGAATTTGGTTTTCATGATCTATTGTGTGAGGATAGGGATTTGATCTTTTTCAACCCGAAAACATGATTCTCGAAATAATGACCTTTTATGAAAAATTCAATAAAGGAAGAAAGGAAAGAATTCATTGCATTTAGAAGCCTAGGTGTGGAGGTCCATTTACTTTTCATCACATTTAGAGGCCTAAGTGTGGAGGTCCATTTACTTTTCATCGCATTGTGTGGAGGTCCATTTACTTTTTTTCGCATTTGGAGGCCCAGGTTGGAGGTCCGTTTACTTTTCATCGCATTTAGAGGCCCAGGTGTGGAGGCCCATTTACTTTTCATTGCATTTAGAGGCATAAGTGTAGAGGTCCATTTACTTTTCATTACATTTAGAGGCCAAGGTGTGGAGGTCCATTATTTTTCATTGCATTTAGAGGTCCATTTACTTTTCATTGCATTTAGAGGCCCAGGTGTGGAGGTTCATTTACTTTTCATTGCATTTAGAGGCCAGGTGTGGAGGCCCATTTACTTTTCATTGCATTTAGAGGCCAAGGTGTGGAGGCTTGGAGGCCCATTTACTTTTCATTGCATTTAGAGGCCCATTTACTTTTCATTGCATTTAGAGGCCCAGGTGTGGAGGTCCATTTACTTTTCATTGCATTTAAAGGTCCAGGTGTGGAGGCCCATTTACTTTTTATTGCATTTAGGGGCCTAGGCGTAGAGGTCCATTTATTTATTTTTTCATTATATATGATGACATAGGTGTGAGGTCCATTTGCATTTCTTTTGCATTTTCATTTGGAAGATTTGGTTGTGAGATCTGGATTTATCTTGTTTCTCTCTTCATATTTTGATGGTTTGGTATTTACGTTTCTAGTTTTGGATGACGTAACTTGTTTTGATTTGTTTCGATTTTGGTGATTACAAAATCTGTGATTCCTTGTACTGCGATGTTGAGTGGCATTTGATAGTGGTTATGTGTGTACGTCTTTGTACGTTCCTTGCTACGCAAGCCACGAACAAAGAGGGGCAGCTGTAGACACTCGATTTTGTCCGAGCCTAGTCGGAGGCCATTTGTTCTTTCTTGGGCCCATTGGAAGCCCACTCAATTTTGAGTCAAATGGAAATCTTTGTTTCTCTTTTCTTTTTCTTTTCTTTTTTGGGCTTGTCAAATGACTAATTTTTTTTTTTTTTAGGGTTTGATGAACCATAGCTCATCTTTTGCCACATATCACAAACTTCCAAAATATTAATAAGTTATTAATCAAAAGATCAAATGAAACATGACAAAAAAATTACAAATAAATAAGATTAATGAACAATATATCTGCATGAAATGAATGAAAAAAGGGAGGCTTTTTTCATATTCTGATTTTTTACAAAAAAGGTAAGAAGAAAAAACAACAGCAAGCATGTTATTTTCTTCTTCTCTTCTCTTTTTGTTTTTTTTTTTTTTTTTTTGCATGGAGATATCATTAAGCATGGGGTTTAGGTTCCGATGAAGGGGACGATATTGACCATCCCCTAAGAGCCCCAAAAATCCCATTATCCTTTCCTTTCCATTTGCTAAACTAAAAGTTTTTTTGTTAAAAGAAAACTAGATTTATTTTGGGAAAATTTTTGGTTTTTTTACACAAAATTTCGAAATAAAAGCTTTGATTTTTAAGTAAAATAGTGATTTTCTTTAAATAAATAAAAAAAAGATAGTTTAGATTTTTAAAAATAAAAATCTATTTTTTTTTTAGAAAAGTTTAAATTTTTAAATAAAGTTTTGAATTTTTTTTTAACTATTTCAAAATAAAAGTTTAGATTTTTAAGAAAGTAGTGATTTTCATTAAATATGAGAAAGTTTATATTTTTAAAAATAAAAATATGTTTTTTAGTTATTCCAAAAGAAAAAGTTTAATTTTTAAAATAAAGTTTTGATTTTTTTAACTATTTCGAATTAAAATTTTGGATTTTTAAGTATAGTGATTTTTATTAAAAAAAAGTTTAGACTTTAAAAAAATAAAAATCTATTTTTTAGTGATTTTAAAGAAAAAAGTTTAAAATTTTAAACACAGTTTTGATTTTGTTTAACTATTTCGAAATAAAAGCTTTGATTTTGAAGTAAAGTAGTGATTTTATTTTAATCAAAAGAAAACTTTTGATTTAAAAAAAAATGAAATTTCCTGCCACCGTACATGACTGCTCCACCACCGGAGCCGGAGAACCGTTTGGCTCTCCAGTGGTGGAGCCATGGCCAACATTGAAGGAGGAAGATAAAGAGGAAGAGCCTTTTTTTTTAAATGAGATTGAAAATGAGAGAAAAAAAAATAGATTTTCCCTATTTATAAGTGCCAAAATGGGTATTTTATTCCCACCCTCCAAACTTTTTATATTTATGGAAAATATCCTTTTTTTGCAATGATACCGTCACTCTCTGGCATACTTACACCCGTACCCCTTTTGTTTAATAAAACCTTCGATTTAATCTGAAATTTAAAAATTAAAAGTAAATTAATTGCTACATCAATCCTCCGTCCTCCACATTATTTATTTTTTAATCTCAAAATCAAGTTATGTCATTTTATTTTCATTTTAATAAGTTATTTATATTTATATTTTCTTTTATTTGCATTTATGTTTTATATATTTGATGTCAATCATGCATTTTAGTTTAATGTTTTATATTTATTCACACTTGCATAATTTTTATTTATTCTTATTTTATTTTTGTTTACTTTCATATCTATTTATATTTATGTTTTTTTTACATTTGAATTTAGGTTGGTTTTTAAGAGCTTATCTATCATTTACCCTAGAAAAATTATAAATAATATGTAGGATATTTTTTTTATTAGGATTTTAAACTAATTTTAAATATCATATAGGATAATTAATATGTAAATATTCTTTAGGACTTTGCTTAAGATTAAAACTAAAGATTTTTGTAGGTGAATTGTAAATCATGAGTATGTCTTTTTAACTATTTTATTTTAAATACTCTTTAAGACAGCTAATAAATGTCATCTTAGATATATTATTTTAGAATTTTGACGAATTTAAAATTTAGATCAAGAATTTTAAAGTAAGATAATTCATAAACCCGACGTAGGGTACTTTTGTAAGATTTTGATAGGTTCAACGTTATTAATTAAATCTTTTAAAATCATAATAATGATAAAATATCGAATAAGTTGTAAATGAATTTTAATATTTCTCTTAATTCATTAGTAATTTTTTTTAGGTTTTTTTAGGATTCTAAAATAGAATTAATTTTAAGAATTGAAAGTATTTTACTAGAATTATTTAGGTATCCTTTAGGGTTTTTATTAGGAGTAAAAATCTCTAATTTAAGTTTTCAATTAAATAAGTTTTGTGAACACGTCTTAGTCAAGTTACAAGTAAATTTGAGGCATTTTTTAGAGTTTTTATTTAAGATTTACATAATATTTTAGTCTAGATTAAGATATTAATATGCTTAAATAATAAAAAAATAGCTCCCAAGACCCCGTAGGCTATCCCTGGATAGGTGTTGTGGGGGTGCTATAACCTTCTCCACACGTAACCATACTCCCAAACCCGAAATTTGGTGATGAGATCGAGTTTAGAATTTTAGGATTTTTCGTAGTATTAATTCTAGACTTTTAGACAATAGGTGGCTGATAAACCTAGCCCAAATTGGTTAGTGGCGACTCTACATTAATTTAGGTCGTTCGTGTCTAGCTTTGCTTACTAGGCCCTCGTACTTTCATGTAGACAACGTTATGATAGCTTGGCGACTCCACTAGGGACATTAGCGAGTTGACTTACTTAGGTTTGAGAGCTAGGTTTTTTAGTATTTGTGCATATTAGATTTATTTATTCGTGCATTAATTCATTTAATTTTCTAATGTCTTTTAAAATTGTTGAATATGTGTTGAATATAGATTTATTTGTTCATTTCATTTGTTTATCCTATTTTGAGATGTATGCCAATGTGTTTGTTTATTTTTTATCGATGAAATTGATTAATGCATATGTCGATTCTACCGTCATGGGGCGACTATAATTGTCATTCATATTGCATCTTGCTTTTGGTCCTATGCCCGAGCCCATCCCGTTTAGGAGGAGTAGCCTTAGGCTTTCCTGTGGCAATATGTCACCGCATAAGTTTAAGGACTACTCCATGGTTAAGATGGACATAAATGTTCGTGTAGCAAATGCTACCGTGTACGCAACGAAATTGCAATTAAAGTGAACTCTATTAACAAATCCGTAATTTTTTCTTTTTCACGATCGGTGACATGATCTTGATTTATTGCAATAATTTCACTCAATTATTTAAATAAAAATGAATTTTTAATAATTTGATGCAATTAAACATTTTTGGGTATTTTTTAACAATTGCCGTTAACTTTTCACTTTTATTCAATTTAGTCCTTTAGCACAAACTTGCAAATTAATCATTTTATTTTTAAATTTCGAGCTTGACAAACATTTAAAAGCATTTCTAAAGCCCTTTTTTTTGCAATATTTCGCCCCAAGTCCTTACAAATTTATTCCTTTAACATTTTAGTCCTTTAACATAAAAATTTCAAAAAATTACTTTATAAAATCATCAAATCTAACCTTATAAATATTCCATAAAATTTAGAGAACAAGCTCATTCATCAATTGAAAATTTTATAACATTTGACAAAATCACAAATTAGTGCTTGAGTTAGCTAGGTTAAGCTAATACGAACTCAAAAACACAAAAATTACTAAAAACGGACGAAGTTTCACTTACCTATTGAGGATTCAAAGATGGTCGAATGTTCTTGCTTCTCTTCATAGGGTTCGGTCATCAATTGCTAAAGACGAAGATGAAAAACCCTTGTTTTCTTTTCTAATTTGGTTTAAAAACCATTTATTTAACAATTTTCTATTTTACCCTTAATTAATTTTCATGAAATTAGCCATTTAAAAAGCCAAAACCGTCCATATTCATAGTAGATGGTTTAATTAACATTTAGGTGCTTTAACTAAAAACCTCCAATTGACACCTAATACTTTTAATTCAACTTTTGCACATTTTACGATTTAATCTTTTTCATTTAATTAACTATCTATACGATTAAATTTTCATAACCAAATTTTAATACAATACTAATGACCTCGTAAATATTAAATAATTAATATTTATTGTCTAACATATTGAAGTCGTGACCTCAAAATCTCCATTCTCGATCATACAGAAAAATAGACTAATTAGTAAATCCTCATTTAATTAGGATTTAATAGCAATTTACCAAAATTTAAATATTTCCACATCATTTCTATTATTAGGCCATTCAAGGAGGGTCCAATTACCCAATTGGTCCTTCAATTATATTAAATTTCAATCAAACAACTTATTTACAATTTAACCTTAACTAATTAGGACTAAATGAATAAATATCCCAAAAGTTAGTGGAATGTAATCATATCCTCCACCGCTTGGACTTTTTGACCTTGGTGTAATTACCACTTTGATCCCTTTTATTTTAATCAATAGTAATTAACTTTTACCTCTTTTACAATTTACTCCTTTTTCATTAATTAAGCAATCAATCATCAAAATTACCCAACCAAACTTCAATTCACATATAATAAGACTCTGTAAGTATTTAATAAAAATATTTACGGTCATTAATTTTAGAAACGAGGTCTCAATATCTCTCTTTCTAGAACCACTTGATTTTTGAATCAAACCACTTATACTAACTTTTAATTCAATAATTAAAATTCTTCAATTCAAAATTCCATATAAAATTATTATTGACTCATTTAATTTAAACACTCATTATAAAAATTTTCTCGTCAGGTTTGTGGTCCCGAAACTACCATTCTCGACACCACTGAAAAACGGGCTGTTACAACTCTCCCCCTTAGAAAATTTCGTCCTCGAAATTTTATTTTGCAGTATCTGTTTATTTTGAAGTTTTCCTCACCATATAAATTATTACTAGCTCCTCCAAACATAGAAATAACAATCTCATAATAAACTTGAATAATACAACTTTATCTTGACTTTTACTACTCAGAAATCATAACATACAGTAATAATTTAGACGGTACTTGATGTTCAATTAGATCAATATAGAAATTTCCAAAAATATTATTTTATTTATTACTATTTTTGAATTTTCCATAGAGCAATAGAAAAATCTTTTTACCCAAACCTACTCAAATCCATCTGTCAAATTTTCCTAACCTAGAAAATTTACCTTATTGAACCAAAATTCACCGTTAATAGTTTTCACGTAAAATTTTTCTCTCATATAGTCTATCATACATTTCTCACATTTTACGCATACACATATTCTATTTGAAGTCTATCAGAATATCATCAATAATCATAATTACGACTATATCTAAATATCTAGATAATATTGAACAATCTGATTCATCATATTCATTAATCAATAGAGACATTTGTTAATCTAGACAATGGTACCAAAATTCTTTAATGATTATTTCAAGTTCAAAAAAATTTCCAGCATCTCATATTTTTTTAACTTGAACTTAATAACTGAATCTTTATTAACTTTCAAGTACATTGTTATGTCCTTTTAACTTATTGAACAAGTCTTCTGTATGAGATATAAGATTTTTATTCTATATCTTGAATTTATTTCATTATCAATTTTAGGCAAAAATCCCAAAAATCTTTTAGGAGTTAGATCAAAATACTCATTGGTGACCGGTACACAGTTATCTTCAAATCCAATTTTTTTTTTTTGAGTAGTCGATTATATATATATATATATATATATATAATTGTTTTCAATCATTTGAAATCATTCGTTGAACAAAGACATCTGAACAACTCTGATTTACCTGACTCAATCATAATTAGTATATCAGATCACCATTTCAATCAATTCATTTCAGTCTGTAATTCGCTACGGTATCATATATCTTCAGTCAATCATTTCCAAATTAATACCAAATTCATGAAAGCATAGTAACATCAAATCGTCGAAGAGATCACAGTCATAAATTTTCAATAGATAGTTTCAACATATCAATTCTATCTCAACAGCTTATGATTCAAAAATAAAACTCATTGGTTTATGAATGGGCTTCTATCCATTATTAATACAATGCAATATATAAATAAATTAACTCAATCTCAATCAATGCATACCCAATAAATAAGATCAAAAGAATATATCATACCAAGAATAATATTAGGCACTAAAATTTCAGATCCATCCTTATGTCTTCGATCCCACTTTATTTACCTATACTCAAAGGTAGCAATTATAAAGTCACTCCTTATTTCAAATATTTATAAAACCAATATACTATAACTTGCACCAGAATCAGTAGTTAGATATTATTATTAACTCCATTAATTTCGTCGCATTCAAATTCAGATAACATCTTTAGAATCTGCAAATAAATAGGAGTCAGATCGGATCAATCAATATCACACTATCACAGGTCTATATGGCATGCACTTTCTAAACTTTTTTTCACACTACACTTAGTCTGAGAATCAACTAAATCGTAGCTCTGATACCACTAAATGTAATAGCTAAAACTCGTAACCATCATCGATTTAGGGCCTCAGAGGTTCACAGTACTTTACAATTTTTTTTTACAAACCAATCATAATCTATACCATTACGAACTTGCAACTCAAAATACTAACTCTATTTAATCTTACATATTCATTTACAACACTTCAACCAATCAGGAAATCAAATTTAATCATACAAGAACTTAAGATCATGTACAAAAAATTTTCATCAGGGATCACATGACCTTGTGACTCGAACACACAACTTTCATCACTAGCTAACCAAATTTTAACCTAACATACTCATCTTTACATTACAAGAAGGAATCATTATTCATATCACATAACATAACATCTATATTCCATATCAACCATATTACCACAATATCATCCAAGCTACATTAATCATTCTTACTATCATTGTATAGTACTCAAACCCAACACCATCGCCGATTAGGATCCCGGGGTCTTTCGATTATCTATTGCAGTTTATCCTTCAAATTTAATTCTTTTAATCTTATTTAATAAAATAGTACATCATGCACGACATGAATCATTAAATGAATATCAACACAATTCAAGAAGGGTAAAAATGTCATTTCCACGATTTTGGAGACTTTTACTGGTACCTGTTGGACAAGTATCAGTAGTTGTCAATCAGTAAACAATTCAGGAAACAGTGCAGACTTCTATCGATACCTCTGATAGTTCTACCTATACAAATGAAGTTTCTACCTAAACAAATCATGCTTCTACCAGTACCAAAAACTACAGAGAGCTAGGATGTCCTACCCTACAGTTTCTACCGATACAAGTACATGAACTACCGATACTCCTATGAGCAGAACTATCGAAACTTATTATGTAACTATCGAAACAACTCAAGTCAGTGAACAACCTCTATCCTGCCCTGTACTTCTACAGATACATATAGGGGTTTTGCCAAAATAAGTATGTAGAATTCAATTAATCATGATAAAATTCAACTTTATCAACATTCAACATTTCATATCTTCAAGAAAACACATTAAACTAACACATTGCCTTTAGTTTCTAAGTTATTACATTACATTACTTAAAGCCTATATTTCACATTGAACAAGCATACAATATTTCATTAAGATCATATCAAGGAATCCAACAATCTCAAACAAGTAATATAAAGGATAACACCATCCTAGTACATGTCATATAACCAAGTGATTTAAAGTTTACCGAACAAGCTCCAGAGATAGTGTAATTTCTTCGAGACGATCTTCGAGCAGTAAAAATAGAATCTACAAAACAACAACAATTTCACAGGTAAGCTTTTCATAGCTTAGCAAGTTCATAGAGTTAAATAGGTTTACCAAACTTCAAAGTTGTACAATCTAAAATTTAACCAAGAGGAGTAAATTGTATTCATCCGAGGTTGGTTTCAAATCTCATTTGATAACTCACGATGACATAAACTCATCGGACCTTTAATTCGTAATAAGATTCATTTCTCATTTAATACTCACAATGACACATAGTCATCAGACTTCATAATCCGTAAAGGATTCATATACTCACGATGACACATAGTTGTCGGACCTCGTAATCTGTAAAAGATTCATATATTCACGATGACACAGTCATCCGACCTCATATTCAGTAAAGGATTCATATACTCACGATGACACATAGTCATCGAACCTCCTAATCCGTAAAAGATTCATATACTCACGATGACACATAATCATCGGACCTTTTGCATTTACGGCTCAAAGTCTGTTATCTTTTCATTTCCTTTGTTCCTATCTTTCTCACTTCCGTTCATCATTCCAAATTTATAGAAATCGCATACAAGTACAAAAATGCAATTTAAATTGGAATTTAACAAAACAAACTTACCGGATGAAATTACAGTTAAAGTGAACTCTAGGGACAAATCCGTAATTTTGCCTTTTTCACGATCGGTGACACGATCTTGATCTATTGCAATAATTTCACTCAATTATTTAAATCAAAATGAATTTTTAATAATTTGATGCAATTAAACATTTTTGGGTATTTTTAAAAAATTACCCTTAACTTTTCACTTTTATTCAATTTAGTCCTTTAGCTCAAACTTGCAAATTAACAATTTTATTTTTAAATTTTCAGCCTGTCGAACATTTAAAAGCATTTTAACAGCCCATTTTTTGTAATATTTCACCCCAAGTCCTTACAAATTTATTCCTTTAACATTTTTTTCTTTTAACATAAAATTTTCTAAAAATTACTTTATAAAATCATCAAATCTAACTATCAAGCTTATAAATATTCCATAAAATTTCGAGAAAAAGATCATTCAACAATGGAAAATTTTATAACATTTGACAAAATCACAAATTAGTGCTTGAGTTAGCTAGGTTAAGCTAATACGAACTCAAAAACATAAAAATCACTAAAAACGGACGAAGTTTCACTTACCTATTGAGGATTCAAAGATGGTCAAATGTTCTTGCTTCTCTTCTTAGGGTTCGATCATCAATTGCTAAAGAAGAAGATGAAAAACCCTTGTTTTCTTTTCTAATTTGGTTTAAAAACCATTTATTTAACTATTTACTATTTTACCCTTAATTAATTTTCATGAAATTAGCTATTTAAAAAGCCAAAACCATCCATATTCATAGTATACGGTTTAATTACCATTTAGGTGCTTTAACTAAACCTCCAATTGACACCTAATACTTTTAATTCAACATTTGCACCTTTTACGATTTAATCCTTTTCATTTAATTAACTATCTATACGATTAAATTTTCATAACCAAATTTTAATACAATACTAATGACCTCGTAAATATTAAATAATTAATATTTAAGGTCAGACATATCGAAGTTGTGACCTCAAAATCACCATTCTCGCTCATACAAAAAAAAATAGACTAATTAGTAAATCCTCATTTAATTAGGATTTAATAGCAATTTACCAAAATTTAAATATTTCCACATCATTTCGATTATTAGGTCATTCAAGGAGGGTCCAATTACACAATTGGTCCTTCAAGTATATTAAATTCCAATCAAACAACTTATTTACAATTTAGCCTTAACTAATTAGGACTAAATGAATAAATATCCCAAAAGTTAGTGGAATGTAATCATATCCTCCACTGCTTGGACCTTTTGACCTTGGTGTAATTACCACTTTGGTCCATTTTATTTTTAATCAATTGTAATTAACTTTTACCTCTTTTACAATTTACTCATTTTTCCTTAATTAAGTAATTAATCATCAAAATTATCCAACCAAACTTCACTTCACATATAATAAGACTCTGTAAATATTTAATAAAAATATTTACGGTCGTTAATTTTAGAAATGGGGCCTCGATATCTCTTTTTCTAAAATCACTTGACTTTTGAACCAAATCACTTATACTAACTTTTAATTGAATAATTAAAACTCTTCAATTCAAAATTCCATATAAAATTATTATTGACTCATTTAATTTAAACACTCATTATAAAAATTTTCTCGTCAGGTTTGTGGTCCCGAAACCACCGTTCTCGACACCATTGAAAAACGGGTTGTTACAGGTTAAATCGAAGTAAATTGGCACCCAGTGCCTCATCGACTCATAGTCGAAGTAACCCTGAACTCTTCCTATCCTATGGCATGCCATCGATATCCGACTCGGCCCGAACAGTTAATTGGGTAGTCTTTTCTATTTAATATCAAATCACATTTCTGCATTTAATTTTATTCACAACAAAAATGCATGTAAAATGCAATATAATAATAATCATTCACCAATACCATAATTTCTCATCATACATTTATACATGGAGAATATACAATTAAATTCTCATACCATTAATTTATTCAAAGCAACCCATTTAAGTAGAGAATCTCATACATTATTTTCACACTTTGATTTCTACTTTGAGCAATTAAGAATAATTCGACAATTTAATAAACTAATTAAAGTTATAGAAACACCAACCGAAGATTCCGAGTTACTCGTCGACGGCCTTATCCTTGCCCTTCCCTTTTTTGAGGAGTCCAAGTCAACATTAGCTACGGAATTAAAGATACAATATTTTTCATTAAAACTAAATAAATTTCTTTCTAACTAAATTTAACTTCTTACTTTCTCATTCTTACAACAAATCACTCATTTTCCAAATTTGACTCTTATTATATTAAAACTAACAATTTATCTCACCATTTATTTCTTTTCCACTTCTAAATCCCAAATACACCTAATTACCTTAAAACTCTATTCATCCAACAATGGTGGTGTTTAATATTCTCAACAATAACGAAAAATACGACATGGATCAAGAAGAGTGAGGTATCGAGATTTCAAAAACATGAAAATTACAAGAAAATGACTTGATTAAGCTTACCAATTGAAGCTTGAACCAAAACAGCCAACTTCTCTTCTCCCTTCCTCTGTTTCGGAAATGGTTGAACAAAGAAAGAAAATATCTTTCTTTGATTTCACCCACTACCCTATTATAGCCATACTTTCCCATTATTTTTCTTTAATTAATTTTTTAACTAAAATTTTAAACAAATTTTTCAGCCACAAATGGCCACCTAACGGCACTAAGAATGTGGGTGGGTAATTTGCTCCTTTGGTCCTTCCTCCTTTGATTCAATTAAAAATCCTTTTATAAATTCCACTTTTACCTCGCATGCAATTTAGTCCTCACACCTAATTAAAACACTACACATTTAAAATCACTTATTTAAATATCCATTATTTTACGATTTATTTTCGTAAATATTTTTATTAAATATTTATGGGTCCGGTTTACAAACACGGAGTCTTAAAATACACTTTTTCGATGACCTCAAATTCGAGTCGTTACATTTTGCATCCTTTTCTCATATGGTTAAGTTGAGTATAATGTGCATTTAAATATAGTTTACTGGGTGCATTAGAACCAATTATGTTTTAGTTGCTAACATTAGATATGGACATGCTTTATTAGCCTTTTTGGTTAGGTTGATTAGATAATGTTAAGGTGTAATAGTAGGTGGTTTGAATGCGTTCATGAACTTAGGAAGGTGACTCAATTAGGGTAACTTGCTAAGGAATTTAGGTTAGAAAAGTACCTTGTTTAGGAAGCAAAGCAAGGAGCACATGGCCTGTGACACGGGTTGTCACACGGCCTATGACACGGGCTGTCACACTGTCGTGTGCCATGTTTAGATGCAATGCAGGTTACACGGGCAGACACACGGGCTAGTACATGACCATGTGGCTTTACTTCGAATTGAAACACGGTCCAGCACACGGACGTGTAATACAAATTCGCATAGATACACGGCCTGTCACATGGTCTGTAACACAACCGTGTGGTTATTTTTCGGGTAGGAACACGGCCTAATGTCACGAGGCTAGATCTTTAGTCTCATAATCTATGTGACCTTAGGCGATCCTTCCTTGCAAACATGCCTAAGTCAGCCTAACCACCACGATTTAAGGAGTCTCAAAGGAATTCCTCTAAGGCACCAACTTGTATAGTGGAAGCAACTAGCCAAAAAAAGGCTCAAAAGACAACAGAAAGCCACAAGAATAAAGAACACCATGTGTTTGAGTAAATGCTCTCAATTGTATTGCTTTCTATCAAAAAATACAATGAATGGAATGGAATGAGATACAAATGAAGAGAAGCTCCTATTTATAGTTGAGGTCCCCCACAACTAACAGCCAATATCAAATTAAATCAACGACCAAGATTAGCCTATCCCTTAATTCATGAGATTTACAAAATACAAATCTTATCTAATCTTAAAGATATGATTCTTCCTTATCTTCTAGGATTAGTTCCTATATTTGCCAAGATGCCTTTATGTTGTCATATCTTCATTATTGGGCCACCCAAGCTTCAATCTAATAGGCTTGACCAAAAGCTCTCTGAATCGGGCCAACTCATGTAGGCTAAATGATCCCAATGTCAATGACAGACCTCCATTGGACTCATTGTGAGTGATGGTCTTGGGCTCTGAACTCTGGCCCTTGACATTCTTCCCCACCCATTCTCGTAATGCCCTCATTGCAACTTTAGAATGACACTAACTTGATTCACCTTGATCTTGTCTCATTGCCTCATCTTTTTCTTGACTAGTCTTACTATCGAGTTGTCCCTTCTTTCGAACTTCCGCCTCGACTTTCGTTTCCTCTTATCTTGAACCGTTGCACTCGTTGGTACATCTCGCTGGCAAGAAGTCTTCGCTCTAACTTGCCCCAATTTTGACTTGCCTCGTTCAAAATCTTCTTGATTCATACCACTTGGCTTCGTAATTCTCACAATCCCTCGACCTCCTTGCTTAAGAACTTTGAAAGGGTCCCTACGATCTTGCCAAACCAACAAGTCAGAATTCACAACACTACTAAAGTGTTCACGATGTATCTTACTTGCAGCATTTACTCGACCAGTCTGTCCCGTTTGCATCACTTCTTTTCCCTCAAAGTCCGATGCACACTTCACCTTACCCAAAGGTGATATCTCCACAGATGACTCACCAGGCATCACATCAGTCCCAAGCTCCACTAACTTTCTTAAAGGGGCTTCCTCAACACTCCGTTCCATCTAGTTGATGTTCTTCCTATATGAAGCATCCTCGACTATCTGGATTAATGACAACACCTTGGTCCCAATCTTCATATCTTAATATACCGGCACAATGATTCGTGATAACGCATCGGTAACAATATGAATTTGATCGGCCCATGGAAACATAGTAGCTTGAATCCTGTCAAGGAAGTTTACCAAGCACAAAGTCGTAATTGTCTAATTTGACTACCTCAAAGTCTTCCTTGCCTTTCCATTTGTCGATTTGTAGCTCTACATTTTGAGCTACTCCAATAGTTGAGGCCTCCTCGAAATTTACCATCTTGATCTTCTTATTCGATTTTCGAATCGAGAGACCAAGCTTCTTAACAACTTTTTCCAATATTAACAAGTCAGATGCTCCTGTGTCAACAAGAGCACTCTTCTTTTGGCCTACAATGTTGATGTCCACAAACATCAACCTTTCATTGCCATCTCTTTTGGCAAGAGTGAGCACCATCACATTAACTATCGATGCTTTCTTCTCAACAGGCTTCTCTTCCTTCGGCTCATATTGCGTCTTGATAGCCGAAAACAAAGATACCTTTACGCAATTCTTCTTCATATGCGGTCCTTTACAAAGGTAGCATCTAATCGTACTCCTCTTCTCTTTTAGGTTATTGGGACTTCACTTCTCGCGTCATGGTTTCCCATCGTTGCTACTACTACAGCTGTCATAATCACTATGTCCCTCTTCATTTTCATCATGGTCTCCTCCACCATTGCCTTTCCCATTAAGCTTGGAAGGTTCGAACCTGTTTTTGCTCGGATCAAGTTTCACTATGGACTCTGCAACCATCATGGCTTTGGTAAGTTCTTTGACTCCTCGACGTTACAATTCTTGCTTTGCCCACGGTTTCAACTCATCTGTAAAGGAGAAAAATGCTTCATTCTAGCTTAAATTAGAAATTTGAAGCATGAGTTCACTGAACTCCCGCACATACTCCCTAATCGATTATCGTTGCGTAAGTCATCATAACTTTGCTCGAGCTTTCCTCGACATACTTTGGGTAAAACTGCACCTTAAATTCCTGTTGGAACTCTACCCAAGTCCCAATCTTGGTCCCACTACGTTTCACATCTGTGAACCTATGTCACCACCATAACAAAGCAACGTCAGTAAAATACATAGCAGCACTATTTACCTTAGTAACGTCATCCTCAATACTCATTGCTCGGAAGTATTTGCCTAAAGAAAGTTGTCCACTTCACTTGCGGACCTTGCCCCTTTAAACCCTTTCAGTTTGGGCACATCTATCGCATGTTACTTTGTCGTTGAAGCCAACATTCCATTACCCAATGCAGCCTTGAAAATCATGAGCTCCCCCTTAAGCTCGGCGATTTTTTTCCTTCATGCCTATCACCATTGCCTCAAGAGCATCATCTTTCCTCGTCATTTTGTTCTCCAAGGAACCAAGAGTATCCCTTACATACTCTCTCAGCTATTCCTTCATGGATTGCAACCCACTTGAGAGTCCCTACTCGACTTCATCGAGTCTCTCCTTGACATCCCTTATGGACTCTTCAAGAGTAAGCACTCGATTTTCTAAAGTCGACAATACGCCCCTCGAACAACTCTTATGCCTAGCCCTCCAACGGGTCTCCATTGGCTTAGTTTATTCAACAACTTCTTTCGACATCACGAATAATGTCTTCGCAACCTTTAGCTCTGATTCCACTTATCACGAGGCTAGATCTTTAGTCTCGCAATCCGTACGACCTTAGACGATCCTTTCTTGCAAACTCGCCTGAGTCAGCTTAACCACCACAATTTGAGGATTCTCAAAGGAATTTCTCCAAGGCACCAACTTGTATAGCGAAAGTGACTAGCCAAAAGAAGACTCAAAAGACAATAGAAAGTCACAAGAACAAAGAACACCAGGTGTTTGACTAAATGTTCTCAATTGTATTGCTTTCTCTCAAAGAATACAAAGAATACAATGAATAGAATGGAATGAGTTACAAATGAGGAGAGACTCCTATTTATAGTTGAGCTCCCCCACAACCAACGATCAAAATCAAATTAAACCAACGATCGAGATTAGCTTATCTCTTAATTCATGGGATTTACAAGATTACAAATCTTATCTAATCCTAAAGATATGATTCTTCATTATCTTCTAGGATTAGTTCCCATATTTGCCAAGATGCCTTTATGTTGCCATATCTTCATTATTGGGTCACCCAAGCTTCAATCTGACAGGCTTGACCAAAAGCTCTCTGAATCGGGTCAACTCATGTGGGCTAAATGATCCTAATGTCAATGACAGACCTCTATGAGACTCATTGTGTGCGATGGTCATGGGCTCTAAACTCTGGCCCGTGACCCTAAAACACGATCAAGGACACAACTATGTGTCCTTATTTGTGAGAAATTTTCTTATTTCCTCTAAGGTTTGCAAGTTATTCAAAAGTGATCCTTAAATGATTGTAATGTTTACATATGGTATGTGTGATATAAATTGTATTAATGAATGTGTTTAATTGTATAATTTGGTATGTGAATGTAATTACTTTTGATGAAAGGAATAATTGCTTATAGTAGATTAATGTTTGTTAAATCTTGTGACACTTTGAGATACTAAATCAACGACGGTTACGGGTTGAGGGTGTTACAATTAGTGGTATTAGAGTTTTTGAGTTTAGTCGATTCTCGGACTAAATCGAGCTCGTAATTGAGTCTAGAGGTACATGCCAATGCTGATATGTAATTGAGTCGAGATTCAGATGCTGATTTATGTGATTCTTTTTGTTTTATGAAATTAAAATTTGTTAGGTGAATCTAACAACATTGTGGATAGCAATGAGTCTACAAAGGAATTGAATATTACTGAATCCATAACTCCGAGTGTGCAATCTGATGGTACACAAGGAGAAAGTGCTAATAGAGGTCCTAATGTAGGACAAGATGATACCAATTTATTGCGTGTTATTGTTGAGGCCCTACAACGTGTAGCAGGAGTGACCACTCTCACAGTACCAACACCCAGGTATTACAACTATGTCGCAGATGCATTCACGACAAAGGCTAAGGCATGTGAATAGGAGGTTCTTTTCGCAAAGGTGATCATTGAAGGTGACTCATTAACAGTACTAAAAAAGGTACTTAGTTCTACATCGGATAAATCATTAGTTGATCCGATTTTTCAAGATATCAGAGTAATTTCTAGGGAGTTAGAGAACATCAATTTTTTTTTTTATCGCAAAGCAAATAACGTAATGCATGTCCTGGCAGAAGAAGACTGATGGTTGAGATCAAGATTCTAGATTGAAGAAGCTCCGATGGCAATAGAGTTGGCAGTGGAGCAAGATAGAAGATTGATAGATCTCATGAGTTAGTGTTTTGGCTTCGATCTTTGGATATTGGAGAAATTTATTGCATTTTGAGCACTTTCTGATGCTCATCTAAAGTGTTTTCTCTCTCGATTTCATTTTCAACGATTCATTTTCTGCAAGTAGAGCAAAGAGAGGGATTGCAGTTGCTAGGTTTGATCTTTGAGAACAGAGTCTTTCGTTTTCAAAAGAAAGGAGACGATTGTTTTCTCTTTTTCTTTTGTCTAGTCTTTCAAGTTTATTGTTTTAATTTTGCTTTATTGAGCTTGTGATCGTAGGTGGATAGCTCCAGTATCTTAGGAAGTAATTATGATGTTGATAGAACATATTTTATTGGGTTAAATATAAAATTAGTACATGAACTTATCCACTTCTCCCAGATTGGTACCTATAGTTTTTTTTTGTCCCAGATTGGTACTCGAACTTTTTTTCCGGCCACTAATTTAGTATCTGAGTCTAACACTATTAAGTCTGAGACACGTGACAGAATAGTGTTGTGATACATGGCATAAATAATGTCATGGTAACATCATAATGATATCATAATCTAAAAAATTTAATAAAAAAACTTCTTCCCTTTTTACATTTCTACCCCCTACCCTCACCCTCCCCATTTTTTTATTATCTTTCTCCTCCTCCTCCTCCTTTTCATTTATTTCGAACCCTTTAACTCCTTTAATCAAGGCTGCATATTCCTCAACTTGTTTCTGGATGTTTGAGAGTGTGTTTGCAAAGGCAATAGAAATGTAAACATCCATCGATTTTCTCAGCAACCAAACGGAACCTTTCATTGTAGAATTATTCAAGCTATTTCCTATACATGGTAAAGATGTTAGTGCGTGGAAGGTGTTAGAATCTTTTGGCATAGCTGAGAAAAGAGAGTGGGCACTATGCCTCTTTAAGCAAAAGACGTGGCTTTCATCTAAATCGCAAGTCTCATTTTGAATCTTAAAAGGGTAGTCAGATTTGTCCAAATTCCAGTGTTAAGGAGAAGGTAGTGTAAGAGCAGTCCTAGCTTAGAACCACGGTTTTGTATGTCTACTACTTTTAACATGATGTAAATTGTTATTGCTTCTGAAACACTCGTAGTGCAATACTTGAAACGGAAGATTGACCCAAAATTATAAGACATATACACTGACAGACACATAGAGAGATAAAGATAGTTATTGGATTTGATTTGTCGCCATCATCCAAGGTAGGGTGAGGAGGCGATAGGAACCATAACTATTAGCGAAACGACATCCTTGGCAGATGGTATTGTCGCCATCGTCCATGACCAGTAACACCTTGCGAAAGAGATCAACGTTGCAGGGAAGCATAAGGGGTCCTTTGCTGGTGAATCCGTATTCAGACTCCTCGAGTAGATCTCTATGTTATTAGGTTTTCTCTAGATGTAGATCTCTCAATTTAGCAGCTTTTGTTGATTGATTGATGAAATGAAAGTTTGAAAATATTTAATTAGGAGCACTTTGGATTGAATTTAATCTTCATTGCAATTCGTTTCCTTTTGTTATCTGATCTGGTTTTCGATTTTTGTCACTTCTCTTTTATTGTTTGTTTGAATGTTCAAAGTATTTGGATGCTTCCAGTCATTCAATTTGTTTTTTCTTTTAATTAATTCTTTTGTTTCAAAAATCAATTATGTTTTTGTTTGGTTCAATATAATAATGAATTTTTTGCAATTCACAATACATTGGTTTGATGTTTTAATTTAATGTTAAGAAGAAGAAGAGACGATAGAAAATTTGGGGGTGAGGGTGGGGTAGAAATGTAAAATTTTTTATTAAATATTTTAGATTATGACATCACTATGACATCAACATGACATCATTTATGCCACATTTTTTAAATTTAATGATGTTAGACTCCGATATCAAATCAATAGAAAAAAAAAATTCGAGTATCAATCTAAGACAAAAAAACTATAAGTATCACTCTGAGAGAAGTGGATAAATTTAAATACTAATTTTATATTTAACCCTATTTCATTTCGTTGTTTCCTCTCTCCTCCATTTATTTTTTTAAATAAAATCTCAGCTAAGTTAAAAAAAAAAAAAAGAATAGTGTTGGCATTCGTTTTCTTAAAGCTCTGTTTTTCAAGATCATGATCCTTGTATTAATTCTATAATTCAAAATTGAAATAAAAAATAACAGTTAGTGTAGGAAAAAAATGAGTATGAATATGAAATTAAAACAAAAAAACAAAAAAAAAAACCTTACCTTCAAACTCAGCTAAGAAAGAGTAGGCATGAAAAATTCGAGATGAATACTAATTTACCTTTTTTCTTTAATTTCGCAGGAAGAATATGAACGACGGATACTAATTTATTTGATTTGGCAACTATAAGAGTACAAAAGGATTTTACCATTTAATTCCAATCATTTATGTCAACCTGTCATATTTCCGTTTATTCAAAATAAAAATGGAAGCAAATGGAAACATGCATTATGCTGCTATAATTAAGGCATTATTATTTGGAAAATTATTGCTCAAATGGCAATCAAAATTTCTATGGTATATAACAAATATAAGAAAATGTGTTTTAAAACCCCAGCCAAGATGGAGAATAACTCAGTTCTACAGTTGCATGGTCCAACCAAATTAATTCCAAAAATTAAAAGGTAGGTAAAGCAGAAATACATAGACCATTTTCACAACCATGAGCTGGGCATTTTGATATGTAAAACACATAAAACAAGTAATGATGAATCCCTCAACACTCGATTTATGTTTTACATTGTACAACCAGAACTGACCCCACCAAATGAAATTTATACAATCTGACCTAAAACACAATGCATCAGGCGAAACATGTAAAAAATATGGGCGAAACGACCTCAGCTTGAGTCCGAGTCCTGCCTGCTTGCTAAACACAACTCATGCAACTCATTGAGTATCCACTCCTCCCCGGTGTGTCCGCCCAACACCAACACCCTGGTCCCTCCAACCACACATGTACTATGTCCCCAAGCAAATTTTGGTGGCTGGCCAGGAACATTCAGTGTCCTCCATGATGGTTTCTCCTCCGAAGGATCCAGGAGAAACAGCTGAGAAGGAGAGTGCAACCCTGCAATTGAACCACCAAATATAATTATCCTCCCACAAGGCATGCTTACCGCAACGTGATCCAGTCTAGGAGGAGGTACCACAGCATTTTGGCTACCAACACTGGTGAAGGCACTACAGTCCAGTTGCCGCCACTGTGGTTCCTCGTCCTCCAAATCAATGGTGTAGGCTTCACCTGATCGCAATCGCAAGTTCCCGCTCTTCGCAAGCCCCCCAAACATAAGAATTTTAGTACGCCCATAAACTGAAAGCGAATGGCCCAACCTTGATGAGGGTGCCCATGACGTCGGAATCTCTTTCCATGTTGGCTTGTCTGTAGTAAGATCCAAAAGATATGTATCACTGAGAAGCACCCCCGCATCCGTGCATCCACCAGACACAACCAACTTAGTACCGTCTATTGTGCAAGAGCTATGCCAAGATCTAGGGAGAGGGGGAGCACCACCGGAAACTTCTTTCCATGTAGGTTGTTTGGCATCCAAGTCAAGAACAAAGACATCATTGAGCAATCCTTGTCTTCCACATCCTCCAAAAACCACCAACCAGGAACCATTTAGGCATGAAAGAGTATGGCCCCAACGCCCTGGAGGGGATGATTCCACACTTACACGCTGCCACGCTGGATTTGCAGCATCAAGGTTGAGAACAAACGTGTCATCCATAGGCTGCATATTGACTCCCTCGCCTCCGAAAAGGACTAGACGGTTCCCTGCTGCACATGCACTGAAGTTGCAACGTGAAGGCTCCACAGCACCTCCTACAGTCAGTTTCCTCCAACAAACTGCCTCAAGAGTGGTCAGCTCTCTGGCAAGACGTCCCCATCCCAGCTTTTTTGTCATCATTTCCAGTGTACCAGTGACCTCTCTTCCCCAGGCATTTTGACATACCATCTTTCTCACATGCTCATTTTTTGTCAATTGTCGTATCCTTCTGCAGACAGATCCAATAGAAGCGACATCTCTCGGTGTCAACCGAGATAAAATGTTATGAGCCAAAACTTCATCAGAGAGCTGGAGTATCCCACATATTTCTTGATGCTGACTGAATGGTGGATTGCTGAAATGAGAGTATTGAGCAGACTCATCCAACTGCTGATTACAAGTCTCTTTGAAAACTGGATATGATACACGATTAAGATCTAGTTTTGCTTCAGAAAACACTTGAATACCAATAATGTGTGTGACTATTCCATCATCATCATGTATAGGTGCTAGTTTCAATATGTTCACCAACGGAGTGCCATCCTTCCTGAAATTCAGAAGCTCACCTTGGAATTCAATACCTTCCTCAAGACATCTCCGGATCTCAGAAACAACAAAAGGATCTACCAAAGGGTGCCGTCTTTGAGCACATTGATCTCTAAACTGTAAAAACCGACTGAAAGAAATCCCATAGAGTCAATCTAGATCCTCTATATCAAGCGATTATTAAAAGATAAAGAAACATCACAACTAGCTAGGGAAGCATAAGCATTATTGGCAAATGAAAACTTCCATTACAAAATTGTGAATACTAGCCAAGGGGATGCTAACATGGAAATACATTTAATACATTAAAATCTAAAATAATTGAAAGCTGGATGTCTCTCATTCAACATAAAAATCTTAAATCCTTTTCAACCCAGCCAAAGTGGAAAATGATAAATTTGCAGCATGCTATGATCCTTTTAACACCAAAAAACAAAATTTGTCATCATTCTTGAGTTATTACTTTGCCATTGACAAACTTTTTGCTAAATATTCAGAGAAGATCACTGGTATTCACGTGTATTTACAGTAGTTTAGGGCCTGCAAGACTTTTTTTTTTCCTTTTTTTACTTCTCAAGCTGGAAGGAAGACTAAAATAACACACTAAAGCCATCTTTCAAAAAGGAGAGGTTCAATTAGATTGATACTTCTCTGCTTCTCCTTGCAACCCCTCCTTTTGATTATTGGCAAAGAACTCGGACAACCAAAGCTCACTCCAGACATGCTTCTTCTTAGTTCATCCCATACTGATCTACATCTGAAATAAGATAGTACTTAAGATTATGTTGGAAAATTCTCTTAGGAGAATTCATCAATAAGATTGTCAAGCATGTATTTCCTTTCTTTAATAATATTGCCTTGATTGGAAGAAGAACTAACTTTCCTACAAGATGGAACCAAAACTAGTTGCCGTAGACGATCCCTAGATCTTGAATCTTCTACCATTTATTTGAAAGTCATCATGATGAATGTTCACTTGGTTAAAATGCTTTATAGATGCCTTTCACTATGTTGAAAAGGTAGAAAAATTATTGAAACTAAGCAATTCACTACACACTCCTCATTTTATCTATAAAAAAACAAACAGCTTCTACTTCCTCACTCCCAAAATAATTGTAATTAACACTACTTAAAAGTCAAGATTAAGTTTACCGGTTCTTTGACATGATACCAAAACATTTCTGATGCAGTGATCCAAAAGATCCAAACTGTAACATCAGCTACCTCTATTCTTTCTATTAATTAAATTTGACCACAAGTCTCATAGATCTGCATTGATTCACATTATCAAGCCCTCAAGGCAACGGCAGCATGCTAGAGATACAACCATTCTATGTTCCTTGACACAAATGATCCAGAAGTTATTATACAGGCTTACATAATTGTCATTAAGAAATACTTTTTTGTTAATTTGAATTTGCCTAATGTTGTCTTTGTTTTATTTTATTTTTCTTAGACTTAAGCAGTTAGGGCTGCATGTAACTTCAATATCTTCCGCCACCAAAATGATTCCTATTCTTAGACCGAATAATTCATATTTATGACTTCAATTTAGAGCCTAGATTTACATATTCAACCTTAATATCCTGCAAAAGATAAGTTCAGCATTCATGATATTTATTTACTTTTCTTAAGATCAATCCCTAATTTTGTTCTGTTCTAATATCTATACTTTTTTGCTCTTAACCTTCTACTAACTAAATGAAAAACCAAAAAAAAAAAACTCTGTTCTGTAAAAAGTCTTGAGCTCCTATCACCTTCATATTTGACTACTTGCAAGAAATAATGTCCGTGAATTTTCTATTTAACACCTTCACGCCATCAAATGAGTAGCACAGCTCCAATAAACAAACACTTGCAACTTGTTTAGATCAATTATTAAAACTTGTTTCGATCAATTATTAAAACTTGTTTCAAATCACTATAAATCATCAAATTTCTCTTAAATTTACTCAGAAAATCTTTAATTACTCCAAAAATCAGCATAAAATATTATTCAAAAACAAAAGGAAAAGAAACAAAAATATCTCACCAGTTCCTACCAAGGACTTCGTCGGCTCGGTAACCAGTGAAAACCTCGAAGACTTTGTTGACATAAATAATAGGGAAATCGGGCTCCAAAGCATCGGAAACAACGAAAGAAGTCGGAGTTGTAGGGTAATACAATAGTCCTGGTTTCATCGGAAGCTGGCTCTCATCTTCTTCTTCATCATCTTGTTCTTCTTCTTCTTCCTCCTCCTCCATTTCTTGTCGTTTTACTTCATCTTTTGCAAATCGTTGCCGTTTTCCACTGCTTTGTATCACTTCTTCTCCTTTAGACATTTTCTATTTTCTGGTGCTTTATTTTTTTCCCCTCTGTTTCTATGGGAGGTGTAGGCTTTACCTTCTTCAAGTTTTGTTATTGTTGAAGGGAAGATATTTTATGCGTTGAATTTCTCTTATCCAAAATGCCCTTATTTACCTACCATATTTGCAAATGTGCCTCCTTTTGCGCTCTCGCTCCGACCTTTGTAATTACCAAGTTTTAGTTTTTAGATAATTATTTTATTTTAGTTTTTAGATAATTATTTTATTTTAGTTTTTTCCGAATTATCATTTTATATAAAAACTATTATTTTTAATTCTTTTTTATTTTTTTCTTGATTCTTATGAAAAGTAAATAGGCTTTTTCCAAACTTAAACAAGATTAAAGTCATATATAATTTTAATTAATTCATTTTTAAATTTTGATGACCGAAAGATATTACAATCATTGCTTGCTTTATAGGGAGCGATCTAAACTCAATGCAGTGATGATAAGGAATTAAACCCAAAAGAGAAAAAAGGGAGAGTGGCGATCTGGTAATTAAATAAGAAAAGGAGCGGCAAAAAATAAAGAGAAAGCGTCCACATCAGTGTAGTGAGAAACACGTATCAAAATACAAAAGGAAGAAAAAAATCTAAACTGAATCTGGCACCTGAGGGCTGCCACGTCATCAAGGTGGGAGAAGATATTTATTTTAGCGTCAGGACGGTGACGGTGGCCGTGGCCGGCACTCGGAAACGAATCCACCATCTCATCCCTCAATTCCATGGTCCTCACCCCCCTCTCCTCTTTTGCTTTTTTGCCCCCCTCTTTTATATTTGGGTTAATATCATCCTTACCTCTAAACTTGTCTAAAATTATTTGTTGGTACCTAATTTTTTTCTGTACTTAATTGGTATCTAAATTTGTATTTCATCACGCACACATTTCTCCAATTTGTTAATGACGTTAATTTTTAAGGGTTAATATCTAATTTGACTTTTGAATTTGTTCTAAAGTAATTGTGGTACCCAGTGGTGGAGTTAAAAAAAAATTTTGAGGATGGAATTAAATTATATATTTTTACTATAGTAAAAATGTAAATTCATATTTTTAATAGTCTATATCTTTATATTTTTTGAAAGATTAAATCAAATTGAACTTTATGTATTGGCCTGATGGTCAAGAGTGTTCATTGCCTCAAGTGTGACATGAATTTAAGTCGCATCAGTTACATTGTTGTTAGGACTTTGCCCTTTCTTTGTAATTCACCCAAAAAAAATTAAATTAAATTTTTTTCATTTTTGAGAAGTCAAAGTGTAATTTTGTCATTAAAAATTAAAATTTTATAAATTATAAAAAACTTAAATGAAAAATTTTCTATTTTAAAAAAAATTGAGACCCTACCAACCCCTTAACTCCACCACAATTGGTACTAAACTTTTGTAAATTAATTTATTTCATTATACTCCGAAACAAAATAATCATTCACTTGGTCAACGGTTCCACTAATTTCATTTCATTTAATCCATGGATTCAATAAATTATAATAAAGTTAGAAGTTTTTTTTGAGGGTAGATAGATTTTAATCAAGTTTTTTTTATTTTGATTTTTATTTTTTGATTATTTTATTTAGGTGATTTTTTATTCGAATCATTTTAAATTTGAATTATTTTAATTGATTTTTTATTAATAAAATATAAATAATTTTAAATTAAAGAACGAATAATTTGATTTTTGAAAATTTGAAATTATTTATGTATACAGTTTGAACCATAATTAAAGTTTCACATATATAATTGCACTAAATTAAAGTTTATGTATACAATTACATATTAAATCAAAATTCATGTATAATTTTGAGATTTATCCCTTCTCAAAATCTAGCCCATGTCAAATTTTATACAAACCTCTAAAATTAGGATAAATTACACCAACAGGCACTCAACTTTGGTTCCAATAACAAAATAGTCACTCAACTTTTAACTCGGCCATTAAACTTTAGAAAAATAACAAATCAATCACTAATAGTCGACGACGACGGTTAATAACAAATCAGGTGACTGATTTGTCACTTTCCAATTACGTTAGTGTCTAGTTTGTTATTTTTTAAAAAACTTAGTGATTGGATTGAAAATTGAGTGACTGTTTTGTTATTAAAACCAAAATTGAGTGACTATTGATGAAATTTACCCTTAAAATTATTACCAACCCAAATCATGAGTCAGTTTATCGAATTTCAGACTCCCCTTAAAAACGTTAGAAGACCGAAATTAATGTGATATGGTGATTATCTAAAATACTTTTATATCCACAAGTTTTGAATTTGCTTTAATATCTTCAAAGATTATATTTACATAAATAATTTAATTTCTTTTAATTTTAAAAATGCTTTTTAAATTTATCTATTCACAATTCTAGCAATTGTAATGTTATTATTTGAATAAATGATTATTTTAATTATTCAAAATAAAAGGTTTATTATATTATTCGGTATTTAATTTTAATTTTAATGTTTAATTTAATATGAAATTTTTTTTATCTTAATTTGATATATAAATTTGATTTTAATATTCACTTTAATATTACTTTTTTTCAATTTGAAATTTAATTTTTTTTATCAGTTTTATTGTTTAATTTAATATGTATATTTTTTTATCTTAATTAATATATAAATTTGATTTTAATATTCACTTTAATATTAAAGTTTTTTCAATTTTGAAATTTAATTTTTTATCAGTTTTAATGTTTAATTTAATATTTTTATATTTTTTATTTTAATTAAATATTTTTATATTTTTTATTAGATCACATGTCAAATATTTATTAAATTATATTTTATTTAATTAAAAATCAAATTAAATATTGAGGTAAAAATCGGGTATCAAATTGAATGTTTAAATCAAATTTAGAACCAAATGAGATACGTTAAAAAGAATATTAGAGTTTAATTAATTAATAATAGCCGCACCGGAGCGAGAGACGCCACTCTCGGCAGCACCCGTTATAACAAAACGAAGCCCTATCCGCAAGTCGCACCGTGAGGAGGAAGACAAAAGAAACCGCCGGTGTCGCTGGCGACGAAATCACCGCCGTCATCACTTTCACATATTTGATCTTCCAGTACCGCCGCCTGCGCCACTACTACCAGTGAGAATACCTTGTCTCCTTTCCCTTAATTTCTACGCTTCAGATCTTTATCTATGTTTCCCAATTATCCTAAATTTTAGCCTTTTTAATTTATTTAGTTTGCTCTAAAATTTCGATTTAGCTTCAATCTTTTCTTTTTCCTCTAGAAAATAAGAAAAAGAATTAAGGTGAGATCTATCTGTGTTTATTTCGTTGTAATATTAATAAAATTTTATAATATTTTCTGTTAATGCCACTTTGCAGTATCAATTAAGCATTTTTTTACCTTTATTTCTAATTATAAATTTAGCAAAGCATTTTATTTTGTTTAGAACTTTCGAGAAGGATTTTGATGAGGTGAAGAAACTATGGCAAGCAATTCAGGAAGAGGATACCCTACAAATGGTTCTATCTATGTTTGTAATTTACCTGAGGGAACTGATGAAAGTATGTTAGCCGAGTATTTTGGAACCATTGGCTTGCTAAAGGTATTCATAAAGCTTTGATGTAAAAACAAAATGTGTGCGGCTGTTTGTGTTATCTGCCACTTATTGTTGTATTTTTGCTGATTTATAGAAAGATAAGCGAACTGGTCGACCTAAGGTATGGTTATACCGAGATAAGGTGACAAATGAGCCAAAAGGTGATGCGACGGTTACTTATGAGGATCCACATGCTGCGTTAGCTGCTGTTGAATGGTTTAATGACAAGGATTTCCATGGGAGCACAATTGGTGTTTTTATGGCAGAGAGTAAGAGTAGCAATGCTGGTGTAGATGTTCCAACTGCAGCTGCTGATGGTGGTGGATTTGAGGATGATGCAGCAAAGGAAATGGATGGGGGAGGTGGAAGGGGTAGAGGTCGAGTTGATGCTTCAGGGAAGATGTGGCAACAGGAGGGAGATTGGCTCTGTCCGAATACAAGGTCTGTGATATGATATTGGTGAGCAGCTTCTTCTTGCTCTTTTTATAACTTTTCCTTCAATTGTCTTTACCTCTGATTGTTATGTCTATTCATATAATATATATTTTTTCTGGTTGCAGTTGTTCCAATGTCAATTTTTCATTTCGTGGTGTGTGCAATCGATGTGGAACTGCTCGACCTGCAGGTGCATCTGGTGGCGGAGGGTCTGCTGGTTGTGGGCGGGGTCGTGGTGCTCCTGATTCTGGAGGTCATGGGCGAGCAGTAGCTGCTACTGGTGGACTTTTTGGCCCAAATGATTGGCCTTGCCCTATGTATGACTTCTAATGCTCAAGTGAAATATTTATTTTTCTGGTCCTTGTGTGGTCGTAGGGAAGTCAATATTTTCTTTTAGTTTTTCTGTTTATTTGGTATAAAGGAGAGCACTACTGCTTGAACCTGAGATCTCTCCCCTAGCCTGCCCCCTCTCTTGCTACTTGAGCTAAGCCAAAGTGATGTCTTTAATATTTTCCTGTATTGTGCAAATTGGTTAGGAGCCACTAGTGATGGTTTTTATGGTGCTTTAAATGTTTTAACATTTCCAACTCTACAAATGTTAAGAAATGCTGGTGTGTTTTTACTTTGAATGCAAAGTCATCTTTTGCACAATGTTTTTCATGTCAATTCTTTGAATTTCTGTTTAACAGGTGCGGTAACATCAACTGGGCTAAGCGTATGAAATGCAATATTTGCAACACTAATAAGCCTGGTCACAATGAGGGCGGTGTGAGGTATTGATAAGTAATTGATATATTCGAATCTTAGATACAAATTAAAATCTCATGGATATTTTCATTGAAAATTTGATCTTTTGTCTTTGTATTGTTGATTTACTTTTCTATGCTGGCTTTGTGTAGCTTGATCATTTGCTTCATTTCATTCTAATTGTAAGAGTATCCTTGAGGTGATTTTGACCTTTAATTCATATATGAGTAAGTCATCAATCTTTCAAGTGTCTTTTTTTTCTGATTTACCTTTTGGTTTGGATGGGCATTTGTATCAACTTGTTTCCTCTATTTCTCTTTTTTCCAATTATTTCTCTTTGGTATCTTTTTATCTTTTCTGAGTTATAGTGAGAAAGCTGAGAACCATGTTTCATTGACAATATTGATATTGTTGCCTTTGCTATTCCCAATCAAGCATGAGACACCCCCTTTTGTTCTTCACCTTTGCCAATTCATATGAAGTTGCTAAAACATGGCTTTGCTTACTGATCCTTTTTCCAAAAGAAACTTGTACCACACTCCCTTTACTGGAAGGAGATTGAAAATAAAAGAAAATTCCAATACACCAGCTAATTCTTCCATTTTCCTGTACATCTCTTTCATAGTTTAACAATTCCTTTTTCATGATTATAGAACACACAACGGCCTGGACCACAAACTATCCTTTCCTTTATCATTATTATTTTAAGTATTTCACTGAAAAATGTTTTTTGGAACAAAAATGGCTTATGCTTCGAGTTTTGTTTGCTGTGCATCAATTTTGCTCCTTGATATGTAATCAGGCTGTTTTTTTTTTTTTTTTTTTTTTTTTTTGCTCTTGGAACTCCTTTCAGTACTTTCTTACTATTTGTTTGAGCCAAATGTCTTGGAACTCTGGTGTCCTTTATTTTTCCTTAAATATGTTTGTCAATTATTTTGCTTTGCGATTATACTAAGGGCTTGATATGCTGGTTAGACCCTATTTTATTGGCTTGATTGGGTTTTGTCAGTACTACTGGTATTCAACTTTCTAAAGTTTGTTCCATCATTTTCTCCTTAGCTATCATTACCGTTATTTGAACTTGTTGGAATTTGTTGTGCAACTGGCTAGTGGCTATCTACTGAGTAAGAAGATTCCTAAATTTAGTTAGTTAGACATTCACTTCATTCGACGGAAAACTGAAAATAAATGTAGTTTCCTCTTATTACCTGAATTGCATATATTTTTCTACACAGTGCATTATTCCTTTTAAATGGTTTTACCTGATTCTGTACTGAAGTTCTGGAGTAACTGCCATTCCTGCATAGGCATTCTTGTTATGTATTCTTCAACTTGTTAATTAATTTTATTATTAGAGCATTGGATTCATTTCCTCTTCTGTGTTCTTTTCTTTTAATTTTATTCACATCTCACTGATTTGACTCCTTTAATATGCATTTTGTAGATGGAGTGAAATGCTAGTTTGTTTATCTCATTTTACTACATTATTACTGAGCTTTCGCTCCTTCTACCCTTCAATTTTTACTGCTATGTGCAAAGCATCTTACGTTTGCTTTAAACCTGTGGTTAACAGAGGTGGACGTGCTGGTGGTTACAAAGAACTTGATGAAGAAGAGATAGAGGAAACAAGGCGACGTCGACGTGAGGCAGATGAAGTAAAAATACATCTCTGTTATCATTACTTGAAGCTTAGTTCATCGAATATCTTAATTGAATGGTAATTATTTATGTGTTAATCTCAGGATGATGGTGAGATGTATGATGAGTTTGGCAATCTCAAGAAAAAGTTCCGAGCAAAAACACAACAAGCTGAAGCTGCTCGAGTGCTACCAGGTTCAGGTCGTGCTGGCTGGGAGGTTGAGGAACTAGGTATCGGGTTCATTATGTTGACAACTACTTCATTTGGCGATGCATTGTTTTAGATACCGATTGTCATACATGTCAAGGTTATTTAGTTAACTGGACAAACTGGAAATGAAAGATGTAGGGTCCTCCTAGTTTAGGTTTCTAGGCTCCGGATTAGTTGGACCATAACACATGGATATCATATTTAGCCCAGATAGCTACTCATTCAAAACTTTCATATAGGTGTAGTTCACTTTTATTCAACCTAAAGAAAACAACTCTTTTCTAATCTTTACCCTGTAAAGAAAAGGTGTTCTTTTTTTATTTTATTTTATTTTCTCAATTTAAATAAAACAATGTATTTACTTAAAGTCTTCTGCAGTGTTTTGATGTTTTGGAGTATCATAATGCTGTAATAAAAGTGGGTACCTGGCAGGTGTGATTGACAGGAATGGAAGAGAAAGAAGCAGAGATAGAGAAAGTAGCAAGAATAGAGAGCGTGAAGATAGGGAAAGACGCCGTAGTCGAAGTAGAGAGAGGGATAGGGGAAAGGATCGGAGTCGTGATTATAATTATGAGAGAGAGAGAGATTATGGGCGGGATAGAGACCGAGACCGGAGCAGGTACTTTGACTGAGAAAGGAAGAATCAGTGTGTTGTTGGTAATGTGCTTAGAATGTGGAAAGAGTTTGGATGTATTTCTGGATTTAGTGTGAGTTTAGATTTTGAAATTGTTAACTTGATTTGCAGTTCTGTTCCTAAGCTTTTCTCGTAGCCATTTTAACAGAAGAATAGGAATTTAACATTCTTGAAACTCGGGATGAGGTCTTGGACTATACTTTTATCTCTGTATTCAAATGTGTAAAATTTCAAACATTTCTTCAAAAAAATTGATTTCTCAAGAAATATCAAAGGTTTTTAAAGGTGTGATTGAGTGGCTCAAATTTTTGTATGAAAAGAAAAAAGAGGATTTTTCCGATAGTCAATTATGCTTTTCATGCCAATTTTATCATTTTGTATCCATGTTAATATTCATAAATTTCATTTTTAGCCTTTCGTTATATTCTTACTACATTTCAAATATATATATTTAGTCCTAGACTTAAATTAATTTTATTAAAACTTAAAGACAAAACCCAATTTCATTAATTCTTTATAATTTTCATAATTTATTGCATTTTTTAAAAATTAAAACCTTTTATATTTTTTTATTGGATTTTATTTCATTAATCTTACTAATATCGATATGGACTAAAATAAAAGGTATTGTCAAGTTTAAAAATCAAGGGTATGCTTAGTTGGGTAGAAACATGGAGGAATGAAAGGTGTTAGTAGAAAAAAAAAAAAAAAAAGAAGAAGAAGTAATTTTGAGCGTCCCTCCTAAATGTATAAAAACTAATCATTCCAAATTGGAATGATGAGTTGAGAAAAAATTGGAGAGAAATATATGTTAATTTAAATTATGCATTTTTTAAAATTTTCATTTTTTTTCTTTCATTTTTCAATTCTACCAAACAATGGACGGAAATTAATTCTTAAAAAAATTCAATAATAAACTGTCACGACATATAAACTTTTAAAAATAGTTTTTTAATTCTTTTATTTTTTTTTTAATTATATATATATTTTTTCATCTTTTCTTTCTTCTTCCTTAATAAATATAATGTCTAGTAATGTTAATAATGCTCAAAATTCATCCTCTCGAAGCTAAGACATTGGCAATTAATTTTGTTTTTGAACTTCACCACCTGCTTGCTCAAACCGATAAGATTAAAAAAATTCTTTTATCGACCAAAATCATTATTTTTAAAATTGAATTGACTGGTCAGATTGATTGGACCAAGAAGTAAATGGAGTTCTAGCCCATATAGGAATGTCAAAACTTGAACAGCTCGATATTCTGATCCGTTTCGAATGGAGCGACTTTGTTCTTTTGAAAAGTGAATGCGAGTAGAGTTGGGTGGATTTCTTCTTTTGGATAGTGAGTATAGAACGATTATGGTAATTGCTTACCGCACCCCGACCAGCTCCACTATATGAATTATCATTTTATCATAGTACATATAAACTATTGAAAGGGTAAAAATGTAATAATATAACATAAAAGATCTATATATTTCATGTTTAAATAATTTTTTGAAGAATTATGTTTGAATATTTACTTGATTTTAAAAAGATTGAAAATATTATAGATAAGTAGCAAATTTAAATTGAAACTGAGTGGAGTGAGACAAGGATAGATGTATCCAACATCACATGAAAGTAATAGTAGTTTTCAAAATTATACATCCATGATAGAGCTGGATAGATGATGGAGCAAACGTGCCAATTATGGAGCGATAATGGATTTAGCATTATTCGCTCTCACCCCACTTCGTTGTCATCCTTACGTTCAAAGATAAAAGTTGAACCCCGAATCGTTATAGATTGATTGAACCAAATTAAAAAATAATGAACCAATTTTTTCTATTTTTTAAAATATTTTTTATTTTCTATTTTTATAAATTTTTAATAATTTATTTCATCAAACTAAATAAAACAATCAAACTAAAAATTAATTGCCTAACTTATTCGACCATCTTATTGATTTTGAAAATTTTAATCAAAACCATAAAATTTAAAATGCTCACACTTACTGAAAAATGTCAAGATGAGAGGAAGAAGAAAGAAAAAAATGTGAAGTGAAAAGATTATATATAAAGAGAATAATACTCTTTTTTTTTTTTTTTGCTACAAAGCAATTTTTAATTAAATTATTATTTTTAAATAAACTTAACAATATGACTGATAAAAATTCCAACTTGAGAAAAAATAATTTAAATGCCACTAATGACAAAAAATGCTTAAGTATCAAATTGAAAAATATTATAGTTTAAATGTCAATTTGTAGATTAAACGTTTTTTAGAAAAACATGATGGTTCAACAATCATAAGTACCAACTTAATAAATAAATAAAAAAGCTTAAGTACTACCTACTTGTAATTAAAAAAAAAAAAGATAAATACCAACATGAAAAAAAAATAGTATAATTTAAGTACTAATTGTTGGATTAAATACAATTTCGTAACAGAATCATTTCATATAATCCTTTCGAGTCATTCTAACATGTGATGCCAAGTTGAAAAATATTATCGAAAACATAATTAAAAAAGCTTAATTAATTCAGACCAACTAACATAAGAATCAACGAACCACACTACAGTTTCAATATAATTCAGAGCAAAGCCCCCCCGGAAGAAGAAAAAAAGTTAATTTGTTTGTTTATTTTAGAATACGAAACTATCAAGACTTGAACCATGAACCATGTTAAACAATAAGTTGGGAATTTTACTACCAGAATATGTTTGCTCATATGTAAAAGAATTTAAAAGGCTGAAATGGATGAATGTGTGAAAGAAAAATATAAAAGAAAATGAAGATGGATATATAAATATATCATTTCCAGGCAACAGCATCAATCTCATCTCTAGCTGCTTTGTAAAGCTCCAGCCTTTTAGCAATCTGTGTTCTCTTTTCCATGAGTTGAGGGTCCTCATCCAACATTGCACTCAGTCGTTCCTTCTGCATAACCCACCCACCACAATTATTAATTATTTTTATATATATATATTCCTTTCTGATGGATACACTTCAACAAGCATAGTTGCTGGGGAAGGTGTGAGCGAAATCATTATTAACAACACCCAATAGATAACCTCTAAAATTGGTGTACTCTCAGTTTCATTTTCTTTGAAACTTGCGACTGGTTTGTCTCATTTTTAATTCTTTTCATAACTGTTTATGGAAGAGAATGATGTGCAACGGTAAAAAGTAATACTATAAACAGTCTAATTTACCTCTTTCCTCCCTACTTGGGCATAAAAGTGGGTCAACAGTGACCTCTTGGCCTCTCTCACTTGGCAATAAACCACAGCTTTAGGAATAGTATTCTTCAATGTATCAGAAACCATGGCTATATAAGCACTAACATTTGATCCTGAACCAACAACACATATTTGTCACTACTTGTTAATCTATATATATATATTCCTTTTCATGATTTCAAGAGTAACTTAAGAGAACGCAGATTATGTTGAAACGATACTCTTAATTAAGGTGCTGAGAGGATCTTAGAGCATCAAATGTAGTAACATAATCAACAGAACTTTACATACCAATCCTTCTGATAGAAGTATCATGGAAATGGTCATTATTTGGGCCAGGTGGGTTTCCATTCTTCTCTGGTTTCTTCTCTGGTTCTGCATGAAGCTTCCGGAAAAAATCAACCGTCAAGTAACTGGATTCCATCTCTACTAGCCGCACCACTGTTTTACGACTTTCTTCACGAAATCTTTCCAAAGCTTCATTTGCAGCAGTAGTTATGTCATTTTGAAGTGATGGGAATCGCTTCAGTTCCTGTAGTTGCATCAAATTTCCTATTTATCATCTCATAAAGAAAATGTTGTGAATATTAGGTCAACTTCTAGGAACCCACAAAAGTAGAACGTAAAAACACAATCCGCTCAGACATACACCTTTTCTTTGGCCTCGTTCATATTTTGTAAAAATTTTCCAATTACTTAAAAGTGACAAATCAGGGATGTTACTGAATTTATCTTATGCTAGTATTTTTGAATTTCATGAATGGATGTTTCCAGCTAAGAGCTACTTACCTCTGTTTCAGCTATTGACTTCCTGACAAGTTCTTTCAAAACAAAATGCACCTGAAGATCAAAGCACATAATATTCAAGAATTGGTAATAAGGGTAAGATAAAAGTTTCACTTTTCTGCAAAATTATATAGGGAGTAAATAGAAACTGCAATTAACAAGAAGCTCTTAAAAGAAACATATGCTAAATAACCCTCATATGAGAGCTATACAAGAACCAGACTTATAAACCTTCCACAAACAGCCTACTTAAATATTCTTGTAATTTTCCTGTTAGTCTACACGACAAACCAGCACCATATAATGTATATGCGATTGCCCAGAAAAGTCCGCCAAATCATGTTTGATCACCCTATTCAAGGAGCAACACCATTTCAAATAGAAAAGAGCAGATAACAAAAGCATATGAAACAAAAACCTGAAATATTATCCTCCTTCATAGAAAGTATGTTAAGGCAGAAATCTTCTCCAGTCTGATATGCTATTTTTCACTCTTCTTTTACTTGTCTTCCAGAAACAGCTTTCTTTTCTAATTTCTAGTAGTAACAAGTTCAAGCTGTGGTTTTTACAATTGCAGTGTCTCTTGGTTATTACATATGTCTCTCACACCTTTCATGAATCTAGAAACACGTATAACTGAACTGGAGAGTTCAATGAACAAATCGATCAGTCCCAAATCTCACCACGTGCCTTTTCAAAAGAAACATTTGACTATTTTAGAACCGATGTAATGACAGAAGGACCCAATAAATTACACAAATACATTAAATAATTCTCTCCCTCCTATCCAGTAACATACTATAATACATAAGAGAAAATCCCTTTTAAGCTTTCGTACCATGCATTGCTCCAATGCTAGCATGTCATTTTAGAACTTGAGGCTAAAAGCAATATCCAACAGTGCAACAGATCTAACACAACTTAAGAACATGCCTAAAGAAATAATTTTGATGTGAGGAAAGGATTGTGAAACTTTTACCCCACACTAGAGCTTGTTATGCAAAGCCTTTTTTTCTCAGAAGAATGGATATTTTAAAAGGACAGTCCAGTCTTAAGTTCAATTCTTACTGAACGCCTCTTCACTTCACAAGGCAGTCAAATGCTGCTCCTTACTACTAGCATGAGTTAACATGAAACCACATATGAAAATGGATCAACTACTAGGGGTTTAAATACCAAATTAGCATGCTTAAGAAGTCAAGAAAATTAAGTTCAGTTTCAGGCCAAGACACCTCTTGATTTAGCAGCCAACCACTCTCCAGGACATATAGAGGGTTCAAACTCCCTCTTCCTGATATTCATCCTTAAAAGAGGAGAAAAGAAAGAATGGAGGATAAAAATTGAAACTTGAGTACAATAAACACATGCCAATTTGTGTGTGTGTGTCTATTCAAACTAAAGGAATTACTAACTGCATCTTTCCCAAAATTGAAAGTTAAGAAAGCAAAAACACCAGTAAGAATGTTGCAGCATCTACAGTGTGCGTGTGTGTGTGCGCGTGCGCGCACGTGTCTAATCAAATAAAAGGAATTACTAGGTGCATCTTCACAAGATTTAAAGTTAAACAAGCAACAGCACAAGAACATTACAGCATCTACAGAGGCTTCTGCTGGGCCCTTGAAATAGGTGATGGAACCGTCAATGAGCCTCCTGTATCCTTGTTCTGGTGCAATCAAATGGGGCTGATAGCCATCAGCCTCAGTGACAACTTTCTGGACATTTTTTAATGAAAGATGACGATCAAAGGGGAGTTTCTTCAAAGCAGCTGGCAATTGGTGGTCAAAAACTCCATATATCCTATCACCGCCAGGTCGCCTGAAGCAGCAACTTACCATTTAATTGTATAAAAGTTTAGGGGACAAATCTAAAATTATACTACAGGAAATGGCATAGCTGACCACATTCATAGGAAACGTACTTTACAACTTTTAAGAAAAAATGTCATAAGATCTCCGGAATTTCTAGTACGTATCATCACTTTTATAGTTTACCATTTCTAGCAGAAGCAGATACTCCACATGCAAGCCAACCAGACAACACAGCCTAGTATGTTTCCTAATTTCCCGTACAACTATAGCTGAGATACTGAATAGTAAGAGGACAGAACAGAAGCTTTATAAGATTAAATAATGTGATTCCTTAATTGCAAATCTTACAATCACTAAATGCATATCAATATGTGAATGTAATTTAAGAAAGCAGGTGTTATAACTTAAGACTTTGAACTTAGAAAGTAGAAATACTTGAATAAGAATTAAGTGTGTAAGCTGACTAGTAAATAAATCAAACTGTGTTATAGAAGTATAAATGCTGAAAAAATTATGCACTTTACCCTCCATCCAGGTGCTCCTTGAAAACACGATCAAATGCACGGCAAAGTTCTAAAATCATGTACAACTGGGCCTGTACATACATTTAATACAGTTGAATGAACAGTTGAAGGAGTCACCCATTCACAAATAAAGAGAACTGATTCCAAAAGACCTAAAATTTTTACCCCTCCATCAGCTGCAACAGGCCTGCCAATGCGATCCAACTCTGCATTGAGCTCATCAATTGTCTTATTTATCATAGAAATGATGCTTGGTATGCGCTGCCTGATAACAAGTTCTAAATGCTGAAATAGAGGATATTTAAAAAAAATTAGATCAAATATATATACAAGGTCTCATAGACATTCAGTGAGATGTTAAGCTTCTGTGAGATACCAATACTAAAATTAACTGAAGCAACAAAAATAGAAAGATAAACAAGACCTGAGATAAAAGTTTTGCAAGATACTCTGATCCCATTTTGCTTGCCAAGTGTCCATAATCCGGGCTTGTTTCAAAATATTCACGCTCTTTTCGACGAGCAACAATCATATCAACATTCTTATTGATGTCAGCTTGAGAACGATTCACAATTCCAACCCAAGGATGTTGTAGCCTATATGCCCTTCCTTCGAGAACCTGAATCAAGTAATCATAACTTTTGTGTCTTATGGTTTTACAATATACATGGGAGCTTTTCTAACTGATCTTCCATCATACATGACAATGAACCAATACCACACAAGAAAGAAAAATATGCATCCAAAATAAATAATTTCAAATTGAGCCATTAGGCAAAAAGCATATTTGAATAAACCACAGACTTAAGAGGCATTGTCACGTAGGGTTCCATTTCAACAAGGATGATTTTGTTTAAACTGCTATCAACATATAATACTTTCAGCACTTATTATGGAAGCATCCTATGACTGAGACGCAATGCAGTAAGTATGGTTAAATACATACTTCTGTAGCATTTGTTCCCTTATCCATCAGATCAAGTTTTGTTAGCACCCCAAAAGTTCTTTCACCTGAATACACCGAATATAGTAAAAATGTAAATCTCCCTTGCTCACCAGTAAAATTCCTATTCATAACAATGCTTCAGAAGAAATAAGAATATATGCATAAAGCTAATATTTAGCAACCTGATGGATCCACTTCTCTTGCAAGTTTTATGGCATCTGAAGTAGCAATGTCTTGATTAGCAGGAGTAATAGCCAATATGATGCAATTAGGCTACAACATTGAAAACAAACTCAGTGAGAAACATAAAGAATATACAAGAGCTGCAACATTAGGGCCAAAAGCAAATTGAGATGTTACTTGTTGAAGACATCAGAGACAAAACTAAAATCAATTGATCTCAAGCTATAGGCGTAAGATGTCGTCAAAGCACAATGTTGCCTGGTTTGTTAATGTTATTGCGTGTTGTTGTTTATATTAGTTGTTTGTATCGCACCAAAATGTGGCAAAAGTGTTAGTTCTACGACATTCATTAAGTTTCAGAATTCCTGCAACCTTACATCCAGGTTGTGCCTCCCAAGTCCCCACCTATTGCTTAATCAGTTTCAAGATGAGTGCTTAACATGGTAGCAAAGCTCAGGGGCATTTTTTATGTTATTTCTCATTTGTTGCCCATCAGATGTCGATTTATTGCAATTGTAGTATTGGTCCTATACATGGGAGGAAGTGTTAACTGGTATTGTCCTCCAATAGCAAACTATCTACCTATTCTCAGTTGGTTTTAGGTAGGATGGGTAACAAGGTTGTTATCATCTTAATGTCAAATTTGAAGAACTAGAACTAGATTAAGAAATCTAAAGACACTTCAAACAAAAATTAAATTCTTTAAACAAATTGAAAAACCTTTCCAAAAAGATTATCTCTAAGGCAAACTTCTGAGTACAATAAATCAAGCTTAATTAGAAAACAGCTCCTCTTATACGTGAGAGACCAAAATGGAGAAAATTTTGTGGTGTGAAGACATTGTAATCCAAGAATACCAAGCATAATAATAGTCATATTCTCTATAAGGAAGACTAATTCGTAAAGTGGCATCTTATGATGTGTAAAAGGAAGTTCAAATAATATTGAATAGATAGTTGGAATGTAAATTTTGAGTGTTTCATGATTGCACCATGGGAGACAGAAATATGACCCTGGACAATTTAATTAAAACTCATGATTGCACATCTTATTTTTAGTGCAGATGCCTAGTCCAGTTTAATAATCATGTATTTTATCATTGCGCACCAGTTCCTAATAACACATCATTTCAATCTATCCTGGATTAATGGTTAGAAATTAATTCCACTTCCATCTATCTTTTTATTGTGTCTAGACAACCATCTTTTCCTCTCAAACCGGGATATATATGAAATAGTTGATTTCTAGTTTCCTGAATTTATAGGCACACATTTGATTGAGTTCTATTTTCCTTGGTTATTGCAGGAATAGCTTACTCTGAGTCATATACATTTTAGCATCAAAAATCGTATAACAGCTAGCAAGGGTCAAGAAACTCGCCTTTTCAACATAAGAACGGACCATATTTTCAATATCTTCAACTATACTATCTGACTGTCCTTCTGCAAAAGCCATAAAGACATCCTTCATGATTAAGAATTTCATATGTATGTTTACAAGGGAGATCAAATCCAAATCACTTTAGTTTGTCAAAATATAGAAGGTATTGTTTTTACCTACAGCAACCTTTGTCAACCCAGGAAGATCTATAAGTGTCAAGTTGACAACTGCGGAAAAAGTAAAAGAGAAAAGGCGGCAAACATATTATAGCAAAACAAATTGAATTAATAAACACCTTAAAAGGATCATAACCAAATATATCTAATTAGTGTCAAAAGGAAATCAAAACTTTACCAGAAGGAAACTTTAGAAAACAAGAATTAAGAGTATAAATATAGTAATAAAAACATCACAGGAAAGAACAATCATAATGCAGGGCCACAGTATCACACAATTACGTGCAATGTTAGCAGAGCCGCATGTAAGTTCCAGGCAAAGTAGGTATTCTCACATACCATGATTCTAATGATATGGTCCAAGAAAGTATATAATTAAACAACCATTTTTAAAGAGAGTGATATTTATGGAAAGTACCGTCACTACTCAGGCAAGCAGTGCAATTCTCAATTTCATGTCTATATTTAGAGGAACAGAAAAAAGAAAAGTCAATGGTATTTGACCCTTAATCGTTTAAAAACTTGGCATTTCAGTGGAAAATAAAAAAGATTTTCCAATTTTTTTTAAACACTTGAAATTCAATAATTAAGCATGATTTTTTAGCTCTTATAAGATTGGGTTTATATTCCATTGTTGTCACTTTCCTCAAACAAACAAAAGCTGAATGTGCAAAAGTTGTATGGGCAATTTAATAGTAAAAGAAAGAGAGAAGAGGTCTGTCATTATAAAAATGAGATTTTTGAGATAGTGGAATCATAACTTCTACAAATCTAATTCATGTACACTTGAGGAGGAAAATGTTTAGCTTGTTCATGGCTAAAGTTCCCAAGTTGGTAATGGAATTGTCTTAATATCGAGAGCATAATTTAGCTTATTCAGTAGAAAAATCTGCTACAATTACAATGAACTGCAGGGTAAAAGTACACAAATGAAACACCAATGAAAAAATTACTATCCTTGATTCTTAACATTAGTTAACAAGTGTTACTAAATTACCATTGATAGAACATATACATGAAAAGGACATTCAAAAACTTAATATTAGCAAAAGCATCAGAGCAGCATGTATATTTCATTTTTGGTCACTATTTTTGTCCAATGAATAACTCGAATTAAGAATATAGTTAAGATGGAGGTATAAGTGCAGACCCTTTGGAGAATATATGCTCAAGTGAATTGGAATATTAGAGATTTGCTTTGTCTTCCCAGTTATTCGATCTGTTTCATCTGAAATCTCCTTACGAACAGCAGCTGCATAAACGGTATTCTTATCGCTTGTTAAAATATAACCATCTCAATTTTGATATATAAGAGCATTAAAACTAAATGTTTACAGAAAAAACTAAAAATAAAATTTAAATAAATAAATAGAAACACTGACTAAAGTAGGAGCAGCAGTCATATTTAAAGTAAAAACTGATTATAAACAGAAGAAAAATAACAAAGTAGAAAGAACAAGGTTAATGAGAGGAATGAAAACAATTTAATCTCATAAGGAAATTGTTCCAGTGCAAGTTGACTGCCACTTTAGATAGCTACTTGCAAGGTTGTTAAGCATGCTTGTTGAGTGCATTGGAGCATGAGATGACTATCAATCAGAGAGTTTTTAACCAAAATATAGTAGAAAGTAAAAGCATCCTTTTATGTTCTTTCATAGTATGAAATTGTAGCTATTAGTACCATGAATAACGTGCTTAATGTTTCCCATAAGTTAAAGTGCTACCAGGCCAACACTTGGCAGGTTTTGAAAAAATCTAATCTAACATTAATAGAGCTAACAATATGATTTAACAAGTAAAGTTCACAGAATATTCCAAATTAATGTCACTTCTTCAGAGCTACAACCAAGGAGCTTCTTACCTTAATGGAAAAGAATTTTTTTCCATAGGAAGGCAAGGGTTTATACTACTTATTCTAAATGCCAAGTAACCTTTTTTCCTTCGCATTATGCATTTCAAGGATAGGACACAAAGAGGATGATTGAACATGCTAGTGAATGAGTTGGTTTTACTAGAAGGTTCAAGGTGGAAAAGCTAGAATCCAGAATTCTCCACCTAGATCATTTCTTTCCGAGTCTGTCATGTACAATACTAAGAGAATTTGGCTTTTTCATCGTCAATTAGATCACCCTTCCTTCCCTATTCTTAAGTTAATGTTTCCTTCTTCATTCAAACAGTCAATTATGCATTTTTTTTTATTGCAATGATCATGAACTTGCAAAGCATAATCGTACCTCATTTTCACCTAGCAAAGAAGAACCCTTCTTCCTTTTTTTCTCATCCATAGCGATATACGGGGACTGTCATCAGTTCCTAATATTTCAGGTGTTAAGTGGTTTGTGTATTTTATCGATCACTATACCAAAGTAACATGGATCTATCTTTTATAAAATAAATGATGTTAATACTATGTTTCCCAATTTTTACGGCACGATAAAAACACGATTTGATGTTAGAAATAAAAGCTTTTTGTTCTGATAATGCAAGGGATTATTTTAATCAAAACCTCTCTCCATTTTTTTCGAAAATAAGGGATAATTCATGAATCCTCTTATGTCAACACATCTCAACAAAAAGGCATCACTACACGAAAGAATGGCCATCTCTAAATGTCACAAGAGCATTATTATCTCATAAAAATGTCCCCAAGCAATACTAGGAAGTAGAGAGGCAATTTTAACTGTTGCACATCTCATTAATAGACTTCCAACAAAGGTCCTTGACTTCAGAAAACCAATAGACATGCTCACAAATATCTTTTCAAATTTCAACTCCTTAAACAATCTTACTCCTGGAGTTTTTGCAAGGGTTGCATTTGTTCATGTTCATACTCACAATTGAGGAAACTTGATCCACGTGCTATTTGGTGTGTCTTTATTGGATATTCTTCAATGCAAAAAGGGTACAAATGTTTTCATCCTCCTACTTAGAGAGTCTTGATTCAATTGATGTTACTTTTGATGAAAATGTGTCCTTTTTTAAACATTCTTTTCTTTAGTGGAAGACTTTGAGTGAAGATAAAGCAAAGGATCTGTTTTTTTTCTTGATTTTCCTAGTCAACCTCCAATCTTGGTCAAAGCTCTTGATACCAATCAAATCCTAACTTCTATTGAGTCAATTTCTGGTGAGCCAATTTCCGGTGTTCTTATTAAGCTCGAGTGAACATCACTAATTAAGTCCCCAAGGTTTAGGTCGATTGATGAAAGAGATGGGGGAAAAAAGATAATACTCAACCACTACAGACATATTAGAGAAGGAAAGTCCCTCTCTCTCAACATATGCAGGTACAATATCTTATTCAAGCAATTGTTCAAAACCCAAAAACATCTTTCATCCTGTACAAGACACCATAACACTAGCCAACACTGATTGAAACCCAGAAACAGTGTCCAAGCAAATAGAAAACACAATACCGCTAGCTAACATTGATCAACCCTTTAATAGTGAACCAATACAATTGAATACTAATGATATACCAATTTCCACTAGAAAAGGACCCAGAACCTGCACAAAATAACCACTATACCTTTTCATGACCTACCAAAAATCTATCCACAAGCCATAAAGCCTTTCTTAGTAACCTTCATCAGTCCCCATGCCGAGAAATTTATTTGACAGTAGGAGATAAGTGAAGAATGCTATGAATATGGAGATGGAAGCCCTAAAAAAGAATAAAACATGCTAGTAGAATTGCTGAGAGGAAAAAAGAATTTTGGGTGTAGATGGGTTTTTTCTGTGAAATACAAGTTGGATGGTTTGGCAGAAAGGTATAAGGCAAGATTGATAGCCAAAGTTTATACCCAAACCTATGGCATTGACTATCTTGATATTTTTGCTCAAATTACAATTATGAATACGGTACGAGTTTTGTTGTCTTTAGTTCGCAATCTCGACTGGAACCTACAATATTTTGATACAAAAAAGTGTTTCTTCATTGTAATTTGAAAGATCTAGGCTCCTCCTTGTTTTAAATCTAAAGAAGGTATGGTGTGTAAGTTGAAGAAGACACTCTATGGACTTAAACAATCACCAAGGCCTTGGTTCAAAATACTTACAAATGTAATGATTACTTAGAATATAAACAAAACCAAGGTGACCACACTCTGTTTGTGAAGCACTTGAAGGCAAGGGGAGTAACAGCAATGTTAGTATACGTGGATGATATTACTGTAACAACTAATGATATAGAGGAGACGTATTATCAAAGAAAAAAGAAGCAACTTAAACTGTTAAACCCCAGATTACGACTTTAGAGAACGCAGGTAGATTACAAATTCAAAATGTTAGATAATCGAGCATCATAATGGATGTAGTACCGAAATCAGTGAACCTCCTCTTTGGTGCGTGAAGAAACTCTGCATATTCCGCCCCTGATTGTGTCTTATGAAGCTGCAACACCAACGGCCTCCGTGTAACAATCCCTTATAACGCAAGAGAGAAAAAAAATTAGATTTTGAAAGGAACTTGTTCTGCGTCATAACTATTTCACATATCAACTAGGTATATGCCGTTTTAAATCATAAATACATAGTAGTGAAAACTTTGATTTAAAATTTGGAACAGAGATCGCGGCAAATCACATTCACTATAGTCATACTCATGATCTGAAACTGTACTCAAATGATTTATTTGGCTAAAATGAGTAACATCGAATTAATATGTTTATTTCTAATTATATTGCCTTTCAAGCAGCAAGATCCAGCATTTAAGTGTTTTGTTTCCCTATTATTCGTCGTTATTTTATTAAGATTCCAGGAAAATAAATGAAAATTTACCGGATCCACGAGGCAAGAAATCTCTCCCTACAATGCTCTCCAAAACCGAAGATTTCCCAGAGCTCTAATTTCCAACCAAAAAAAGAGTGTAAAAATAAAATCAACAATAAAAAAAAGACAGTAAAGGAATGGATTTAATAGGAAACAGACCTGGCCACCAACAACAGCAACAGAAGGAAGAGCTTCCCATAGCGACATTCCTTCGCCGCCATGATCGCCGAGGACGGTGCAGGCTCTTTGGATTTTGTTTACGAGCCCGATCAAGCTCTCCATTGTCGCCATTTTTTAACGCAGAAAAAAAAAAAGAGAAATGAAGGGTTTTGGATCTGACAAGAGAATGCCGGATCCAAAATGGGTTATTCGTATTTCGGATCAGAAAGATGGAAATGCAGAGCCAGAGAGCGAAATAAATAAATAAACTGGAAAAACCGGTTCACAAAAGTAATGGATTCTTTTTGCATGGATCAAGAGTATTTTACATATCTACAGTTCTTAAGCTAAAAATTTATGGGTTTTTTTATCCAAAAAAATATATATGTTTTTCAATATTTGAAATTGAATATTTTCATAAAGAAAAAAAATGAAAATCATATTATAAAATTCCTTCCTAGGGTTTTTCTTTTCCAGCTCCCCCATTGTGATTTCTTGTCTTCTTTTTTCATGACAACCCATTTTCACTAAGCCGTTTCACCTAAATGTGTGAGCTCGGTTTTGGAAGCAAAATTTCAAGTGATTTTAGATCAATTTAGAATAGCGTAAGATAAAATGGTGCATTGGTTGTTAGTTAAGAGTAATCGTAAAATTGCAATAGATTCAATATTTGGAATAAAGAGGATAAAGATTTATAAGATGGGTTTAAAAATTTGTAACAAGATGAAGAGAGATCGACAAATTCAAACCGGACATGTGTCAAAGATAATGAACTTGACGACAATGCAATGTTTAAATGAGTTAAGGATTACGTAATCAAGTTTTACGTCTTTACACAGTCACTTTTAATGATGCAAAATATTTTGTTACGAGAACAATATTAAATAATAGTTTCGATTTCTAATTAAGAGTTTAAACTCAATTTCCTCTAATAAAACAAAAAAAAAACACTTTTTTACAATTCTAATTTTTTTTTAATTAATTTAAAGACTTTTTATATAAAAAAAATTATCCATCTGAAACTGAATAAACGTTGTTTTATGCGATTAAATTTTAAAAATATGTGGATGTCGCAAAATTATGCTCACAATGCCACATGACATTTATTTTTAATTTTATATTACATAAAGCATTTTGCAAGGAGAGTTCAAGTTTTTTAAAGATTTTTGAAGGTTTAATATCATATATACTAAATAAAATAAAACCCGAAGAGAAAACTTATTATATATTTTTTATCACACTAACTTTTTAGTTTTATTATATTTGCCAAAAGGGTTGTGTTGTGTATAATTCGATTAAAATATGTTTGTATGCTTTGAAATAATCGTACATCTCATTACAAATACATGCTAAGTGTGATTGATGGCTAAATCAACAATTGATTTATTAGAAAATAATCCGGTATGAGAAAGAAAGTAAACATGCGACATGTAAGATGCATTTTCATAGTAAAATCGTAATATATAAGATATATTTTTTAAAATTTTTAATAAATTAATTTTTTTAGTTAGATGATTAAATGATAATGATTTTATTATTTAGTCTCAATTCAACTCCTCTCTTACTTTTATTTATATTTTTTTATTTCATGTTGTTTCAGGTTTTTTTTTAATTAATGTTTTTATCATATCAGCTTTTTTTATTAGACGGTTAAATAATAGTAATTTCAAGTTTCTTTTAATTAATGTTTTTATCATATCAGCGTTTTTGATTAGACGGTTAAATAATAGTAATTTCATCCCTAAGTCCTCTTTTAAACACATTTGTATTTTTTATTTCACATTGTTTCAAACTTTTTATTTTTAATTAATAAATATATTGCTTTTCAAGTTTTTTTATTTTTAATTCATCATTTTAATTAATAATTTTTTATTTATAAAATTAAATAATTATTGTAAATATCATTATTTTTAGTAAATATAATTTTTTTATGTGTTTAATATTTATTTTTTAATTCATATCATGAGTGTAGTAAATTTAGTATTATATATTTTTGTATGTGTATTTGAAATAATTATTTAAAATATTTCACATATAAATATAATAATATTTGAAATAATTAATTGAAATATTTCACATATAAAAATATTTGAAATATCATACTCATAATGTAGATGAAAACAATGATATTTGAAATATTCTACATATAAAAATAATAATGATATTTAAAATAATTATTTCATTTTATAATATTAAAAATTATCGTACCCACAGTATAAGTGGATAAAATAAATATTTGACATATAAATAGTATATATAAAGAAAAATATATCAAAAAATTAGTTGATGTTTTTAAAAAATAAAGTATATTTTATATGATTATATAAATAAAAGACTTATTAATTTCAAAGATTTTAACATAATGATATATATAAAAATATATTTTTGTTATATAATTACATATTTATCATTTAATTTTATAAATAAAAAAGTTATTAGTTAAAAATGGAAAATAATATATTTATTAATTAAATATTAATTAAAAAAATGAAATTAATATGAAATAAAAATACAAATATGTTTGGAAGAAGAATCAAACTTGAGACTTAAAGATGAAAACATTAATGTGATACAAACATTAATTAAAAATAACAGAAAAAGCTTGAAACAATATAAAATAAAATAAAAATGTGAATAAGAAATGAATCAAACTCGAAATTGAAAAACAAAATCATTAACATTTAATCATCTAATCAAAAGAATTAAAATATAAAAAAAAAATCAGAGTGAAAACACGTCTTACATTACACGCTTTCACTTTTTTTCTTTAAAATTGATTTATTTTTAAATTTTAAAAAAAATAGTTCATTTACTTAAAAAAAAGATTCAAATTTGCCCTAGACAAAATTTTTTATAGTATGGTATAATACTGTTAACTTATTTTGAGAACACGATAAAACGCACTAATAATTTCGATAAAAGAGATAAAACGCACTAATAAAAGTTGAATGTAAACTTGATAGTTTATTTAAGCGTGCAGTTTCTCATTTTCTTTATTAATTATATAAATATAATACAAATTATTAAATATATTTTATATAAAATCAAATATGTTAAGTTTAAACCCACTCAAGAGCTGTATTAAACATTTTGTATGATCGTTGAATTAAGTTTGAAAATATCTATATACTTGAATAAATTGTGAGATTTAATTATTTTAATAATTATTAATTTAATAGCATATTTGATAGTAAATAAATTTTGAAAAAATATTAATATGTTAAGTGTTAATTATGAAATTAATATTTTTTAAAACAATTTCATTATAAGTTATATATTTTTTTTTGACATAATGTTTAAAACTACTCATAGTTCCTCTTAACTCATAAATTGGAGGACAATAAACTTCAATGTACTCAAACTCATATTTTCCTACATTGATAACAATATTTATGTCAATCGAGCTAAGACTCAATCAACATAAAACTAATATTTTTAAATTAAAGAGGTTTAAAAGAATTTTCTAAACTTTTAAGAAAAAACTAAAAAGCAAAATATTTATCAAAGTCTAGTAAGACAAAAAAAATTAAATAAAAAATTATATTTATTTTATTATTGATGAAAATTAAAATGAAATACTTTAACCCTTGATCACAGTAGTGTTTGAAAGGTAACCTTCATTTAACACAAAGATGAGAAGTGGTCCCACCCACCCTTATATTTGATATTTGACCGCTACATTTTAACCTTTGCTTTGCTTCCATGACAAAGAATCCAATTAGTCGTTTTACATGAATTTTTCCACCTAGGTTTTAACAACCACAAAGTTTACAAATGGCAAACTGATCACATCCTTTTTTGCTTCTACACTATCTCCTAACAATAGGCTTACGACTATTTTCACCATATTTGATGTTTGATCACCGAAACAAAGGGGATATTTTGTTTCCCATTGCTTTTGACTGTTAAGAAACTTTTGTTAATGTCAGTTTTATATTTCAATTGTACTATTGATATATCGCGGTTCGTTGTAATAGATTAAACATCTTTTTGTGTTTAATGAGTTTGTTAGAAAGTAATTTTGTTATACTTTTACTTAATTTCTATTTTTAGCACTTAGGTAATAAAATGAGCAATTTAGGTATCTTATATGACATTGTGGGTCGAAGTAGGCCTAAAGGTAGACTAACATATCAGATGAGTGTGTAGGACATCACTTTAGGGTAGAAAGACAATGGATTGCTTTCGATGTTGCAACATGGAGCTGGGATGTCGCAACACAACAAGGAGAATACACAAGGAGCAATCTGTCGAGGATGTGCAACACAGCCTTGAAGACACGCCCAAAGAAGCAATCTACCATCAATGTCGTGACACCGACGCGACGTGGCCACTTATGAAGCAAGGGTATTTTCGTCTGTACAACATACTTTAATGGAGATTAGTTAGTTGCTTTTGGACAAGAAGAGGCTGTTAACCTAGGCCTATAAATACTATTGCTCAGAATTGTTTAAGGGACTTTTGCCTCCTGTTTATTTTCACTTTCATTCTTAGTTCTAGGTTTTACTTTTAGTTTTTATTTTTGTTCCTGTTTTATTCTTCGAGAGATTCGAATTGTGGACTCATCAGACTTGTCAAAGATTGCGCTTCAAGTTCCAACATATATTCAGGATCATTCTAATATCTTCATTTGATTTTGAAAATGTTTATGTTTCAATTCAAATCAATGATGTTCTTTAGATCCATGAGTAACTAATTCCTTATGAAGATTAGCGAGTGGATATGGGATTAATTCACTATTATGTAGGGTTTATTAGCGGATCAGTTGATTGGGAAAGGAAGAACTTAAACCCGAGGATTGATGACCCTAGGAAGTTATGTAGGTAGATATGAACCTGAAATCGGTATGGTCTACAGTGAAAACCTTACCTTGATCTGGTCTGAACTGTGACATTAAGAGATACATAGCTCTTGCCAACTCATTAGGTTAGTGGAAAGTCAAGAGGCTCTGTTACGTTAATGACTAGTTGATTGAATAGAATCCGAAATAGGAGTTAACTATGAACACTGAAACGAGTTAGTCTTCTGCTTTTAGATCTAATAATATTTACAATTTGTTTCTGTCGATATTTTATTCTTTCTTTAAAATTCCTTTTTATCATCACATTATGAATTATCGTAATATAATTTGGTTAGAGTACTAATTAGACTTGTTAGCGTAGGAATTAAGATTAGTATAATCAAGTCTCATTTGGGTACGATATTTGGAGTACTTCCTGCACTCTGTTGTACAAACTATATTACAACTTAACTCGTATACTTACAAACATCGCCTTAATTCATATATTTTGTTGCAGTATTCTAACTCCCGACAATAATATGTCGAGAGATAGCCAAGTTGTTAAGGCCGATGCCGAGGAGGCTTCGCCATTAGATTAGTTTTAATTTCTATTAATAGGATAAGTAAGAAATTTCTAAAATTATAGATACAATTTTACATTTCGTTATTTTAATTTGGTTTTATAATAACTAAATTTGGTTTTATAAATTGATTCATTTAGTATAGATAGTGTTCAAACTTTTATTCATTGAACATTTTTATTTTAGAGTGCAAAATTTTTCACTATTATCTTTCATTATTTTTTTTTTATTTTGTTTAGTTACCTCATTGATTATTTGATTTAATCATGGACGAATTTGATTATAGGTGGGATGATGATAAGAGAACTTCTTGGGACGATAAATGAAACAACGTAATAGGTTGGTCGAACAAAACTTCGACGAACCGATGGAGCCATGACGAGAGAGTTATTCTAGTGCTAGAGGATATGTTAAGGAGTTGTGCGATAAACTTTGGGATCAACTAGGAAAGGTATGTCCCCCTAATTGAATTTACATATATGTTGGATCATCGGTACGCCCCGTGGCACAATGGAAAAATTATTCCAGCGATCGACAATCACAGATCCATGTACGAGGGACAAATCGTGTTGAAATAAGGTTGGAAATATACATTTTAAAATTGAAGAACAACATGTAACGTTGTTGTTTGGAATCCTTTACGCAATGTCAATCAAAGCCATAACAAAAATGGTCTCTACCTTTACGTAGTCTATCTAGTCAACCACGAACAAAAAAAACTCTTTAAACAATTTCAAACAGAATTCAAAGATGGTTGCTAGACCCTTTGAATTTTTTTACTTATTGACCCCCCCACAATCAATGATTATATTCCATTTATTAATATCATATATTAAAATGGAATAATTCCCCTTTTACTTTCAGAGAAAATAATGGAAGATATTATATTTTTTTCCAAAAGAATACTAACTTCCATAAATATTAACTCTGGAAAGATGTTGTGAATTGTATCCGTTAGGCAATTCTATTCACCAGTAATTCTATCCGCCAGGCGATACTATTCACCAGACAATACTGTGCATCGGGTGATACTATTCGCCAAACAATATTGTTCGCCAAGCGATACTTATCCACCAAGGATAAGAATCTACCATAATCGTATGTAGGAGGGTATACGCCCATTCTATTGGCGTGAAGTCTATTTGCTTTAACTTAGGGTGTGACCTTGTTGGTTCTTGTAACGTTGGTAGAATACTAGAACATTTTTAATGTTACAAGCAATGAGTGGTGTCTAGCAATACATTATTGCTACCCAAGTTACAAGAAGTCGTGATTTGACATAAACCTTTTTGTGAGAAACATTTCATGTATTATATCCTTTTATCCTTTATATATAGATTGGACACAAGTCATGATGTAGTCACACTTGTGTAGTCCAATATTATATTTCTTGATAATCTGAGTAGACAATTTTAAACAAATAAGTGTGATATCTCATATCAAATTTTTTAGCATGACCATGCATTTTTAGTCTCACTCCATTAAGTGGCCAAAGATACTCCTCCAATTATGTAGGAGGATAAATCATATCTTGATCAACCATATCCCAATACATAAATTATGGTATATCCAATATCAGTCATTATAGTATAACTTATTATGGTACACGTTTGATTGTATCAAAATATACGACTCATGATGTTGGGACAATGATGATTTAAAGTCTGAGGATCATATATATAGTTATTATTATGAGTAATGTTTGTGACTATTACATAATAATCCAAGAAACATACTCATGATGGGTTAGTAATGTTTGTAATTACATTAAGGTTTTGGGGATAATTGTATGATTCTTTGGGGACAAAGCTGAAGTTTAGGAACGTGTTTCATCCACAAACTGACGGAAAGTCAAAGAGAGTTATTCAAGTGCTAGAGGATATGTAAAGGAGTTGTGCGATAAACTTTGGGATCAACTAGGAAAGGTTCGTTCCCTTAGTTGAATTTACATATAATAATAGCTATCACGCCAGCTTGAAGATGTCCCCATTTGAAGCACTGTACGGTAGAAGGTGTAGAACGCCCACTTGTTGGGTGGAGCTCAGTGAGAGGAATGTCGTGGGACCTGACTTACTTCACGACTAAGGAAAAGGTGGTATCTATTTGAAATCACTTGAAAGCGACACAAGATCGACAAAAGGCTTACGCAGACTTAAAAATGAAAGAAATTTCTTTCGAGATCGAGGATAAAGTGTTCCTAAAGGTTTCTCTGTGGAAGAAGAACCTTCAATTTGGTCAAAAAGGAAAATTAAGCCCAATATTTGTAGGATCTTACGAAATCTTGGATAAAGTTGGTCTGGTGGCATATAGGTTGGCCTTACCTCCAGAACTATCCAAGATACATAATGTATTCCATGTGTCGATGCTGCGAAGGTATAGATCAAACCCGAGTCATGTAGTGCAAATTGAAGAATTAGATGTTGAGTCAAACATATCTTACGAGGAAGAACCTGTACGAATCTTGGCTAGGGAAGTCAAAGAATTAAGAACCAAAAAAATTCCTTTGGTAAAGGTGCTATGGCGAAATCATAGCATCGAGGAGTCCACATGGGAGAGGAAGAGTCAGATGAAGGATCAATACCCTCACCTATTCACATGTATGAATTTAAGGGACGAAATTTCCTAAAAGTGGGAGAGTTGTAACATCTCACTCGACATAGTACCCGAGAATGCATATCATCCGTATAAGAGAGCCATATAACATGTATTCCATTAGACTAAGTGCCGAAAGATTTCTTGGATTTTGAAGGACGTTGACCACGACTTTAGGCAAACTCTAAGAGATTTGTTTTGACGTTGGTGAATTCCTTTAAAGAGGGCACACCACTTCTACTACAAGAATCAAAATTTTTATTTTTCTTTCTTTTATCTTAAGCCCTCGATTTAGAAAGATCACTAACTTCCTGTTAAATTAACCGAATGAAATAGCTAGTTGGTTACATGATTTTGGTTAGAATAGAACAAAATGTTTGAAGTTTATAGGATGTGCATTAAATATGTGAGAGAAATTTATTAGTCACAAATACCAAGGGAGGGGTAGTGCAAAAGCCAAACTTGCCCATTAAGTTTCTCTCCCGTGAGTGTCAATATAGATTGATAAGGCTTCTTGGTTAAGCTTTGAGTTCTCTATAGGATTTAGTCTTCCACTTCCCAAAATATTTTTTGCATTTTTTTGAGAAATTTTAAAGCTAGTTGAGAGTTGAGTTCGCTGCTACCAGTAAACTCCATTAACCATCGTGCCTCTGGTAAGTGTCTTTGAATCCAAGTTGTATAATAGGGCTAAATTTCCTTAAGAATTTAGAAGTCTATTACTTTAGAACTTGATGGATAAATAGAGAAGAGAACATTTAGAGTTTTTAGTTTTCTGTTGATAAACTAGTTAATGATATTGAATCTGGTAAGATGACTTGATAGAACGACTTTTGTCATTATAGCTCAAGAGATTCCTAAAAGTTCCCGAGATAAGGGCAAGAGCCTGCTATTTGAGTATCTGCATTTTACTGGTGAGTTCATTTGCACCTCTTATGTATCTCCTTGCAAATACATGTGTAAGGTAAGTATATGCCTTGTCCCAAGAGTAAAGGTCTGTTTTGGGATGTTTGCATAGAACTAGATTATACATGTTGCATGTTTAGCCAACACCCTTTTTGTTTTGAAAGGAACCATATAGTCGTATATGAAAGAGAATGTTGATTCCTGGGTGATGCCTTCAACTAGATTGCCATTAAACTGGTAGATCGCATTATAAAACTATGGTTGTGCAGCCTTTAGTAGGGAAAGTGACCTTGCAAACTAAGAGGGCGGGACATAATAGATATTTGAAAAGAGAGAGACTTCCAGTGATGGATAGGGGTTGGCTAACATGAAGAAGAGTTAAGTTTATGATACATGGGTAATGTAGAACATCGAGTCTGATGAGTAATTGAAGTCTACCGATGGGCGAATTTCTGAAGTTTTCTTTTGGTTAGGGTTCACCATGGTGATGAACTATGTGTTTCAATAAATTTTACAAGTTACATATCCCTTCCGAATTGTTGTCATCAATCTTAGAACTCACTAAGTTCTATAAACTTACCCAATTATTTTTCCCCTTTTTAAGACCTTCGAGGAATATGACTTGACCAGGACTTCGCCAGAGAAGCGTTTTGCTGTGAGGCTCTTTTATGTTTTGAAATTTCTTGTTTATTATACTTATTAAAATGGGCGTGTAAAGTTTATCCGAATTTGGATGTTTATTTTGTAATTGTTTAACTTAAGAGTTAAAAGAACTCTGTTTTATAATATTTGATGAATTGGACTTTTCTTCCGTCAATTGCCTTTCCATTTAACAGTTATTTTTAAAAGAGATTTTAGTTAGAACATACACTTAACACTTATGATGTGCCAATCCTAGGTCCCCTCTCGGAAGTCGGGGCTAGGGCGTCGCAGACACATAGAGAACCCATTAGGTAATCATCACTCATAATTCCTTTTCAGAGGGCACTATACATGTAAGGTTACCAATCTAGGCTAAACCTTTAAAACGATAATAAATTACCAGTCCAGGCTAAATTTGTGTCACATGTATCTTCGAGTCCGCAACAAATGTTGGAGTTCAATATCTAACTAGATTCGCTTCATGTACTAAAACAAACTAGTACAATCATATTAGGTTACTAACAAATTATCAACATAACACATATATCACATCATACATTCCAGGCATACTGTTTCAACCATACTTCAATGTTTTAATACTAAAACAACAATTAATGTATACCTGAACATATTAGATTCGCTGTTAGAAACACATATTATACTCAACAAACATTCATTCATTCATAGATATAATTTATCATCACAAATACCCATGCATTCAAGCTCGTCTAACCTTTCATCAAATAACAACTTTAATTTATACCCTTTTCTTGATCAGACCTTACCTACATACTTATCATTCTACTTTTCATTCATGTAATTCTACACGTAATAACCCTACTTTGCACAATTCTCTTATGATTTACTTATCTAATCGATACTCAAGTTTTGTCATTATTTAATCATCCATACCCACAATTTACATGTAAAAGTCAAAGTAGGGATTCACATCCAAGTAGACTAACTCATTGCTTTAATCAAACTATACTTCAATACATATTTCAACCATACCAACAAGATCACATTTCACAGTATACATTCCAAACGAACAAATACATAGTCATGATTAAATATCACAACAATCATGCATAATTTATCACATACTTAGACTCAACAAATCTTTTATCAAATGTTCATGTTATCCTTAGCTATCATTCATACACAATTTATCAAATGTTCATGTATCCTTAGCTATCATTCATGCACTCATTCATTACTTTCGAAACTTAGATTATAAAGGACTTGTCTAAAAGATTTACATGAGTCTAATAAGAGAACTCACATTTGACCAAACTACTTATTCTTTAACATAATCTTAACTCAATCCCCATTCCTTCACAAATTTGAAATCGCTTGACTTCATATACCATAGGCATATCTTCATCTCATTATTTGTATAAGTATAAATTTCTATACTATCCATGATTTTAGATTCATAGTTTAATCAATTTCATATAGATATATTTCAATATGAACCAAAAATATATACAAGGGTCAGTGTAGAAACTCACCTAATCCTTACCTATTGCCATTCAAAGCTCCATATCCAACTGTCTGACTAGAAATCACTGCTCAAGCAACATAGAAATGTTGTCAAAACCTATTCACATTTCTTTAACCATTCCTTAAACATGGACAACCCCGTACAAAACCCCTTTTTTTAATCTTAACGTTCAACCAAAATTAACAACTTACTCTTGAGGATTCCATTTGTATAATTAAAATACTCATTGGAATACAAAGTAATCTTCTACTTTAGATTCGATCTTTAGTTCTAGCCCAAGGGTAACAAACCTTAGATGACTTTCAAAGAGAGCCATAACAGCATATTCAAAGGAAAGAAGAAGATAAAATGTCTCTCTTTCCATCTCATTTAACTAATATATATTTATAGATAAAACCTATGTTCCCCTAGTGAAACTTGCCACGTGTCACACTCTTTCAAAAATATCTTCATTAATGGTCTATAACTGTAAATGTAAATATAAATAAGAACCTAAAAGGGACCATATCTAGTTACTCTAACCAGAGGTGTCCTAATTAATATACTCACAATGCAACTAGCATTGTTACTCTAATAACATGGCATACTATGCCTTCGGCGAGCACTCCTTTCAAAATCATCTTTCCATTAGTCTATTATCTCATTAAACAGTAATTGAATACTAAGACTTCGTCGAACATGCTGTTACATATTCTTAACCACTTAACACAAACTTCTCCTTAATATATGGTAAAAGATCAGGAAATCAAATTCTTACTTACTCTCTTGGCGGTTACTATACATCCACACGTATACACCAAATAATCATTTGGGTGAATTACACTATGCCAGATAGACTTTTTAATGCTATGCGCCAAAACTTTAAACCCGTCATAACTGGGGTGTTACATAAGGAATCTTCCTTGCTATAATTCCCTTAAAAACAAAGTAAGGTTGTGTTTCAACAAAAGTGACATCCATGGTAACAATCATCTTCTTATCAATAGGATCATAACATTTGTAACCCTTTTTATTAAAGCATAACCAACAAAGACCCTTTTTTTTGCTCTAGGATCTAGTTTACCCTGGTTGTGAAGATGAACAAAAACACTACATCTAAAAACTCGAAGAGGTAAATTTGTGATCAATTTAGAGTTAGGAAAGGTAGCATTAAAAAAACTGAAGGGAGTTCTATAGTTTAAAATCTTACTAACATTTTATTAATAAGATATGTAACCGCTAACAAAGCCTTTCCACAAAGATAACGTGGTACATGACTAGTGAACATCAAGGCTTTAGTTACTTCTAAAAGATGATAGTTTTTTCCATCACGCAATCCCATTCTGTTATGGTGTATTTGTACAAAAGCTTTGGTGGACTATTTCATGTTTGGTTAAGAAAACACCTAATTGGTCACTAAAAGTTCCCTACCATTACCACTCTAAAATATTTTGATTTCCATACCAAATTGTGTTTCCACCATAACATAAAAAGACTGAAACATATTTTTAACTTCAGACTTATCTTTGAATAAAAACACCTAACAAATACAAGTATGGTCATCAATAAATGTGACAAACCAATGTTTCCTGAAAAAGTTAAGACTCTCGAAGGTGCCCAAACATCACTATGAATTAACGAAAAAAGTTTGGGAGCTTTATATTTTTGAGGTGGAAAGAATGATAAATGATGCTTAGCCAAATCTCAAAATTCACAATGATATGAAGAATGATTTTTATTCTTAAATAGATTAGGTAACAAATGTCTTAAATAGTAAAAATTAGGGTGTCAAAGCTTATAATGCCAAATTATAACCTTATCAAAACTAGAAACAAAGTTCAAACTTAGAGTAGTTGTTGGTTAACTTAGATGGTCATCATCAAGAAAGTAAATCCCACTAGACACTTTAGCACTGCCAATCATCCTCCTTGAGATCATGTCCTAAAATTTACACATAAAGGAGTCAAATATAGCACGAAGATTCGAGGACTAGGATAATTACTGATAGATATGAGATTACAAGCTAGATTTGTCACATGTAAAACTAAGAAAGGTTAATTTTTGATACTGCCCTTCCCAGCTATTACCGAGAATGACCCATCTGCTACTTTGATCCTTTTGTTTCCTACACAAGGTGTGTAAGTTGAGAAAAGAAAGGACTACTAGTCATGTGATCAATAACTCTAGAATCAACGATCCATAAGCTTATTTTTCAAGGCTTGACACTGAAAAAAACTGAAGAATCATTACTTGATTGGGCAAAAGAGCAAGATGGATTATTAGATAAGTTAGAAATAGAAGAATTTATCTAAAACTGTGGTGATTGAAAAAGTTTGTGTAGATGCTCTAATTGTTCCTTAGTGAATGGAAACCTTTCTAGAGAATTTTGCTGCTCATGATTTTCATTAATTATTTGGAAAGCTTTATCATCCCTAGATTGTGAACCATGACCATTTCCACTCTTCTTTCGCCCATTTGTCGATTTTTCATAGAGCTTCTAGCATGTTTCTCGAGTGTGCCAATATTTTTTTTTGCAATGGTCGCACCAAGGTTTCTTCCTTTTTTCACTTTTAATATTATTTTTAACAGTCACAATAGCGAAATTATCATCGTTAGCTTCAAATCCTGACCTTAATATTAGTTTTCTCCTAGTCTCCTCTCTTATAATCTCAAAAAAATCTCACAAAGTGTTGGAAGTAGTTTTTTTCCCTATGATTCGAGATCTCACTTCCTTAAATTCTCTATTTAAACCAACCAGAAATAAAAAAGCTCACTCATTCTCTTCTTTTTTATATAGATTTTACACTATCTGTAGGGCACTCACATTCATCATTATAACATGGATCTAGTTCTTGTCAAAGAGACATCATCTCGTTATAATAAAAATAACCTCATTTTCTCATTACCTCATCTCCCAAGGTTTTACTTTTAACTCAAAGAATTGTGGAACATTTTCTAAATCCGAATAGGTGTCAGAGTCTCAAACATCTTTAACAATCGAGAGAAAAAGAAAAGGTTTACCTAAGGATGCTTCTATGGAATTAATAATAAGCCATGCAATTATCACAGAATTTTCTGACCTCCACGTGCTCATCCTTAGATTTCCCACTTGTGGTTGCTTAACTTCTCTAGTTAAATGACCTAGCTTGTCACGCCTATCAATTGCTAACTTCATGGACTACGACCATTCGAGGTAACTTTCCATTCAGCATGTGAGATGTCAACTAAAAAGAGAGGTGCGATGCTTCTATCCTTTAAGTCATTGCACTCTTAATTATTGCTTCAATGATAAAGCTTTCTATCTCAGTTTGATTGTTGGATCTCATATATCTAGTGAATGTTGTTTTAATAATGGTATTATTGGAGATTTAACCTAGCTCTGATACCATAAAAGTTTTCAATAGATTATATTCAATAAAATTATTCTATCTTTATTACGTAAAGAATTTAGATTAAATAGAAAAAAGATTCACAACATAATTGAGAAAATAGTTCTCTTATTCTAGTAAACTATTAAAAGATTAAAAAATATTCTTAAAAAATCTCAATTGATTATTCTAAGACTATCTACCCAAATAACTTAAAAATTATCCTAAAATATATAAGAGTTCAGCACATAATTTAGGTGAATTTCTTGTGAGAAAAATATAACACATTTGATGCTTTCAGGAAACTATGTAAGAAGTTTATGAATAAGAAAAGTTAGATGATTAGAAAAATTGTTAGAACTAGGAATGATCATGGAAGAGAATTCAAGAATGAAGAATTTTCTTAATTTTGAGACAATGAAGGTATCTAACATGATTTTTTACCCCAAGGACTCCACAATTGAATAATGTTGTTGAAAGAAAAATCTTACAAACTATTATATAAAAAAGGTCATGCTAAATGAAAATTGTATCACATAAGTTTTTGAGTGGAGGTTATCAAAACAATATATCATGTGATCAACAAGATCTTATTTAGGCCTAAAACAAGGATGATACCTTATGAAATGTGGAGAACGAGGAAACAAGTTATGGGATACTTCCACGTATTTGGTAGTACATACTACATTCTCAAAGACAAATCCCACTAAAGGAAGTTTGATGCACAAAGTGATAAAGGTATATTCTTTGGGTACTCCATTAATAACAAGGCTTGGAAAGTGTACAACAAGCATGTCAAGTTGATGATGAAGTCCTTCAGTGTTGTTGTTAATGATGAATTAGGAAACTTTTTAACCAGTGAGTATAGATGAAGAAACAATAGAGCCAGTTGCAAGCGAATAATCAAACAGTGTAAAGCAATCTACATATGAAGTTTCTCAACCTCATCATCCTCAAATGTATGTATCATCCTTTAGATAGTGCCATTGATGATATTGGTTGAAGAACTGGTATAAGAATTAAGTCTAAGCCTAACTACTATGACATGGTAAGGGTAACATGCTACACATCCTCTATGGAACTTGAGAAGATTGAAAAAGATCTTAAGGATGAAAACTAGATCCAGGCCATGCAGATTGAGTTGAATTAGTTTGAAAGAAACAATGTACGACAACTAGTCCCTAGACCTAAAGATCGCAATGCTATTGGGATGAGATGGATATTTAAGAATAAGACAAATGTTCACGGTAATGTCACTAAGAAAAAGGCTATATTTGTGCCTGAAAGTTGCACCCAGGTGGAAGGAATTAACTTTGATGAGACATTCACACATGTAAACCATTAGACTCTTATTAGCAATTACAACTTACCTTGATATTAAACAATTCTAAATGGATGTAAAAAGTGCATTCTTAAACAATTTCATCACTGAAGAATTATTCTTGGAACAACATAAAGTATTTGAAGATCCTAGGTATCTAAATCACATATACAAACTCACTTAGGCATTGTATGGCTTAAAGCCAGCATTAAGGGTGTGTATGATACTCGCTAAGATTTTACTTAAATTAAATTACATTAGGGGAAATGTGGACAAGAGTTTGCCTATAAAGAAGTAGAAATGTGTGATAATAATGGCTTAACTTTACATAGATGGTATTATCTTTGGCTCAATCTTTCAACAACACAATGGAGTATTTGTAAAGATGATGCAATCAAAGTTTGAGATAAGCATGATGGGAGAGTTTCTTACTTATATTCATTATCAAATAGCTCGAAGATAAACCTTTTTATCATAAAAGAAATATGCACACAGTTTAGGCTAGGTTTGAAACCAATAAGAGCTCCAATGGGAATTTCAAACAAATTGTAATAAAATGTAAAGGGAGTTACAACTCAATCAAGAAACTATTGTAGTATAATTGGCATCCTAATTTACCTCACTGCAAGTAGACCAAACCTATCTTTTAGTGTGGATGTTTGTGCCATGTTCCAAGTAAATGCCAAGGAGTCACTTAAAAGGCTATGAAAACTATCATTTGCTAGTTAATGGAACTTTGTACATTGGAATTTGACTATCGAATGACACAAATATGAATTTGGTTAAGTGATAGTTGATTAGGTTGGGAATATGGGTGATAAAAAGGAGCACATCAAGGGATGTTTTTATCTAGGAAAAGAACCTAGTATCATGGTATAACAAGAATCAATCTTCAACCCTGTTGCCAACACTTGAGTTATTGGAAGTTTGTATATAAGAAAAATGCTAAAAGACTTTAAGTTATTGGAAGTTGGTATATTGCTAGTTACTACACTCAAGGGCAAAGTAAATTAGCATTTGATATCATTTCATCAGAGAATTGGTAGAGGAAGGTTCAATTGAGCTAAAACTTCTTACAAAAAATCAATTAGCTAATCTATTTATCAAGGGTCTTAATGTTGCATGGTTCACAAAATTGAGGAATGAAATGGAAGTGCTTTAAGTTCAATATTATAATGTCCTTTTTACCTTAACTCAATTTTGATTGCTTATTTTTTATTTTTGAAAGGTAACATTTTCCAAATTTTTTCCTTACTCTTAAAGGGAAAGTTTCAAAAAGATTGAAGTGGTTTGATAGTAATTTCTCCTAAAAGTTTCAAGAAGCCCAAAGAGAGATCTCTTTAAATTTTCCTTCTTGTCACAATAACTCAAGACATTTCTTTCAAGAAAAAATGTTAATGATTCAAGTGAAGTTAACTAGAACTCCCACTCCTTCCTTCAAAAATTCTCATCAAAGATCACCATCTCCAACTCCTTTTCAAAGGCCTTCTAAGAAAAGTGGTGAAGGAACCTCATTTGCAATCCTATTATGGGTTAAAATGTTAGAGTTTTAAAACGGTGCGTAGAACTTTAAATAAAACGATGAGTTTTGGGAGTTAATGAAAACAGGGCGTTTAAAGGCTGAGTCAGTAACGTCCAGCTGGCAGTAACTAACTTTTGTAGTATTAGCCACTTATATGTAATTACTTTGGTTTTCATTTGCAAGCATGAAAGAAAAATATACAGAACAGTCTTATTCTTCCTCATTCTCTCTGTCTCCTTTGCAAAATTATTCTTGATTTCTTCTTCTCATTCTCTCTTTTCTATTCTTGGTTCGACACTTAACAAAGGTATCAGAGCTCAGTCGATTTTCATGACCGATAATGGTGTTACCTCGCGATTGCAACAGGATGTGGCCTTTTAACAGTAAAAGATAGTGATGATCCGAAGAGAGTTGTCCCAATTCGATTCTAAGTTGGATGCCAAGTTAAAGGCCAAATTAAAGGAGTTTAAGGATGAGCTCATGTGTGAGCTACGATTTGAGCTTCAGTAATTGTTTAAGCAATATTTGGGGCACCCAAATCTTGCTATTACCAACACAGCAACCTTAACCAAAGGTACGAGAATTTTAAGCGTACCTTTTCTTAGGTTCATTCCTAAAGAACCCAAAGAGGTCTCCCCCGGAGGACGAGTTCATGTTACGGAGAACCTCTTTGTCATGGATTTTGTAAATAAAAATGTGATAAATCTTGAACCCATAAAATCCCTATCAATAGAATATACCCCATTCAAACCGGTGAAGGGAGTAAAAGATCTGGAGTTAGTAGCTAAATCAAACTATGTGGATGACTTTACGATTGATTTGGAGCATAACCAATATCAATCTTTTCAAGGATTAACTTGTTTGATGTAACTTTTTACTAAAACTGAGGATTTTTTTTGTAGATACTTTGAAGCTTCAAATTCATATTGTCGTAGGTTTTCGAGAGATATTCAAGAATCCTATGAAGAGAGAGGTTATGCATAGAGTAGATTGAGATATTTGTGAGTTCAACGGGATTTTGGCACACACATACGTAATTTCCTTGACACCGTTCTAGCCTCAAGGGTTTTAAAATTGGAATGAAATAGCTTAGAGCATCTTTTGTAACACTATTTTAGAGTTACTGTTGGATATCTTGATGGAGCATTTGATGTGGAGTCACTTGTGGAAAATTTATTTGGGCAACCTTCAGGAAATCAAGGGTGTTGTAGAGGTCTACATTTTTATGTTACCTCTTATACTAAATCTCAACACAATGGTATGGAGAACTCTCAAAACTGCAAGTCAAGGACATGTCCCTAGAGATAGCCACAATGTTACTGCAATCGGGAACAAGCTCGTGGTGTATGGAGGGGATTGCGGTGATTGATATCATGGAGATGTTGATGCGTTTGATAGGGACACTTCAATTTCGTCAACATTGACTATTCAAGGCTCCTTACTAGGGGTTGGAGTAAATCATGCTGCTGTGAGTATTGGAACATAGGTTTTCATTGTTGGAGGCACTGGATATAAAAAAATACTATAATAACGTTTAGGTCCTAAACGTGAGTGCTCCTTGTCGGGCGCAACTAGGTATAGACAGTCAGCAACCTCAAGGGAGGTTTTTTCATATTGTTGTATTCACAGATTCAAACATTGCTATCTTTAGAGGGTGTGAGGCACATGAACATCCATCATAGAGTTGTTAGTTGTATAACTTGGAGCACAACATCCTAATGGTCGTTATAACATGTGTATAATTTTCGAAAGAAATTAGAACCGAGAAGAATAATATCAACACCTTGTTCAAACTCGTAGAACATGACGATAGTATTTGGTTATGGAACACAGAAGCATGGAGGCAGGACCCATTCACAACTTGCTTGGTGCTGAAGTTCGCAGGAAAGTTAACGGAGCCTTCGACTTGGATTTCCTGATGACAACAATTGTTAATGGGAAGATATTGAAAGAGGCTTTATTTTCATCTAGACTAAGCTTAATCTCGGGAGAGCCAATGCTTGCTACAACACTAACATCAACATCAACATCAACATGCCAAATTATTGCCACTCAACCACTTCTAAACTAAAGAAATTCAAAGCCGGTGAAGGCTTCCCACTTTCACCCACCAACAATGCGTATACTTCCTGAACTGAGTTTGTGCTGATAAAGATGATATTATTATGGTGTCACTATTTAACTTCCCAGACTCAACTGTGATTACCTCTCCTGTCGGTCGTTTCAAGTCGATCCGTCTTCGTCTACAATTAACCACTGCATCACACTCAGTTAACCAGTCAATTCCCAAAATTACATCGAACTCAGTAAATGGTAATAACATTAAATCAGCAGGGAACTTACAATCTTGAATTTTCAGTGGACATTTACGACGTACCAAATTAACAATGACACTATGACCCAGTGGGTTTGTGACTTGTACGTCAAACTTAGTCGACTCAACAAGCAATTTCTTCTCAGTAGCTAACGCAGCACAAATATATGAATGAGTCAAACCCGAGTCAAGTAGTGCACACAATATATCATTAAAGAGATAGAATATACTAGTCATAACATCAGGAGCGGTAACCTATTCTCGGAATCAAATGGCATAAGCCCGTGCAAGTGCTCGAGCCTCAGATTTGCTATAATATCCCTATTACCTCTGCGATTTCCACCTGTACAGCTACTCTGCCCCGGACGTCTACTCTTTTGTGGTGTAGTAGGAGGTTTTACACTCTGTTCCTCCTTTAATTCAGATCTCATCGGGCAGTTCCTCAGAAAGTGATTTGTACTTCTGCATAGATAACATGTCCCTTTCATCTTGTGACACTTACCTACATGGCTCCTCTTACAAAACCCATATATCGGGCTATGTATATTACGAACGCTAGCTACACTGTCTACGGGTCTGTTTTGGAATTTAGATTCCGGTGGTCCCGACTTACTTCTACTCAGAAATCCTGAAGAAACTAAGCCCCGACTAGCCTCATCTCTAAATCTCTTCAACGATGGCATAGAGAAGGTCCTGGCAATATTTTTCTTTCCAGATTCTTGAAACCTCATTTCCATCTATCTCTTACCGTTGTAGATTTCTTCCATCTTTTGAGATCTGTCTGCTAAGACTATTAACGGTCGAATTTCAGAACCACCCACCATCATTCTTATCTTGTCGCTTAGCCCCTCTTCGAAACTAACACACAGGGCTTCATCAATCGGTACAACTTCTCTGACATACTTGCTATGTTGTACAAATTCTCGTTCGTAATCTACCAATATCTTATTTCCCTGTCTCAGTTCTAAAAACTCTTTATTCTTCTCATCCAAGTACCGCCTACTAACAAATTTTTTCTTGAATTCTATTTGAAAGAACTCCCAAGTAACCTCATTTTCAGGTATCATTGCCACAAGCGTAGCCCACAATTGTATGCCTCATCTTTCATTAGCGACGCGACACACCTTATATAGTCTTCTACAGGACAAGCCATTTCATTCAGAGCTCTCAACATATTTTTCAGCCAAAATTCGGCTTTGAAAGGATCATCTTTCACGCTTCTTCGAAATCTTAGCCCCGTATTTCCTCACCCTATCTATAGAGACACGATACCTCGGTTCTACCACTAGAAGTGGTAGACGCCTTTTTAGGATGCTAACGATCAGGTACCAAGTGAGTGATAGAAGGTGCATGGGGTGGTACCATCGGATTATTTCTCATAAATTTCGTGAACCACTGCCCCATTAAGCCGTAGAACATATTTTTTCCCTCATTTTCAGTCATCGGTAATATTGATGCACTATAACTAGCCCCAAAGTAATTGGTCGAAACATTATTATTTACCTCATTAGTTTCATCTTTTTCAGACTCAAACATCCTATATTTATCTGTAAAAATCTTAATTAGATTGGATACATCCATATCACACTATCACAGGTTCATATGGCATGTATTTTTAAATCATCAAACACGACTCATACAGTCCAAGAAACGGGTAAATCGTAGGCTCTAATACCATTAAATGTAACACCCAAAATTCGAACACCGTCATCTGTTAGGATTTTCGATGTTTTACTGTTCATTTATCGTTAATCATCTTATCGTAATATTATACAACTTTATTTATTAAAATTTCATTTCACATGTTACACATTGTTATTTAAACATAACAATAAATCAACAAGGGTATAAATGACATTTCCAAAATTTTAGGAGGCTTCTACCAGTACCTGATGGTCAAGTATCGGTAGTAGCCCTATAATTAAAAAATTCGAAAACGGTGCAGCTTTCTACCGATACCTTTGTTAGTTCTATCGATACAAATATAATTTCTATCGATACATGTTACGCATTTTCCGATACAAAAAACTCTAGAAAGCTATAATTCTCACCCTACAACTTCTACCAATACATCTATGCATATAGCTATCGATACTCACAATTCAACTACCGATACATCTCAAGTCAGTGAATAACCTCTCTCCTACCCTGAACTTCTACCGAAACATACATGAGATCTACCGAAACAAGTATGCAAAATCTCAAGACTTATACCAAATACAAGTTCATTAATCTTCATTCATACACAACTTTAAGTATGCTTTTAAGTTAACACAAGTAAATGATTTTTATGTCAAACATGGTACTTAAATATACTTTCAACATTTCATCAACCATAGCAAGGTTTTTCACAAACTCATTATACATAAGCAAAGAGAGACATCGTCCTAGTACATGCCATATTAACCAAGTGATGTAAAAGTCTACCAAAAAATTCCGGGATAATGTGATGCTCTAAGATGATCCGATCTTCAAACAGAAAAAATGAATCTACAAAACAGTAGCAAATCCATGGGTAAGCACTTTCAGACTTAGTAAGTTCACAAGTTAAATAGATTTATCAAACTTCAAGAGTTGTAACAATCTAGTTAACCGAATGGAATACAGTGTACATCCGAGGTAAGTCTCAACTCGCATTTGATACTCACGATGACACAAAGTCATTGGACCATTAATCCGTAATGTCATTACATTTAATACTCAGGATGACATATAGTCATCAGACCTCTTGTTCCGTAAAGAAATTCATATACTCACGATGACACTTAGTCATTGGACCTTATAATCCGTGAAGGATTCATGTACTCATGATGACACTTAGTCATCGGACTTTAGAATCTATGAACGATTCATGTACTCACGATGACACTTAGTCATCGGACCTTATAATCCATCAAGGATTCATGTACTCACGATGACACTTAGTCATCGGACCCTTTTTCATTTACGGCTCGAAGCCCGTTGCCTTTCTTTGCTTTATTCTTGTCTTCCAACTTTTGATCATCATTTCAATTCACTACAGAATTTTATAATACAAGAATGTGCAATTCAAACTGAAATTTAACCATACGAACTTACCGGACTGAATTGCGGTTATGAATGAATTCTAGGGACTACTCCACTAATTTTCATTTTCCTCGATCTGTGGCACGATCGTAGTCTACATTCACAATTTCATTTCTCACATTAAATCACACCACTAATTCATTTAAAACAATATAGTCCTTTTTGGTAAAATTATGATTTTACCCTTAATAGTTTCCTTTTATTCAATATGGTCCTTTCAACACAAAACATGCAAAATAACCATTCTCTCACACAACTAACCATAATCGAATTATCTTGATATCTATTCAACCCATTCATACATTTATTTTCATAACAATACATGTAATTTCACCATTTTCACACTTTAGTCCTTAAATCCTAATTTCATTAAAAATCACTTTACAAAAAAGATTTAGCCCAAGTATCAAACACTCAAATATATCAAAAGCTTTAAAGAACAAGCAATTTCAACAATGGCAAGTTTTCTAACATTTGACAGATTCACAAATTAGTCCTTGCATAAGCTAAATTAAGTTGATACGGACTCAAAAACATAAAAATTACTAAAAACGATCAAGGTTTGCTTACCCAAATCAAAGCTCAAAATTTGGAATTGAAAACCCTAGTCTTTCCCCTCTTAATGCCATGTGAAGAAGAAAGAAGAAAGAAAATGGGATGAAATTCTCAATTTCTTTCTTTTAATTTCATATATATATAAATGGAAATTTTGTAATTATTGAGACTTTCATCATTAATCTTTAATTAAACATTTTTAACCTTTATTAAACCTATTTATAATCAATATAATTCATACCAAATTCACCCACTAACACCCCTTTGGTTAATTTATTCCTTTGGTCTTTCTAATTAAACGTCTATACTTTTTCCATTTTTATGATTTAGTCCTTTCTATTAAATTAATAATATAATTAATGAAATTTTCAAATCATAATTTTATACGATGCATATATCACTAGAAATATTTAAAATAAATAAATTTACGACTCGACTCAACGGAGTTGCGGTCTTAAAACAACTGTTTTCGACACTACTAAAAATCGGGCTATTACAACTCTTCCCTAGGGAAATTTCATCCCGAAATTTCTTACCAGTAAACAGGTTAAGGTACTGTGACCTCATCGAAGACTCCGTCTCCCAAGTATCTTCAAGCCCGTATCGGTTCCACAGTACCTTCATTAATAGTACTATTTTGTTTCTTAATTCTTTCACCTCGTGAGCCAAAATCCTCATCGGTTCTTCCAAATACGACAAATCCGACTGTTTCTCAACCTCACAATGTGCAATCACATGAGAAGGATTCAATCTATACCGTCTCAACATCGAAACATGAAATATGTTATGAATCTTCTCTAGTTTTGGTGGTAAAACTAGCTTATATGCCACAGGACTAACCAATTCAATGATCTCATACGACCTAATAAACCGTGGACTCAATTTTCCTTTTCTGCCAAACCTTAGCACTTTCTTCCAAGGTGAAACTCTCAAGAAGACTCGATCTCCCACTGCAAATTCTATATCTTTCCTTTTAAGATCTGCATAGGACTTTTTTCGGTCAAATGCTGCTTTCAAACAGTTACGAATCACTTGTACCTTGTCTTTGGTCTCATGAATCAAGTTGGCGCCAACTAACTTGTTTTCACTCAACTCTAGCCAATACAAAAGTGTTCTGTATTTCCTACCGCATAATGCTTCGAACGGAGCCATTTCGATAATAGTCTGATAGCTTTCGTTATATGCAAACTCTACCAATGGTAGGTACCTTTCCCAGCTACCCTCAAACTTAAGTATACAGCACCATAGCATATCTTCAAGGATTTGTATTACCCATTCTAATTGACCATCCGTCTACAGATGATATGCAATACTGAAATTCAGTCTGGTTCCCAAAGCTTCATGTAACTTACCCTAAAATCTCGAGGTGAAATATTGATCTCTATCAGAGATAATAGATACTGGTACTTCATGTAGTCGTACTATCTTAGATACATACAATTCAACCAACTTCTCTAGTGGAAAATCCACTTGAATAGGAATAAAGTTAGTCGATTTCATCAATTTGTCCACTATAACCCAGATCGAGTCTTTCTTCCTCGACGTCACAGGTAATCCTATAACAAAATCCATAGTGATTCGTTCCCATTTTCACTCGAAAATGGTAATAAGCTGTAACAGTCCAGATGGTACTTGGTGTTCAGCTTTTACTTGCTAACACACCAAACATCTAGTCACAAATTCTGAGACTTCTCGTTTCATACCCGGCCACCAATACATCTTCTTCAGGTAGTTATACATTTTCACGCTGCTCAGATGAATGGAGTAAGTACTGTTGTGAACCTCTACCAGAATGTCCTGTCTTAAGTTAGAATTATTAGAAATGCATACTCTGCCCTGAAAGTACAACATACCATCATCATCTATAGTAAATTCAGTAGTTGCATCATTCTGCATCTATTCCTTCTTAGTCTTAAGCTTTGAGTAATCTTTTTGTAATTATCGTATCCGCTGTAAGAATAACGATTTCGTACGAAGTTCTGCTGTAACAGAAGCATCACCTTCAAGTGACAAATGAACGTTCATTCTCTCAAAGCAAATAATTATTTTTGGCTCAAAGCATTAGCGACAACATTAGCCTTTCTTGGATGGTATTCAATTACCAAATCATAATCTTTCAATAATTCCAACCGTCAATGTTGCCTCAAATTTAGTTCCTTCACCTTAAAATTTAATGATCTGTGAATATGTGACACTTCTCCTCGTATAAAAAATGTTGTCAAATTTTCAAAGCAAACACAATGGTAGTCAGCTCTAAGTCATGGGTCAGATAGTTTCATTCATGTGATTTTAATTGTCGAGAGGCATAACCTATTACCTATCCTGTTTGCATCAATACACAACCCAGGCCATTTAGAGATGCATCACTATGTACGACAAACTCTTTACCCGTTTCCAGTTGTGTCAAAATCGGAGCTTCTATCAACAATTTCTTCAGCTGATCAAAACTCTGCTGACACCTTTCTGACCACACAAATTGAATATTCTTCTGTAGCAATTTCGTTATCAGTAGGGTTACAATAGAGAAATTTCTCACGGATCAACGATAATAGCCTACCAATCCTAGGAAACTACGTACCTCGAAAACATTCTTGAGTACCTTCCAATTGAAAATAATCGACACTTTACTTGGATCAACCCGAATCTCCTCCGATGATACCACATGGCCCAGAAATCCCACTTTCCTGAGCCGAAACTCGCACTTGCTGAACTTTGCATACAACTGTTTTTCTCACATTATTTGTAAAACTTCCCTCAAATGTTGAACATGCTCTGTCTCTGATTTGAAATAAATTAATATATCATTAATGAACACCACTACGAATCTGTCCAATTGAGGTTTAAAAATCTGGTTCATCAAATTCATAAATGTTGTCGGAGCGTTAGTTAACCTAAACGACATTACTAAAAACTCATAATGCACGTATTGAGTTCTAAATGTTGTCTCCTGCACAACATTGTCTTTTACTCGCATCTGATAATAACCCAATCGGAGATCTATTTTAGAAAAGACGCTCGCACCCCTCAATTGATCAAACAACTCATTAATACGAGGTCATGGGTATTTATTCTTGATTGTTACCTTATTTAGCTGTCTGTAGTCTATACACGTTCTCATTGATCCATCTTTCTTTTTCACAAACAATACAAGTGTGTCCCAAGGCGATATGCTCAATCGAATAAAGCCACTATCCAACAACTCTTGCAATTGTGCCTTTAAATCTTTCAATTCAGAGGGTGCCATCCTATACAGTGGAATCGAAATCGGTGCGGTCCCAAGTACTAAATTAATGTCAAACTCTACTTCTCTGACCAGTGGTAAACCCGGTAACTCCTTCGAAAACACATATGTAAATTCCTTGATAATCGGTACTTGTTCTAACTCTGTTCCGATATTACGAGTATTAAGTATATAAACCAAAAATGCTTACAACCTTTACGAACCATCTTTGGTGCTGATAAAGATGAGATTATTATGGTGCCACTATCTAACTTCCCAGGCTCAACTGTGATTACTTCCCTGTCGGTAGTTTCAAGTCGATCTATCTTTGTTTACAATTAACTACTGCATCATATTCAGTTAACCAGTCCATTCCCAAAATTAAATCGAACCCAGTAAATGGTAATAACATTAAATCAGCAGGGAACTTACAATCCCTAATTTTTAGTGGACATTTATGACATACCAAATTAACAATGACACTATGACCCAATGAGTTTGAGATTTATACATCAAACTAAGTCGACTCAACAAGCAATTTCTTTTCAATAGCTAACGTAGTACAAATATATGAATGAGTCGATCCCGGGTCAATCAGTGCACACACAATACCATTAAAGACAGAATATACCAGTCACAACATCAAGAGCGATAGCCTCTTCTCGGGCTCGAATGGCATAAGTCCATGCAGGTGCTCGAGCCTTAGATCTAGCTATAGTATCCCTGTTACCTCCGCGGGTTTCACCTATACCGCTACTCTACCCCAGACGTCTACTCTTTTTTGGTGTAGTAGGAGGTTTTACACTCTATTCCTCATTTACTTCAGATCTCATCGGGTAGTTCCTTAGAAAGTGATCTGCATTTCTGTATAGATAACATGTCCCTTTCATCTTGTGACACTTACCTGCATGGCTCCTCTTACAAAACCCACATATCAAGCTAGGTATATTACGAATGCTAGCTACACTATCTACGGGTCTATTTTGGAATTTAGATTCCGGTGATCCCGACTTACTTCTACTCAGAAACCCTGAAGAAACTGGGCCTCGACTAGCCTTTTCTCTAAATCTTTTCAGCGATGGCATAGAGAAGGTCTTGGAAATATTTTTCTTTCCAGATTCCTGAAACCTCCTTTCCCTCTGTCTCTTGCTGTTGTAAATTTCTTCCATCTTTTGAGCTCTGTCTGCTAAGACTACTAACGACCAGATTTCAAAATCACCCACCATTATTCTGATCTCGTCGTTTAGCTTCTCTTCGAAACGAACACACAGGGCTTCATCAATCAGTACAACTTCTCTGACATACTTGCTAAGTTGTACAAATTCTCCTTCGTAGTCTGCCAATGTCTTATTTCCCGGTCTTAGTTCTAGAAACTCCTTCTTCTTATCCAAGTACCGCTTACTGACATATTTCTTCTTGAATTCTATTTGAAAGAACTCCCAAGTAACCTCGTTTTCAGGTATCATTGCCAAGAGTATAGACACCAATTGTAGGCCTCATCTTTTAATAGCGACGTGGCACACCTTATATAGTCTTTCGCAGGACAAGTCATTTCATTCAGAACTCTCAGCATATTTTTCAGCCAATATTCAGCTTTGAAAGGATCATTTTCCACGCTTCTTCGAAAATCCTCAGCCCCATATTTCTCACCTTATCTGTAGGGACACGATGCCTCGGTTCTACCACTAGAGGTGGTAGAGGCCTTTTTAGGGTGCTACAGATCAGGTACCTGGCTGTGTGATAGGAGGCGTATGGGGTGGTACCATTGGATTATTTCTCATGAATTCCGTGAACCACTATCCCATTAAGCCGAAGAACATATTTTTTGCTTCATTTTCAGTCATCGATAATATTAATGCACTATGACTAGCCCTAGAGTCATTAGTCGAAACATTGTTGTTTACCTCATTAGTTTCATCTTTTTCAGAGTCAGGCATTCTGTATTTATCTGTAAAAATCTTAATTAGATCGGATTCATACATATCACACTATCACAGGTTCATATGGCATGTACTTTTAAATCATCAAACACGACTCACACAGTCTAAGAAATGGCTAAATTGTAAGCTCTGATACCATTAAATGTAACACTCATAACCCGAACACTGTCACCTGTTAGGATTTTCGGTATTTTACTGTTCATTTATCGTTAATCATCTTATTGTAATATTATACAACTTTATTTATTAAAATTTCATTTCACATGTTACACATCGTTATTTAAACATAACCACAAATCAATAAGGGTAAAAATGATATTTCTAATATTTTGTGAGGCTTCTACCGATACCTGATGGTCAAGTATCGGTAGTAGCCCTATAATTAAAAAATTCAAAAACGGTGTAGCTTTCAACCGATACCTGTGTTGGTTCTATCGATACAAATATAATTTCTATCGATACATGTTACGTATCTACCGATACAAAAAACTTCAGAGAGCTATAATTGTCACCCTACAACTTCTACCGATACATTTATGCATATAACTACCGATACTCACAATTCAACTATTGATACATCTCAAGTCAGTGAATAACCTCTCTCCTACCCTGAACTTCTACTGAAACATACATGAGATCTATCGAAACAAGTATGCAAAATCTCAAGACTTATACCAAATACAAGTTCATTAATCTTCATTCATACACAACTTTAAGTATGCATTTAAGTTAACACAAGTACATGATTTGTATGTCGAACTTAAGTCTACTTTCCACATTTTATCAACCATAGCAAGGTTTTTCACAAACTCATTATACATAAGCAAAAAGATACATCGTCCTAGTACATGTTATATTAACCAAGTGATGTAAAAGTCTACCGAACAACTCCGGGATAGTATAATGCTCCAAGATGATCCGATCTCCGAACAGAAAAATTGAATCTACAAAACAATAGGAAATCCACAGGTAAGCACTTTAAGGCTTAGTAAGTTCACAAGTTAAATAGATTTATCAAACTTCAAGAGTTGTAACAATCTAGTTAACCGAATGGAATACAGTGTACATCCGAGGTAAGTCTCAACTCGCATTTGATACTCACGATGACACAAAGTCATCGGACCCTTAATCCGTAGTGGAATTCATTACATTTAATACTCAATATGACATATAGTCATCGGACCTCTTGTTCCGTAAAGAAATTCATATACTCATAATGACACTCGCTCATCGGATCTTATAATCTGTGAAGGATTCATATACTCACGATGACGCTTAGTCATCAGACTTTATAATCCATGAACGGTTCATGTACTCACGATGACACTTAGTCATCGGGCCTTATAATCCATGAAGGATTCATGTACTCCCGATAACACTTAGTCATCAGACCTTTTTTCATTTACTGCTCGAAGCTCGTTGTCTTTCTTTGCTTTATTCTTGTCTTCCAACTTTTGATCATCATTTCAATTCACTACAATAGTTTATAATACAAGAATGTGCAATTCAAACTGAAATTTAACCATACGAACTTGCCGAACTGTGTTGCGATCGTGAGTGGATTCTAGGGACTACTCCGCTAATTTTCCTTTTCCTCGATCCGTGGCACGGCTGTAGTCTACATTCACAAATCATTTCATTTCTCACATTAAATCACACCACTAATTTATTTAACACAATATAATCCTTTTTGGTAAAATTATGGTTTTACCCTTAATAGTTTCCTTTTATTCAATCTGGTCCTTTCAACACAAAACATGCAAAATAATCATTCTCTCACACAACTAACCATAACCGAATTCTCTTCAGTATCTATTCAACTCATTCACACATTTATTTTTACAACAATACATGTAATTTCACCATTTTCACACTTTAGTCCTTAAATCCTAATTTCATCAAAAATCACTTTACAAAAAGATTTAGCCCAAGTATCAAACACTCAAATATATCAAAAACTTTCAAGAACAAGCAATTTCAACAATCGAAAGTTTTCTAACATTTGACAGATTCACAAATTAGTCCTTGCATAAGCTAGATTAAGCTGATACGGATTCAAAAACATAAAAATGACTAAAAACGATCAAGGTTTGCTTTCCCAAATCAAAGCTCCAAGTTCGGAATTGAAAACCTTAGGTTTTCCCCCCTTAATGTCGTGTGGAGAAGAAAGAAGAAAGAAGAAAGAAAATGGGATGAAATTCTCAATTTCTTTCTTTTAATTTATATATATATATATATAAATGAAAATTTTGTAATTATTGAAACTTTCATTATTAAGTTTTAATTAAACATTTTTAACCTTTATTAAACCTATTTATAATTATAATAATTCATATCAATCCACCCACTAACACTCCCTTGGTTAATTTATTCCTTTGGTCCTAATTAAACGTCTATACTTTTACCCTTTTGATGATTTAGTCATTTCTATTCAATTAACTATCTAATCAATGAAATTTTCGAATCATAATTTTATACGATGCATATATCACCAGAAATATTTAAAATAAATAAATTTACGACTCGACTCATCGGAGTTGTGATCTCGAAACCACTGTTTTCGACACCACTGAAAATCGGGCTATTACAAGAAGGATCATTTTAGGGGGAGAGTATTTGTTATGGGTTAAAATGTTAGAGGTCTAAAACGGTGCGTAGAACTTTAAATAAAACGATGTGTTTTGGGAGTTAATGAAAACGGGGCGTTTAAGGGTTGAGTCAGCAACGTCCAGCTGGCAGTAACTAACGTTGGCAATATTAGCCATTTTTTTGTATATGTAATTACGTTGATTTTCATTTGCAGGCATGAAAAAGAATTATACAGAACAATCCTCTTCCTCATTCACTCTGTTTCCTCTGCAAAATGCTTCTTGATTTCTTCTTCTTCTCTCTCTCTTTTCTATTCCTGGCTCGACACTTAACAAATCCCTCAAGTTGTGACTCAAAGACAATCCTACACAAGAACAAACTCCAATTGTTCCACCAATTGCCATCGACTAAGGCAGTGTAACAGAAAGTAATGTCACACTGTCTGAAGAACCTGAGGTAAATGATTTTGTTGATCCTACTTACTACTATGCCTTTGAAACTACTACCACTCTTGAGTCTGTTGAGAGAGGTGATAAGATGCATGAGAATTACAAGAGAATAATTGAAAAATAGTAAAAGAAATTGATTGCCTACTTGAAGAAGGTCCATAGCCTGTTTAGGATCGAATAATTGATAAATATATCAAGAAAATTGTTACAGTATGCCCAAAGACTAATAATGAGAATTACATGATTTACCTTGTTTATTCATATAAAACATTCCCATTATTATTTCAATTTCTTTTTCTGTTGAGTAAGGTTAGACTTTCAACTTTTATCATACAAAAGAAAACACTTTGGAAAGTGCTTTTGGAATCCAACCAAAAAGCTAGATTTTGCTATCGCAACAGAAATTTATAGCTATTAAAGGAGAATAGCACTCGTCATTCAGAGTTTGTTACTTTACCAATTGATTAGCAGCCAATTCTTGTTTGACTAAACAAAAACAAAGAAAAGAAACTCAACATTCAGAGATTTACAGGCAAATTATAGCTATTAAAGGAGATTAACACAACCCACAGGAGAATAAAATTTGATTACAAGAATATTAACAAACTTTTTTTTTAAAGACCAATCACACTACCTGCACTGCAGATTAGAAATATCAACTGCAAAACACAACAATAAAAGAAAACCAACTACCTATACAACCAACATAACCACTGGCCACTCCAAACAAAACCTGACAAAAGGTTAGCCCATAGTCAATAGTTCCTTTTTTTTTTCTTTCTTTTCAGTTCATCTCTAAGCAGAGGAAAATAATAGCACTCTATGTCAGACAGTCGCATACCGATTCAGTGGTTTTCTTCCTCTGGTTTACTCTTTTTCCAGATTTCTTCACAAACCAATTTCAGTGAATATAGGTTCACCGGCATGCAAGTTATGATCTTATAATCAATCACCAAAGTAGAGGTAAAATATATATATAAAGAGAAAATAAAACAAAGGACCCAGGAGACCTATGCAAATTTGCTCCTTGCCACTGCTGCAACTAAAATTTTTTGTCATTGAGTGCTGCGTGTTAACCCACTTCGAGATACATTTCTGCATAAATTTGAGAAGTAGTCCGTTACATTGAAAATCAATATTCACAATATACTAAGCAATGAAAGCAAAATGAGCATGTGACATCTGTCTATTGCAGGCCTTGACTTCAGCAAGTAATCCAAAATCAAATTGGCAGAATATCGAAAATAATTAACAAGTAGGTTCATTTCAATTGATCACTACAACTTTAAGTACCAAATTAAGATGAATCCTAACATATACATGTAACTTATGCAAAAGTTCACCGGCAGTCTCCAAGTACTGTATCCAGAAGGGTATGGTAACATTCTGAACTGAAGTGAAGACAAAGGAAGAGGCAAACTAAAGTAACCAACAAATAGAAAGAATTATACTCTCTAAGTTTTAACTACAGTCTTCTCTAAAATGATTATGTCTTTCAGTGCAAACGATCCTACCCCATAGCTACAGTGAAGACAGAGGCAAAGCAACTATGAATCAAATTATACTTCATAATGTCTAATTTCTACTTTACTTGGGATGTACAAGAGTATAATTCTATACAACAGATTATTTGCACTTCGTTGAGAATATTTATAGAAGTTGAAATCACTCATTTCTGTTATTAGCTTTTACAGTTTCACAATGAAATCTCCCCCTATTCACATTTTCCACACAGAGAATAAGAAGAAAAAAGCTATCCAAAGATATCATGTCTCAAGACTTTGCCTTGATTTCATGGAACTCCTTCAGGAATATCCTATAAAATCTAAGTATCTAACAAGCATTTACAAGGGCAACTCTGTAAATATATTTACTATATCATAAGAAAATATCAATTAACAGTTTATAACACATTAAATTGATTATTAGCTAAAATACCAAAGATCCCACACTTTAATTTGTCAATAAGCCCTTATCATCCTTTGGTACCCAATTAAGCCTTGGAAGTATATTTTTGTTTAATGAAGCCTTTACCATGCACAAAAACCTCTAAAATCTGGTAGAGAACTTTGAGGATTTAATTAAAAAAAAAAAAACTTTAGAAGGTTTAATTGGATACTCTAAATGAATATGGGCTTATCAAGGAAATTCAAAAGGGTCTTTTTTAGTATTTTAGGGTTGATTCTGTAAGATCACTAAATATGCAATATTACAAATCTATATGATGCGAACAGGGGTCCACCCGATATACATGTCTGGTGCCCAAAGCAAATGCCTAAGTTGCTAAATCTTGCTGAATGTCAACAACCCTGTAAACCATTAGGAAGACGGGTTTTGCAAGAATTACTCAGATGCTTCTATAGCATCATACAGCTCCTGCCTTCCATCCCCAAAAAAAAAAGCCAAAGTTTCTTTTGCATCTTTTAATTTTAACAAATGACTTTCTTCTTCTTAGCCATCTAGGCCTATAGGTTCAAAGATGTGAGAAAATAATATAGACAGAAAAAGGCAAGCTCATCAGATGACTGGTGAGTGCTGAACCCCATGTGAAAAAATTCGAAACTTGGATAGGGATATAGATATTGCCATGTGTAACTTTAGAATTAGCATATGATAGTACAAAAACATAAAAAAGATTGTTAGAAAATTCAAAGCAAAAAGAAAATGCAACACGCTAAGAGTATAACATACAGGTTGACATCACAGCTGCTTACCCCACAATTAGTAATGGAAAAATGCAACAGCAGCAATATAGGAAAAGAAAAAAATTTTAAATCTAAACGCACCTTCCAGTAAGCAGCTGAGCAGCAGATCCCTTGGAGTTACCAAACCGCTTGGCCCTATTCTCATGTTCTTTCTCCACACGCATTGCAGCAACCTCTTTCTCCATTGCAGCTACTTCTCTTCTCATTTTTTTAGCCTCAACTTCCATTGCCTTTGTCAATGTTTCCACCTTCTTGGCAAGCATCTGAAAATACAAGGATTACTTGAGCATATATCCAGAAGGGTAAATTTAAACGGTATTGGACTGGAAGAACAAGTATCAACCTCAATTGCATCATCCTTATCCTTGAGGCTTTGATCTTTCTCGTGACCAGCTTTTCTCAAAGCTATGACCTCTTTCTGCAGCAAATCATACAATACACCTGGAACATTATCCTCTGTGTCCACAGGCTGGAAATCAGTGGGTTTTCCATCATTTTGTGCCTCAATCTCCTTGGTTCTGTTTGAAGGCTGGTTGAATGAAGTATTTGAGCCTGTTCCATTTAAAAGCAATTTAGCCCTCTCTAATGATCTTGTGCCTCCATCAAATGATTTGGATGTTCCCTTAGCATGCTTCAAAACTGTACTAGAAGACAAAGAGGATCTCAATTGAGAGCTTGGCGATTTCTTCGATAAAAACCCATTGGCTGTAAGTTTTGAGAAGTTATCAGCTCCACCCAGAGATTGACGCCTAGAAGGCCCATTGCTCATGCTTCTTACATCTGATGTACTTCGACTAAGACTGTTAGAAGATCCTCTCAAGCTGTCTTCCAGAACTTTAAGCCTCAATTGATATTTCTCCTGGAAAATCAAAAGCCTTTATTTCAAAAGCAGCAGCATCAACAAAGAGAACAGAATGGTAAGTGTCGCAATCAGATTATTACTTTCAACTGTGCTTCAGATTTTGCAGTTCGCTCAGTTATAGCAAGCTTGTCACGAAGCTGCTGCATTTCTCCCTGTAAGAAATAAAATCCACAATGAATAGAAATTATTAATTTAAGGGCCTATATTGTACTGAATAGGAGAAAGTATCCACAAAAACCTGCAAGAATCTCCTTTCTTCGAGCCATTGTTTTACGGGCATCACTTTGTCATTAGCATCTTTCCACTCATTTGCTACAACCGTGGCCACTCTATTTGCTGTTACTTTTGCACGTGCCAGCTCTCGGTCAAGAGTTTTTCTTTCCTCCTAAGGAACAAAAACAATAATTCATTCAAAAAGAGATCTAAGAGTATATCAACATAAAACAATATGAAAACTCAAACACTGTATTGCTAGGCAGATTACATTCATCTCCTGAACTTTCCGCTGGTAATCCCTAACTGCATTTGCAGCAGCACCACCAGCAAGAACAGCCTCCTCCAGCTCTCTTACTGTTTGTGTAAGCTTTTCAACCTCTGCAACTTTTTGGCGATGCATTTTGTCCAAAATTTTGTTTTCTTCCTACATAGACAAATCATAAATATGTGACTTTCTTCATTATATAAAATACAAACTAAGCACAAAGTATATGGCCCAACTCCTGAGTCCTAAATTTGATGCACCCGATGCAAGGCGACACCAAGAACAATTACCATACCTGGCAAATTTCTATCTGCTTCATCAACTCCTGGTTTTTATTTTGTAGATCATCCACCATGGACGCTTTGGCCAATGCAACCTGTACAGTCCTTTCAGCTTCGAGTAAAGCTGCTTCTTTTGATTTAGTTAGACGATCAAGTGCTTTGTTATCATCTTGAAGTTTAGCAATCTGCAAGGGACCACAAGTGCTAATCAGTGAGAATACTCAATCACATATAATTTATAAAACATTTTCAATTCTCTTTGTGGGACAGAAGCAATAGTTCAAAAGTTGCAACAAAACCTCTTGCCGAGCAAGCTTTAGTTCAGCCTCTAATGGTGCAAGAATTGCTTCAATTGGAGGCATATCATCATCCTTTTGAGCAGCATGAACCCTCCGCAGAGTGGCCTCTGCTGCAAACTGAGCAGCCATCGATGCCTTCTTCTCATCATTTATTTTCTTGATTTCAAGGTTCTGCAGAACATTTTTATCAACTAATTATAGCAACACAACACATAAAACAATAAGCTAGAGAAAATCCCAAAGCAATACCTTGCTTTCCAGAAGAGATTCAGTCAACTTAAGCTTCTCTTCCATTCTTGAGAGCTCATCAGTGAGCTATTGTTCAAAATACAAATAAGAAAACAAAGTCAGTATCCATCTCAATCACAAAATATTATAAGAATTCCAAGTCAGATGACCAATGTTAACCCACATTTCAGACCTATCCAACACCGCAAACAGTCAAAACCATACATTACATTCAATTACTACCAAAAGGTTGATAAACAAGTCTTTTTGATGCAAGAGTGTTGGCAAGTATGTAGAAGACATAAAAATCACGAGTTGTCCTGAACAAGACTAGGGATCATATGCAATCCAGAAACACTAAGTCACAAGACAAAGAGGGCAATTAACTGTCTGAATCTCTAAACATCAAATCAATCCATTCAATCATGAGATTGGGGTCACTAAACCCCATTACAGAATTAAATATAGGAAGTACAAAACATAAATGGAAGAAGAATAGTTAATCTAACAGGAAACCATGACTCAAGTTCTAGACATGTAGACAAGAAATCGTATGACAGCTTTGACAGGCCAAACAACATTAACAGACAGGACTAAAGCAACTTAAGATATGCAAAACATTGAAACTAATTAGTCATAATCTACAATTTTAAAATCATATCATACAGGTACTAGAAGGCAACATGAAAATGAAGTTGAATAAATGATGTTAGATGAGACAGCCCACCAATGACTTCCTAAAACTACTGAGCAACAAATCTCAATGATGACACTTCCAACCAACATGACTTTGACAGAACAGTTATGTATTTCAGCAGATTACATCCGCAAAAACCAAGAAACTATCCAAAGTTTAACATAGATTTGCATTCAGCAACGGAGACACAGGCAGACACCAACATTTACTAATCAATTTTGCAGGATCTGCTTTTCTTCCGTAAAATAACAATATACACTGAAATACAAACAGTCCTATCTTCCATCAATTCTTTTGTATAAGTATCATCATATCTAAACTTAAAATAAATAGTAAGCTTTTCCCAAAAAAAATTTAAACATCCAGCTAAGTGGAGGAAAAGAAAAGGGAAAACATTGGACTTTCCACACAAAGATCAGAAAATATAAAAAAGAACCAGCAAATTTCCAAAATTTTCAAAATAAATTACTACTTAAATTACCACTATTACTAAAGCGTTTTCATCAATCAGTTAAAACTAATTTCTTAAATAAAATAAATACCAATGATTATATTTTTCCAAAAAAAAAGTAACCTCTTCGACAGCCTTTTCTCTTTGCCTTTCAGACATCCTTAATGCCTTAATTTCTGCTTGTGCTTCTCCCAATTCTCTATCTTTATCTGTAACCCAATCCAAAAAAAAAAAATCAAAATTATAATTATTATAAAATAAATACAAAGGGTTAATGTTAACTAAAAAGGAGCTAAATTGGGCTGAATCAAGGCGAAAAACAACTAGATCGAGCTACATTCCTCACCTCTAACTTCATTCTCCAACCGATTGAGCTCTACTTTCACCGGATCCGACCCGTGAAGCAATGTAATGAACTCATTATCCGCATCGAAGCTAGGTCTAACAGCTCTCCTCCTCGACGAACCTTTCCCTCCACTCTCCTTAAACGACGCCGACACCGTCAACGCCGGAGGTATTCCCGTCGAGCTCGATGTCACCCTCACCGGCGACTCACTCCTTGCATTGCTTCCTACCTCCACCGCTTCGCCGTCAATCTCCGCCATCTCCGATTCAAATACTTCCTCTCACCACTTCAACCCCCAAATGCAACCAAATCCAAAAAAAAATCTTTCCAAAGAGAGAAGCTTGCTTCACATCTAAAACTTCAAAGTGGATCCAAATGCTAGGGTTTCAAATCAGTTCAAATACAGCTGAGAAACAGATTATCAGATATAGAAATAAAAGAAAAAGAGAAAGAGAGAGAATGAAGAAGAGAGAAAATAATGTTTGCTGCTTTTTTTTCTCTCTCTCTAGAATGTGGATTTAAATCTGGTTACAGTGACTACTGACATAGTGGAGAGAGAGAGAGAAAGAGAGAAAAGAGAGTAATTGGCAAATGAGATTAAATTAATTAATCATGGGATTAATTTAATGCAAGTGTTTTGTGTTAAGAGAAGTGAAAGGCTTTGCCCGATTTTCAGCAGACAAAAAAGCGTGTAAGCTGGGGGACTGTGTATTATCGGACAGTAAAACTTCAACTTCTAGTCGCCTTCTTTTTTTCTTTTTTTTTATAAACTAGGATTCAGTTTAGAATAAACCGAGGGTGCAATGCGCATAGGGGTTGCTAAAACGAGTAAGGGTGCGTAATACGCAGCAACTTAGTAGAATCCAATTCTCAATTTTGGATGGATGCAAAATCCCGTTTATATATATATATATATATATATATGCATGTAGTTTTGCAAAAAAAATTGGTAAATTACATTCAAGATCACTAAATTATTAATAATTTATGTTTTGGTCATTCAATTTTAAAAAGTTAGAAAATAGTCATAAAATTATTTGAAAGTTTTCATTTAAGTCATTGGGCTATTAAAATCACTTATGTGTAGCATTAACTGTTCGTATCACTTACACCAATCAAAAGCTTTCATTCATCTTCTTTTCTATAATTTAGTTTTCATGAAACAATTTTGAACGTCAAAAATCTACAAACCAAAATCCAAACATCTTTATTCTTTAATCTCTAACAATGACTGTTAGATCAACTTGGATTTTTAAGGTATGTTCTACTCATTGATATTGATCCATCATACTGATCCTCGAATCGTTACTTGGAGCTCACTAACTAGGCTTTTTACAAAAAGAAAAACTTAACAACCTGATGACTTAAATAAAAACTTTTGAATAGTTCAGTGACTTAAATAAAAACTTTCAGATAGTTGAGTGATCATTTTATAACTTTTTGGAATGATCAAAAGTAAATTTACTAATAGTTTAGTGAACTTGAGTGTAATTTACCCATTTTTTTGAAAAAATGATAAATTTTGAAATTCAGTCAATATTTGTAAAGACAATATTTAAGTTTTTCTATTTTAAATTCAATTATTAACATCACTACTACTTTATCTAAAAAAAATGTCATTTAGTATGTTCATATAACACCCCATACTTGACCTGATCGTTAGGTCCGAACTACGGGATGTCACATATGTTGCTAGAGCAATTACGATCATAATAGCAAAACAAATAAACAAATTATGCATGTCATTAAGCTCAATACATAATTCCATATGTTATAAAATTAAATTCGAGATTTGAACAAGCTTATGAAATCCCTTTCAATAAATCGAGGTTGATTGATGACTAAAATGTAATATTTTTAAAATTCTCAAGTTGGAGTCGCAACGTTGAGGGTATCACGTCGGGATCTACTAATATTTGCGCACAAAATAAACAAACCGTATGCTAAGAAATAAAACTAAGTGGCACTTTCATGATTCAAGTTAATAATACCATAGCAAATAGAAATAGAAATAGCAATGAGATATTAGAATTAGAATCAAATCATGAACTAGTTTCAACAATTTCAAATCACAATTCATGTCTCATAAACCAAACTTATGTACAATCCTCAATTAACTATCCATATTCATATAATATTAAGCTTTCAAATAACAAATCTCATTCACTTTCATAACATATTACCTATTTGTTTTGTTATCTCATTTCATTTACGAATTTATTGATTCGTCTCATTTCCATATCGGCCCTCGGGGCTCATTTTTAACCCACTCACATTATCTTTCACATGCTATCATATGTCACATTTCATAAGCATACATAATGTACCATTTCCATCATTATTTCATATCACACATCATTTAGCAAATTCAAGTTTTATAACCCTTATTAACCCGACACAGACTCAAGATGGATACATGAATTTATTTTACTTAATTACCCCCAAGTTGCTCGATAATGATGACTATTAGAACTAGTACAATCTAACACCCTAGGTTGCCCGACAACGATGGCTTATAATCATTATGCATGACCCTATAAAATGCCAACTATATTCGACTCTACCTAAACAGCTAATAGGATAACCAATGTTTCAATTATATGTTATAAATTTATTTTCATATCATGATCCCATACCATTTCATCATCAATTCATTCACATATCATTTATCAATTCATATCATGCTCGTTTCTACTATTTTCAGAACAATTCAATTCCGCCAAACATAATTCGATTCATAAAACAAGTAACAATTTTGCCTCAATAACTAAAATGCAACAATCATGTATGTATATATATTGAACTCGAATCATAAAAGTACAAACCGAATTCTTTCATCACTCGTCTACAACTCTCACTTTTCCTTTCTCTCAAGATAGTTTGGTGTTTTCCTTTCTCTCAAGATAGTTTGGTGTTTTCCTTTCTCTCAAGATAGTTTGGTGTTATCTTTAGCTATGTTCGATAATTCAATCGTAAAAACAATATCAATTCACATTAAAATCACATTCAAACACATAATCAACATATTTTTCATTTTATTCATAGGATTCTCATATTTTTCCATATTTAACATCGAATTAAAATTCGATTTCACATTCTTTCATTAAGGACCTTATACTTTCTATTTATAGCATAATTTCATGACATATTTCAATTTATTCATTTTAGCTCCATAGGTCACAAAGTTATCTAAAAAGTTTAACTTGATTTCTAACTTAATCGTTATTATAATCTAAGCTTACTAACTACTAATTTCTTCAAATCAAGATCAAAATCATCAATTTCATTTTAATAGCAACTTGTTAAACATTAACTAATTGAACAAATTAACTCATGGGCTAGCTAGATCAAGCTCCAATGATTCAAATTCTATAAAAAATTCAAAGATTTGGCTTATTTACCTTAAGAAATTGAATGGTCAAATGTTGCTAAGATTTTGAAGTTTTCTTTCTTTTCCAATAGCATGGATGGTGGAAGAAGATGAGAGCTTACTCTTTCATTCCATTAGGTTGTTATTTATACTTAGTTTAATGTTTAATTAAACTTAATTAAACTACTTAATTATGATTACTTAATTAATCTTATTTATGTTTTTACTGGTAATTTCATTAAATAAATGGTCATTATCGTCATTTCCCACTAACTTATAAAATAAAAATTATTTAATAACTATTTTGGTCCTTTAGATTAAAGCTAACTAGGCCCCCCAAAACATTTTCTAATTTAAAACTCAATATCGATTGGACTTTTACAATTTAATCCCTAAGTTTTAATTAACAATTTTCTTATTAACCTATTTAATCAATTGGACTTGGGAACATATTTAGGTGTTCCGATTTTCCACAATCGTATCACAAAGAAAACTTTTCACTTCTTGGTGGAAAAGATCTAGTCGAAGTTGAATGGGTTTGATGCGAGTTTGTTATTTATGGCTGGAAGAATAATGTTGGCCAATGTTATTAGCAGTCCCGAGTTATTTTATGCAGGTTGTAATGATACCTGTAGGAATCTGTGAGAAGATAGAAGCTATTTTTCACCGATTTATTTGGGGTTCCACGAGTAGTGGGAGGAAGCTACCTTTGGTTAAGTGGGAGAAGTGCTGCCAACCGAAGCTCCAAGAGGGATTGGGTATTCGGAGTCTACTGCCTCAAAATGTCTCATTCATGATGAAGCTAGCTTTTAATTTTGTCTCTAAGGAGCACTCGTTATGGTTTAAGGTTCTGAGGAGAAAATAAAGTTACTGAAGTTTGCCCGCAAGAGATTACAAGAGCTAGATGCTCTTATATTTGGAGATCCTTATCTAAGATTTGGGTACGATTCTGTGACAAGCTTGTTTGAAGTATTGGTGATGGCTGGAATACGAGCTTTACTCAAGATGATTGGGCCCCAGGATTGGGGATTTTACTGGACCATCTTACCCCTAGAAAACATGTATCTTCACAGGTTAAAGTGTGTGATATGGTTTATGGGAATGGAGATTGGAAATGGGCGGAGCTTACTAGTTTGTTTCAAAAGGACACTTTGGAACATCTAGCAACTTGTCACCCCCTTAAGGATGTTCTTGGTGCGGACTTGTGTCTTTGGAAACCAATGATGGATGGCAAATTCTTCATTAAGTCTGCGTATAATAGCTTAACTGTGGGGGTTAATGTGCATGATAAGACTGTCTGAAAGGCTATTTGGAATGATGTCCTTTCTCCAAGAATTAAATAGTTCCTTTGGTTGGTCCAACACAATAGGTTACTCACTAATATGGAGAGGGTAAGAAGACATTTGACTGATGATAGCTGATGTATGTATTGTGGGGGAATGCAGAAGACTATCATGCATGTGTTGCGTGATTGTAGGTATGCAAAAGAGATATGGTTGAAACTTTTGTTCTCTGATGGTGTTAATTCTTTCTTTGATTTAAAGCTTGAAGAATGGCTGCTGATGAATCTCCAAGGCAAATTTCGGTTGGGCAATGTTTATGTTGTTCCTCAAATTATTTTTGCTGTTGCTTATTGTAAACTTTGGAAGACTTGGAATGAGTTTGTTTTTCAACAAAAAATGGTTGAGGTGGTGTAGACCATATTCCCGATTGAGAGTTATGTAGTGAGTATATGTCAAGCTAACATTAGTCAGACAGATTCCAATTCACAAAGGAAAGAGCTGCTCAAGTGGAGGCCCCTTAGCATTGGATGGGTTAAATTTAACTCTGATGGAGCTGCTAGCAAAAATGGTGATTGGTCGGCTATAGGGGGTGTTTTTAGAGATTTGGCTAGGAATTGGATTGAAGGATTTCATAGGTATATTGGACGTGGCTCGACTGTAAATACTGAATTATGGGCTATCCTACAAAGTTTGCAACTAGTATTGACACGAAACTATGACAAGATAATAGTTGAAACTGATTGCATTATGGCTTTGAAATTAATCCATGAATGTTTGGCAGGAGCTCCTTTGAATACTATAGTACGAATAATACAAAATATAACCTAAGCTTGAATTAGTTATATTTCAATTTGTTAAAAGGGAAGGGAATTTTGTAGCCAATTGGTTAGCACATACATGCTGCTCAGGGAATAGTACTTTATGTATTACGGATGTGCCTTTGTTTCATGTTAGGAAGCTGTATTAGAGGATAAACTTGGGCTACCATATGTAAGGTCTTGATGTAATAAGACAATACGTTACCTTCTTTTATTTATTAAAAAAAAAAAAGTTTTAGAGGCTAAAATGATGTCATTTTGGTGAAAACCCAAAACCCAACCCGTTTTTAACTTTGAATCCGCGTGTTTTTAAAATTATGGCCTAATTCCTCATTTGGTCCTTTTTCAATTTAATAGTTTTTAATCTAATCCGTTTGCATTATTTTTGTTACTTTCATTTTACCTTTCAATTTGTTAGCATTTACATTTTAATCCTTAACTTAATTTTAACCTATTTATTTATTCTTTTTATACTTTTGACCCCTGCTATTTTGGTATTTGTTTAATTGGGTCCCCCTTATATTTTTTATTTAATTTGCATGATTTTAATTATTGATTTATTATTTACTTGTTACTCTCTTTTTTTTATTTATTTACATCTTTGTCTCATTAAATTGTATTTATATATTGCATTTTTATGCTTTTTTTTTTTCCTTTTGCATCTTAATTATATTAATTTTATTATTATTTTTCATGTGGATATTCTTAATTAGTTTATTTTTATTGCCATTATTACTATGATTCTATTATTATTTACTAACATTTAATTTTTATTTAATTTATTATTATTTATTATTTCTTTATGTATTATTTTATGATATTTAATTTTATTGACATTCTATTTATTTGCATGTCATATTTTATCTTGAAATTGATTATATACTTTTATTGTACCATTGACTTCATTATTTTAGAATTTTCCCCTATTGTATTTTCTATATTTATTTTTATTTATATTTCTAATTAATTAATATCTATTACTATTATTACCATGATCATGCTATTATATTATTGTGTTATTAATTGCTAATTATATTTAATTGCATTTTTATATTCATTTATGTTTTTATTATTTTACCATTATAATTGTAAATTATGTACATATTTATTTTTGCATGACATTTTAATTCTATCTAAAATATATAAATGGTTTTCAAAAAATCAAGGCAATATTCTTTATTTTGAGAAATTGAGAGGATCATGCTCTAACTTACTGTGTGTGATTTTTTTTTTTTTGAATTGAGATAATTGAATACCCTATTTAAAATTAAAAAACGAGATTTTGAGATAATAATTAAGAATACTTGTTATTTTTGAAAATTCGAATTGTTGTGTCATAACTTATTGGATATGGCTTTTTCTCTTAATTCAAGATAACGAGCTTTCTTTGTAAAAATATTTTTTCAAAATAAAATAAACATGTCATTCATGCATTTAAGGATCGCAATTTAATTTTTTCTTGAGTTTTTAATTTTAAACAAATAAGATTTTAAATAATTGATTAGGTATCCATTTTGGGCGCATGAGGGTGTTAATCATTCATTATGCGTAATCGACTCCCAAACCCGTTTTATGGTTTCAAAGACCAAAATTTGTTTTAATGATTTAAAAAAAGATTAAGGTGATCCAATAACACCTATTTTAAAAAAAAATTAGTGGTGACTCCATTTTCATTTTTTCAAAATATAATTCGAAACTTTTTTCAAAAATTCGACACATGTTTAATAAAACGAACATGTAAAATACCTAAAAAATGGTAATCATAATTTCATCTCTCATTTTCATTACAAATTTTGAAATAAATCCCTCCATTAAAAGTGTTGTACAAAAGAGTGAATAGTTAATCATGAAATATATTCTATTCTTATGAGTGGAGATCGAATCCCTAACTACATAATTAAAAAATAAAATTATCAACCACTACACTATAGATTGATATATATATTTGCACACATACATGTATACATATATACCATGAATTTTCTTCATAATATAAATATAAAAAAAACTAATTCATATAAATGGACAAACATGGCAGCAGTGTCCATTTTCTGAATAAAAGTCGTTTGTAGTATAAAAGGAAAAAAATAGTAGTAATAACTTTAATTAGATGGAGGGATTTTACAACACCAACTTCCTTGTTGAACTTGAAACCAACAAAAACCACTGTTCAATTGAGGGACCATTATTTTTTTTGGCATAAAATTACATGCAAATACAAAAAACATTAGGAGAAGCTGTTGCTTGTCACTTGTCAATATTGATTTACAAATTGAAAATGACTTCTAGAATTTCATTAACTCTATTTTTGGCAGAAAATTTAAAAAACTCTGAACAATTTCTATGCTATTAAATAATTTTTTTTATTTGAATATTGTAGGTTGATCTGACAGTTAAAGTATTCATCGTCTCATGTATGATTTGAGTTCAAATCGTATTAGTTGCGTTGTTATTAGAGTTTTACCCTTTTTTATAATTCACCAAAAAAAATAATTTTTTTTTATTTTTTGAGATTGAATTTGTTTTTCAAATTATCCACTCACCTTTTTTAAAAAAATTATTTTAATAAATGAACGGAAAAACTATTTAATATTTACTATCGTACACGAACTTTAATTTATTACATTTGTATATATGATATTTAATAAATTAACGGATAAATATTTAATATCTCTATCATATCGATTTAAAATATTGTTTATATATATAATGGTTGAATTTTTGTTTCATAAAATAAATAGTTCATTTTTAATTTATCCCAAACTTGACATATATGATGTACGTGAATGAAGTATGAAATATGACGATTGAATTGTTATTATATTGATCATATAAAAAATTACAAAAAAATGTAAAACCACTTAAATTTTACACCGATATAATTGAATCCCTCCCCAATAAAAAAATACTACTAACAAATTATTTAATATAATTATATCCATTTGATTAATAAAAAAAATGAAGCTAAAACTAATAAATTATGTATAATTAGTAATAATGTTACTGGATTTATTTCATTAAATTAAAATTATTACTAGGACTAAATTAAAAATTTTGGAGAGACAAAATATAAATTTTTACGATTTTTACAAAATAATTTAAAAATATTAAAACTTTGAGGGCAAAAGCAATTTTACCTTTTCTTTAAACAAATATTCCCATAAATTAAAGAAATCTTAAAAAAAAAATTTGTTCTTCGACTACATTCTTGATTAAGGGTGTATTTGGATAAACAATACATTTATTTTTAATAAAGTTAAAAATAACAGTAACAATGAAATTAATTATTATAATTGTGAGGGAAAAGATTTATCGTACCACTGTCACTACCCATCAAAAGACATCCTAAATTTTTTTTAATGAATTACAATAATAGAATAAAATCCGAATAAAAAAAACGATTAACACGATTTGAACTTAGATCACATCTGGAACAATGAACTCCTTTCACCATCATGCTACACCCTAAATCTTTTTGTAATAATCACTTATAATTGTTATTGTAATTATAAGATTAAAAAAAAAAAAGGAAAATCATAAAAAAGAAAGAGATGTTAATGAGAAGACCTTTCATGTTTCATTAAATTATTAGGCAATAAATGAGAAAGTCTTCAGTTTGTGTGTCACATGATACATTAATTAACAACCATAATGGTTTAATTGAAGTTGTAAAATTTTCAAACTCGACCAAATCATGACCTTTTACAGGCTTTAAGCCTCCATTATTTTCATGGGGCCCTTTATTTATGTCCAAATCTCTAGTTTTTCTTTCCTTTTCCATTTCTAATAATATCCTATTAGAGCTTTTTGTTACAAATAAAAAGCAAATAATTATATTCATATTTTAGATTAATTATGTTTAAATAAAAATATAATTTCAGGAGAAATTGCATGTTGCAATATTGTATAAGTGGCGAACTCGGGGCTGGCAGGGGTTTGGTCTCTCTAAAAAAGAAAATTTTCATTTAAGTTTTTTAAACTTTTAAAACTTTAATGATAAAATTATACTTTAATCTCTCAAAAATAATAATAATTTAATTTAATTATTTAAAAATTATAAAAATATAAACTATTAAAATAATAAATTTATACTTTCACTATCGTAAAAATATATAATTTAATATCGATCCCATCAAAAATTTCCTAATTTCAAGATTGACTAACCTACGATTTTGTGCTTACTTAAATACTTCATTAATTGTGGATATAAATTGTTTCTCGTGATTTAGGAAAAGGACTAATGATACTATAATAGATAGTGACAACATGTATATTCATATTATATTTTTTATTATTAGATAAATATCAAAAATAAAAACATCCTATGATGATATTTATTACTTTGAAAAAAGAACACATTATTAATAATTTTTCAATGAGTTGAAATCCGATTAATGAATAATACTAATATAATCAAACACTTAAAATAAAATTATAGATTATAGATGTTAATTTATAGCACACAAGCGATCTCCGTGAAAAAAATTATATAACAAATATATGTTTTTAAGAACTTTATATACAAACCAAATGATGCTTTTGTTGAAATAGTAATGCTAATGCTAGAGGTTTGATATTCATATTATTATTGGTTCAAATTTTATTATGTGTATTTTTTATTGATTTAAAAATTACAAATAGATAAAAGCACATTCATAATAATATAACTTTGTAAAAGAAATGGGATTTTGATAATTTTTAACGGAGTTAAAATTTGGTCGATGGATGACACCAATTGTGACAATGGCTTTATAATAAAGATTATTATCTTATACTCTGTTAAGGAAATTACTTTAATGACCTTTTGAATTAAAATGAATTATATTATTTGAGGGTAATTTAATATTTTTCTTTTAAAAAAGTAATAAAAAACATGCACATGATGATATTTAAATCTATGCCAATTTGGGTTAGTAAAATATTAAATTTAGCACTCAATCAAAGTTTTTTTTTGATATTATTATACATTTTAACTTTATTATGCACACTTTATTATTTCCATAAATTATATATATTAATAATGTTGTTGATTGAGATGATGTCACAAATTAACTCGACACTAACTTAAAATTGATGACAATATCATTCATTTAATAATCTTAACATGATATATTTATATGTTTAAATTTCGTTTTACTTATCATTCTAATTTTTTATTTTAATATTGTATATATTTCGACATGCGTTCGCATGTAATGTAATAGAGTTTCTAATTATATTTAAATGATTTTGTGTATATAAAACTTGATGAATTAATCATTTTATTATATAAATTTTAAAATATTGATTTTTTTGTATAATATTTAACATTATCCTTACAAATGTTGTCTTAAATTTGGTGCACTTTTAAAGTATAAATAGAGAATAAATTAAAGGAGGAAAAAAAGTGGAAGTAAAAGCTGCAATCTTAGCTTTATCGAAAACTTTGCTATCCCTTAAAGAATCAACCTGGAAGTGGACATATTCAGTCATTCTTATTGGAGGCCAGAGAAAGGGGAAATTAAATTTGTATATTTATTTTGTATTTATTTAAAATATTTTATATATTAATAATTTGTGAAAATAAATATCAAAATTATATATAAATTTTGATTTAATGTATAATGTCGTACACAAATTTTGATTTTGTGTAATTTTATAAATAAAATTTTATTTTGATTTAATTTCCATAAATTATTGACAACATTATCGAATTAACACTATTTTACTTTGATATATTACATACACAAACAAATTATATTATTCCAATATAAATATAAATGTATGTATTTATTTCTTTATACAATATTAAAGATAAGAGATGGAGTACTACAATTAAGATGTTTTCTCGTTTTTGCATTATGTTATATTTTCTTTATACAATATTAAAGATAAAAGATGTAGTAATACGATTCGAATTCATATTAAATAGATGTCAGAAAAAAACTTTACTCGCCGCTTTTTTAAAAATTATATTATATTGCATTATAATAAAAAAAATTTAGTGAATTACAAGAGAAAAATAAAGTTCAAACAATAACGCGATTGATACGACTGAATCCAGATCATACTTTAGATAATGAACCTCCATAATAATCAGATCAATACACAAGATTCATAAATACAAATTTATTTATACTTTTATTCAAAACAAATCAAAAATTAAATCCGAAAGTTTAAATGGATGAAAGTAATAGATAGATAGATAGATAGATAGATAGATACAAAAGCAAGGAGACATTATGTACAAATTGCTGCTTCGTATTCCAACAACATGATGATATTGACAACATACCAGCTCATTCCTTCAAAGTTAAAATAGTTCCTTTTCAATCTCAATTAATGTTTTGTTTTTGCATTTAATTCTTCATTTTTTAAGACATTATTGAAAAAAAAAAGGGAGAAATGTTAGTAACTAATTTATATATTTTAATGTATTTAGAAATTAATTATTATTGTTAATAAGCGTTGACTTAATGGTAAGAAGAGGTCCTATGAACTTCGAGGTTTTAAATTTAAATATCATAATAAGCGGTTTGGTTATTATCTTTTATTTTGTCCAATGGCGGTGTCAGCTTTTGGATTGATTATCGTCTACCTTTTTCTTCTTTTTTCTCACTTTTTTTTTTCATTTTTGTACATGTTTTCTTTTTCTTTTTTTCAATTTGCATATTTATTTTGTGAGTATGTTTATTGTCTTCACAAATTATTATGGACAAATAACGGTACCTGTCGTTAGCTAAAACTTCATCGGCCACCAGTAGTTTTTTTAGGATAATGGGTGGCTCTTTGTCAGCTTTTTAATATATTTTTATTTTATGAGTATTTCGGAATAATAAATGATTTTACGAGTTGATTTGGACCCGTGTTGTCTTAAGTTTTATATGTTTTTTGTTTGTTTTTCCATTATTTAAAAAATCTTCAGTTTTAGAAGTTTTTGTCTGCTCTTGTAGCACATTTTCGTGTCTTGCTTATGCATGTAATCTTCTTTTTGCAAGTGATTTTAGGGATGATTTTGTTGTCGTCTTCTTTAGTTTGGCGAATGCTTGAATTTTTTTATCGATTTTTTCTCGCCGCTTTGGACCATCCAGGGTCGATTTTCTTATCGTATTATGTGCTTGCATTCACTCCAAATATGTCATGCTGGAGTTGATACAAAGCCAATTGTCAACATGTCATGATATTATATTGATGCTGAGACTAAAAATTTTGTTGTGTTGATGGTGCTTGTTCTTCACAATCTACGACGAGTATTATTTTTTTCCTGAATTTTATGGTTCCATTCGTTGAATGAATTAATGAATTTACCTTTCAAAAAAATTAAATATATATATAGGCATGGGACTAAACTCATCCAACTCTATAAACTCAAGTAGAAAATTTTAACATTGAATTTATCTCACTCGACTTAACTTCAATTTAATAATAATTTATTGAAGAGGGAAGTGAAATATGATATATATTCTTTTTTGTTGGTGAATTATAATAGGAGGGTAAAACCTTAACAACAACAACGCAATTAGCGTGATTTGAATTCAAGTCACATTTAGGACGATGAACACCATGATCATTAGATCAATACATGGGATTCAATATATTCCTTTTAAAAAGTGAAAATTTTGTACATTATTTGGGTTCTATTATTGAATGAGGTTTCATTTTTCCAAAGTGAGAAAAGGAAAAGGAGCATTCAGTCACAATGTTGGTTGCTAGGGTTTTCTTTTTTATAAGGTGGAATAAAGATAACTTCAAATTCAAAGTGAGTCAAACCTTTTTAATGTTACTGTAAAATACTAAAAAAAATAATTAGATGTTATAAAATTAAAAGACAGATAGTAAATAACAAAGAAAATGAGAGAGTGAAAGAGAGAGAACGTATTTTATTGATCAATAGAAGTATGTTACAATACTTTTCCAATGTCTATATTTATAGACATAGAAAGTATAAATGAAATATAACTCTAATTCTGATAACTATTAAAATTTAAACTTCAACCAAACTTATTTTGATATTGATAGACATCCACTTAATAAGATATTCATAACATTAGAATAATTCTCATCCTATCTTTTTGCTTGCCAATTGCCGACATTGACATTTGGAGTACCTTGTGATGGAAGAAAATAAAATATAAAAATACCTCTCAACAACATATTTGAAATATTTTAATATAATTTTATTTTTATATTAAATTATATATTATTTTTAGTACATTATATTTAATAATAATTCTATTAAAATTTAATAACAATAATAATAATCATCTAACTAACAAAATTCTACTTAGGGTACTCTGATTATTTTAACTTTTTCCCTTATGCTATAACAACATATATTTCATTCAACCAAACACAATAATACTATTACAGTTACATTTCATTCCATTCGACTAAACAAGTGAATTACTGATTACAACTTTATTCTATTATAATTTTATTTCATTACAACTCTATTACATTTTAATAAACTAAATATGACGTTAGTTTGATTTTCGTCGTAAATATACACATTTTATAAATGAAACATTAAAAAAGTTATTTGTGTTTTTGTCACATTGTGTGTGAATTTGCTTTATGTTTTACATAATATTTTCCATTAACTCAATTTAAATTAAAAAAAAATTCTATACCATTTTTTGTGAGATGAAAGTTTATAGAATTTTTTACATGCAAATATTTCACCTTATCTAAATTTTAATAGGTTTATACTTTTGTTTTGTGGTTTTTTTGCTCCACGTAGTTTATATATTTTCATTTTTTTCGTGTTATGCTTTAATTTATTATTTATTTTTGTATAATTTATCATATTAAGTCAAATTTAACTAAATTTATTTATTTAAAATAATTGTTTTTCTTTTGCCACACAACAAAGTAACTATTGTATGAGAAATTAATAAAAATTTCAAGACGTGTATTAATGCTACTTTCTTTAAAGTTTTATTCACACTCACTTATATTTTGATGTGTAAAAAAATTATTGACAAATAAATTTCTACAGTAATTACTTAGAGAAAAATCTAAAAATATTAGAATACAGAGGAGAATAGAAAAAAAAAACTTTTTATATGCTTCTAGTCAAGTTCGTTCTTAACATTTTCGGGACTTTAGGCAAAAAACAATAAAATGGAATTTTAGATTCCTTAAATGTTGGAGGAATTTTTTTTTAGATCCCTTAAAAGTTGGAAAAAAATTGGACCCTCTTAAAAGTTGGTAAAAAAATACTGGTCTTTAAAAGTAAAAAAAATTGGACCCCTTAAAAATTGGAAAACAATATTTTGAACCTTTTTCAGCCTTAGCCCTGGGCGACCACACCTCCAGATGACCCCCAAGGTCGGGCCTACTTCTGATGTACCAAACAAATGAATTTTGACTCATATTTATAAGAGTTTGACATAATTATCCAAATGGATAGTCATATATTTAGCAATAAACATTATTATTCAATAGATATCTATTTGAATAATTACGAGTATTTGTTAACAATCAAATGACATAACTTTTGGTATTTAAGAGACATACCTTATCACTATGAATAGTGATAATTCTTGATCAATAGTCAAGTAATATAACTTTTGAGTCACTTGTAACATTTCATTTGAAACTTTTGAAAAATTATAAATATTTTAAAAATGTTCCAACACTTAAGCAATAGAAATCCTGTAATATTCTCGTTTTTGAATCGGATTTGGAACAGTGATAAAATAGAATTGAGAATTAGAAAAGTTTAGTTGAAGTGATGAAGGTTAGAAAAATTTAAGGACTAAATAGTAAAGGAGAGAAAATATGGGGGACTAAATAGCGAATTATCCAAATTAAATTATGAGTCATCATGGGAATTAGATTGATTAAGGAGGGGCAAAAGAGTAATTTGGTGGAAGATATTTTTGGAGGCAAAGTTTTGGGCCAAAGTGTAAAGTTGGAAGGCCTAGGGACTAAAAGTGCATCTTTACCATCTTTATTAAGTGAGGTATTTTTGAAGAAAAGTCTAGAGAAATTGAGAGATGAAAAATCAATTAAAAGATGAGGATATCATCTTTTCTTCTCATAACCAACCGTCCATGCCTATATTCCCCATTTCCAACTTTTGCTTTATTCCAATTTAGTCCCTTCACCATTGTTAAGCCCTCCAAGCTTCAAAATCCTCCATTTTCTTTAAAATTTCCTTAAGAAATGCATAGATGGAAGCTAGTAGACACCTTAATTTCCTTATAGAGTCCACTTTGAAGTGTTAAAGTGGATAGGGATTGAATTAGAATTTTGGAAATTCAAGAATAAAGGTAAGAGATGATTCAATTTTCATGATATACATGTATATTTACATAATCTAGCATGAAAAGTATTGAATTCTAGTCTTAAGCTTATATGTGTTTTTATGAAATTGAAGAAAGAGGGAAGAAGGAGAAGGACCAAATTGAAGAAAAAGGAAAGAAGAAAGCTAAGGTGTGAGAAGAAATTATCTACAAGTGACATAAGTACTACAAGTATTAAAAGACTTAGTAACAATTAAGTTAAAGTGTTTATAATTTTAATATATAAGATTAATCATGATGAAAATGAGATTTTAATTATAAGTATGATAATTATGTGTGATTGAATGAAATTTAGTATAAAGAAGCATGAGAAAAGAATTAATCTCATTGAAACAGTTTGGACAGAACAGAGGACTAACTTCAAAAATTCACCAAAAATTGTATAAAAAGAGTTAAGAGTTGAATTAAATATGTAATTAAAGCTTATTGAGTTTAGTTTCATATGGAAGAAACAGTGAAATAAAAGAAATAGTTAATTTCGAGATAAACTAGTTTTTGTGTAATAAGGTCAGAATAGATTCGAATTTCCCTGTTCTGACTTTGAAAAATCATAGAAAAATTTAGAAAATTTATTATAAACTGAAATTTATATGATTGAATCCTTAATGATTATATATTTTCAAAATAAATAGACAGGAATATCATTTGATCTCTATAAAAAAATATAAATGATTTTTAATGAAGAAAAGTCGAAACTGTCAGGTAGCAGAGAAGGGGTAAATTAAAAGAATTTACTGTAAAAATTTGCTAAATTAAAAATTCTGAAATTTTTATGATAAAAATATATTTGATTCTAATTTCAGAAACATCAAGCGGATTGTAATTTCGAATTCTGTAGCTCAAGATATAAATAATTTAGTGACTGTGATGCAAGTGGACAGATTTGAAAATTAATGTGAAAATAAAAGTAAGAGGTATATGATGATGAATATGTGAGAAAAATATATGTGTGAAATATTATGTGGTTAATTATAAAGATTGATTGTGTGATTAATTGGTGAAATTGTGGATTATTTGAGAAAATAAAGGTGAGAAATACATGATTATGTATATGTGATGAAAAATGTATATATGATGTATAAGTTGTGAATGATTTGTGATCAAAATTGAAAGTGAAAGTGAAAATGAAATTGGAATTGAAAGTGATATGAATTGTAAATTGAAAATTCATATTAACTAGTCGGGCTGAGTCGGATATAGTTGGCATGCCATAGCATTGGAAGAGTTCAGGGATACTTCGACCTCGAGTCGATGAGACACAGGGTGTCATTATTTTACTTCGGATAGATTCGATGAGGTACTGGGTACCACTTTACTTCGGCTAGGCCGATGAGACACTGGGTGTCACTTTATTGCTTCGAACTATCCGATGAGGCACTAGGTTCCATTCTGGTGTGTTTGGTTGGATCAATGTATCCGCCAAGGTCCGAGTCTTGTTAATAGGGTAAACAATGTGAAAAAGAAAGAATGTGCAAATTGTGACATTGAGGTAAGTAAAATGATAATCACATGAAAGATAAGTACAATGTATGTATAAGAAATCAAAGAATGATAAAACTAAGTAAGCTAAGAGATTGGAATGACTAAAATGTGAAATGAGGAAAAATATGTGAATTCATAACACTACTGTAAGTTAAATACATAAAAAGTATGTATTTTACATGAATTAATAGTTATATGAATGAGTTTGAAATGTGTGATTAAAAGATCAATGATTAATGACTCTTGTAGTACTTACTAAGCCTTCACCGGCTTAACGCGTTTATTTCAACGCGTAGGTATAAGATCTCCGAAAAGCTAAGGTTGGATTAGGTGCCTCTCATCAAATCACATTAACATTGGAATATTACAAGACGAGGTATAATTATTTTGTGTGAAATGACATGTACAAATGGTAAAGTTTTTATATAATTTCAGGGGGTTAGTTTGAAGTTTCTAACTATATTTCTTGATTTTAGAACAGAGGTATTAATATTTTTATGGTGATATCGATATTTGCCTTGTTTTGAGTAAAATTACATTTTCTTTATTTTCAAACTGGTTTTAAGTCTCGATTTTGATTATACTTGATAATTTTGTGATATTTTGAGTAAAACGATTCAATTACACAGTATTTGAAAGAAAATTTTGTTATACTCGTTTTTAATTCTCTGACACTGTATGTAATACTCTTATACTGGGTTTATACGTGTGAACCGAGTGTGGGGGTGTTACAAATCCAAATATTTTGTTTCACAGTAACAATGTTTTCCGAGCTAGATTTCATAGAAGTTGAAATCATATCAACCAATTGATCTAGATTTTGAAATGTTTTATTGGGCTCTAATGTTAGATTACCAATTGTGGTATGCAGGGGCAAAGTTAAAAAAAATTAGGAGAAATCAAGATTAAATTGTATATTTTTACGTTAGTAAATATGTAATTTCAACATTATAATATCTATATCTTCATAACTTTCAAAAGATTAAATCAAATTTTTATCATTTTTAAAGGGGTCAAAGTGTAATTTTACCTTTATTAATTTAAAAGACCTAAATAAAAATTTGGGTAAATTACAAAAATAATCACTTTTGTTTGCCTCATATTACATTTTAGTCACTTATGTTTGACATGTTACGTTTTAGTCACTTACATTATCGTTTTATTACGAAGTGGTCACTTTACCGTTAAGCTTCATTATCTCCCTAACGGTAATCCTACGTGGAAGTCCAAATGAATTTTAAATGCCAACTTGGATGTCTAACTGAGATTTTCTTTTTTAGTTGTAATTAATTTAAAATTTTTAATTAATTAAATTTATTTAATTAAAAATTTATTCTCATCCCAGTTGGATATCTAAGTTGGCATTTAAAACCCATTTGGACTGCCACGTAGGATTATCGTTAGGAAGATAACGGAGTTTAACGATAGAGTGATCACTTTGTAACAAAACAATAACGTAAGTGACTAAAACATAATATTTCAAACATAAATGACTAAAATGTAATCTGAGACAAATAAAAATGACTATTTTTATAATTTACCTTAAATTTTTTTTATTTTAATGGGACCGAAATCCTTATCATTCCCCTGACTACTCCCGAAAATTAAGGTAATATTGATTCTCAACAAATTCTAGCTCCCTTACATAAGATAAAACTTTTTTAGCTTATTCTTTTCATCCTGAATTCAATATTTTATTTAAAATCATCCAACTACTTATTATTTTATTTTGTTTTCCCATGGTTTAAAAGTTTAGCTGGGAACTTTCTTAAGAACATCAATCTATTTTTATTATTTATTTTATATTATAAATATACAAAAAGGTACAGAATTGGTCCGAAAGTATGGGCTTTTGGACTTCGAAAAAAGGAAAATAGTGGCAGTTATTGAATGAGAGATCTAAGCTAATCATTAAACCCTATTAACAAATGATAAACAACCTGCTCAATTCCTTTAACCAATCATTAACTTTTATATCTTTTTTTTGTATTGTTTTTGGTGAATTATAATAATAAGGTAAAACCCGAATAATTAAAGCGACCAGTGCGATTTGAATTCAAGTTACATCTGAAGCGATAAACACCCTTGACCATCAGACCATCACATGATATTCCTTTTTCTTGTATTTTAATCCTTCAAAGCAAATCCATAATAATTTTATAAAAAATATTGACCTTGTATAAAAGTTCACACATTCATGTGTATTTATATCATATCTGTATTATATTTATGTTATGTTAATTTTAATTAATTTTGTTATATTATGTTGATGTTGTGATTTTATATCAAGTTCTCGAGTAATTTTAAACCCTTAATTCCTTTGATCTATCCAAGGATCAAGTGGTTCGTTTGGTAGAATAAGGATTTTCTTACCTCTACTCAAATCAGCTTGATCTGTATGGGTTTTCGAGCATTATCGTGCCATCGTCAATTAAAGTATATATTTGAGTTTTCACAATGTGTACCTCAAACACAAACACAAATAAATCGATCTCTCATTATTTTCATTTATAAACTCTAAACCCTTAAAAACCTAACAACACCCTAAAATCCAATTACTATCTTAAAAATCCAAAACCTTAAATAACCTTGACCCTAACTTTAACCCAAACCAAACAAACCTTAAAAACAAAACTTGACCAAGAAGAGTGAAAAAATTCTCTCTTCAAAACAAACATATTCCGATAAATATGATAAAAATCGACCTAATCACTCAATTAACTTTTAAAATCGACATTTATACCTAATTTAGCCTCTTTTAATTGTTGATTCAAAGTACTTTTGATGCTTTCAAAGTATTGATAACCCAATTTATAGCTACGCCCACTGCTTATATTAATTTAAATCGTTATCTTTGAGGAATTTGAGATCATTTGACAGAATCAATGGTTGATTGTAAGTTCTATCATTTATACTAAACTCTGGTTACTTTCATGGTTGTTTTATCTTAAAACTCATATATTTGTTATTCTGTCTTACTGTAGCCTATTTATCTCTGTGTTGAGAGTTTGGCATTGTAGGTAAGAGAATATAATGATAACAGACGGTTTTAGGTACCTGAGATAAAAAATTCATGGAAGAAACTGACTGTTTATATAAGGATAAAACTTGTAATCATACTATGCATATAGATTCCAAAAACGAAAATAATATTTCATCTATTAGTAAAGGTTTTAATAGTTTAATAGATATTACTTCTATATATTTTAATAAGCTGTATAATAAAATTAATAAAATTAAACA